>JANPWX010000594.1:821932-1225951 GCA_024734555.1 Trochalopteron elliotii | reverse complement strand
GACTGCTTTTTGCCTAAAGGAAATGTCTGTCATAACTTTATATTAATTATATTGAAAATTCCAAGTGTACTGAAGACCCTCGAGTAAGTGTTTTAATAGTTGTTCTGCATCCAATTCCAAGCTTAAAAACAAGGGTCCAAAGTCTTACCATCATGGTATCTTTATTTATGAGGCTCTTTTTTCTTAAATAACCTTTTCTTAGTAGATGGTTTATCATTTTAACTGCTTCTATTACCACCAGTGAAGCTGGGATTTTAAAGCTGGAGTTATAAACTAATTCTTGGCCAAGTATTACCATTGCATCTCAGTGCTAGAGCATGACTCAGCAGCACAGGCTGGAGCTGCTTTGGGAGGGAGAGGAGAGGCATTGCTTTTGTTCTTGGAGGGTGTGGCTGAGCATTTGTACTGATGGGTGCTGAGGGCATGGCCCGGGGGCTCCAGGTCGCTCTCTCTTCTGCTCCTCTTTGCTGTGGCCCGTGGTTCCTCTTGTATCCCTGATCTACTTTTGAGCAGCTCTGTCAGGGTCAGACCCTGGCCTTGGAGAATAATCTGGAAGAAGTGTCTCTGCTTTCTAGCCTGGTCCTTGAATATCTTTTACAGCATTAACCTGGCTGACACCCTCAGCAATTTTTGAAGTGGGAATGAAGCTGGAACAGTGGAGTTCGTGACCTGGAAACGTTTGTTTCCTGCTTTACCCAGGCTGTGCACAGTGAGTGGAGCTGAGGGTGCTGCTGGATGTCCCCAAGTGTACAAACTACTGAGACCTTATAAAATGGTACAGACATGCCAGGGGCAGGGCTCTTGCTTCTGGCAGTGTTTATTTCTGTAAGAGAAGTGATTGGCTGACAGGTACAATATCACATGGTGTGTGTGAGGGGATCAAATCGATAAAGCTGTGTTCTGAGAAACGTGTCAGTGCTGTTACTGCTTCAGGGGGGTTTGCTGTGGCCCTCTGGAAGCTGAAGATGCTTAACTCTAATTCACCAGTTGCTTGAAAGTTTGAGGTAGGAAATTGGAAAGCTGGTGGGCAGTTTGGGAGGTGATTTCTTCTCTGCAGACAGCAGAGCAGGGACCCTGCAGTAGCTCTTGTAGAGGCTGCAGTGTTTGCAGGAATGTATGTGGGTACCTACACTGACCATTTAACATGTCTTGTATTTGAATTAGTACAGAAAGCTGCCATGTCATTATTTGCTAATTATCTGAACTGTTTCATTTGCTACCTGAATAGCTTCTAAATAGTACTGGGGCCCCTGTGTAGCTGCTGGGAACATTCATCAGGCAGGAAACTGGAGTTTGCTTGAGGCAACAAGTGGCTCTTCATCCAAGTTATTTACTTCTCCTGCTAGAGAGAAGGGTCAGGACAAGGCTGGGAGCAGGAAGCTGATGAGTGCCAGAGCTGTGGTTTGTGGCTCTCATGGCTCATTAAATGAACCAGGACAGATTTTATGAGAGACTTGGGAAGACTTTTGCAAAAGATGAAACCTGTGGCAGTTGAGCAGAGATTTGTTCCCTGCCAGGTGCCTCTCTCCGCTTTGATTTACTTTCTAACTGTGCTGCTGGCTCTGTGGGCCTTTATTCCCTTTGCAGTGCTGATGGAGACAGGGAACAAACGTGGAGAACTAATTACAAAGTCAGGATTTGTGCTGAGAGAAAACAAGCCACAGCAGGCCAGGCACAAGAGAGGATGGTGCTGTGCTGGTCTTGCTATGGGGTCTCACTGTTCTTTGGAAAGAACATTAACCAAAATAGTTGGAAATGCTCTGTGTCACAGGCATGAGGAACCCATAATAGGTCAGTCTGGAAAGGATAAAGGTTCTTCTGGTGGTGATGTCCCAAAATTCACAAACAACTGTCAGCCTAGATTAGACACCTCTGATTTATGTCACTCCAAGTCATCAAAAGCATCCCTTCAACTTAGGGAGTTCTACCAAGCATTCTACAAAGCTCCAGGCACCACCTGAAATATTAACATGCTCCCTGCCCTGCAGCAGTGACCTATATAGTCACAGAGCAAACTGTTCTCCATGGAAATGTTTTTGACTCAAGGCATAGTTACAGCTTGGGGTTGAGGGGAAAGGTGGGAAGGCCTATCAGCTTATATAGGGAGGCAGTATCAATTTATACTGGGAGGCTAGTCTGCTTTCTTTGGTTTATTTTTTTTTTTTAGTAGGAAGGATTGGATTCATATGTGTCTGTACCTGCATTTTACTTTCTCAAAATTGTGTCTTTAGTTCAGAAATGTTAAATCTGGGGGAAGGGGAGGGGTGGCCTTGAGAAGTGAAGCTGAAGAAGGGCTGGAGCTGAGGTAAAACAAAATATGGTCAGTGACACTGAGCATCTTGACTTGGTAGTGGGTGGCAGGTCTGGTGGCATAATTGAGGGAGTGAGGGGGAGGAGGTGAAACCCCAAACTGTTCAGTAAGTAGATAGCTGTCTCTGTGGTGAGAGGAGTATGATAAGTTCTAAACTCTGGAGTATCTTTTTATAGGCACTGGAGAGTTCTTAAATTTGGGAAACTTTTTTGGCCTCATTTCCTTTGAGTGCCTGATGATCTTCCTCATCTAAGGAAGAAAGAATGAGCAGCCACAGATGTTTCCCCGAGCAGGTGCATTGCTTTCAAGGTTGTCTAGGTTTCAGTTTAAGTTAATTTACTTAATGGGAGCAAGAAGCTCTAACAGCTTTGAAAATTCAATATTTTTCTTGGACTTTTTTAGGTTCGGGTAGGAGCCATGCTTTAGTTCTGCCTTATTTCTTCGTCTGTCATGATTTTGTGCTGGTGCACAAAATGAAGGGAGTGTAAGAAAGGACAAAAACATACCACTTTCAAGTAGCTGTTTCTACACAGTATCCGTTACCTTTACCCAAGTCTAGCTGAAATAGCCCAAAAGTTGCTTAGATGTAGACAAATGCTTGTTTATCCTGTTTTGAGTGGTGATTGTCATGCCATTTTAGGTAGGAATTGTTTGGATGGTTGGGTGATAGGATCAGTTCATGGTAGATACACGAGGCTATGGAGTTTACAGAAGGAAAAAGGTTTTCTTTCGAGTCCTGCTGGCACTATTCAGGAGCTTACTTTGATCTTAAAGCCCCGAGAACAGGAGGACAGTGAAGGAGTATTCAAAAGCAAATAGGCTACTGACAGTGGGTTTAGTCATTGGGCAGTTGCAGGCTTCTGGCACTTAGCATAAATTCAATCTAATTAAAATTAATTTAAAAACCCACCCCAAGAACACCCCTTTTTATAACCTTTAGTCTGGTATTGTGTATTTATGCAGATTCTGGCCTCTGTTTCATATGACAATGACAGTATTGCTCTTCAGCACTCCAGAAGTGAATTTATCAAGTATAATGGTGACACTTTTATGGTTGACATGTAAATCGGTTTCTTAGGTATATTTTTCCATTAATACCAGTTGAATATGTTGCATTATAATATATTCTGGGAATATGAATGGGGCTTCTCAGTCTTGTAGTGAGGAGAATTTCTGAGACTGCATGCAAATTGTAACATATTCTCACCAAGATTTAGGTTTATAGCCTTTCTCTGAAGTGCTTTCAATTATTCCACGCAGCAGGAAAAGCTTACTCTGGTTACAGAAAGCAGCAATATCGAACTGACCTTTGTCTAAAGAAAGTAGATTTCCTAGTGACTACCCAGGTTTTGTACTGGGAACAGAACCTAAACCACCACCACTAGCAGCAAGATGTGTTCTTTGACAAAATCACTTCAGAGAGATCTCCAGTGTTGTCCATTTCGACATGACACTGCTGTGTTCACATGGATTTACAGAAGGCTTCTTCTTCTTTGCAGAAACGGAAGGCTTCAAGATTGACACCATGGGCACCTACCACGGGATGACTCTGAAGTCTGTGACAGTGAGTGCCAAGTCTTTGCTTAAATATGTTTTATAGACATGACTGTAAACATACATACAATATATGTTTAGAGAGATAGACATCTTGTCCTCCTTGCCTAGGCTCTGGAAGGTCAGTAGGCTGAATTGGTGAAAGTTCTTGTCTGTGAAAAGACAAAATGTGTTTTGTTTGAGCTGCATGTTGTAGAGTTCTGTGCCCCAGGAATTTGTTTGTCTGCAGTAAAAAGGTGTGCTGGGAAGGCTTCTTGAGGGTGCAGCTTTTTTCTGTTATACTTAACATACTCAGGTTTTTGCTGACCTTAGGTGTGTCTGGAAAGGACATAAGTGATCATAATCACAAGAGATAAAACTATACTCAGAAAACTGAAGTAATAAACCCAGGTTTTGGAGTATTGCTCTGCTTCCCACTCTGCATTTAATAAAACACATTTTTTTTGGTGGTGGAAGAGTTACTGTTACTCAGCATTACTGTTAAAGCTTTCTAGCCTGGTGAGATGGACTTCTATTGTATGGCTATACAATGCTGCCAGTGGGAATTGAAGCATTCACAGATGAGAGAGAGAGAGACCCTCAAACAGATTCCCTTTTCTTTCTTTGGCCTACTTTTGTCTACTTTTGTGGAAGTGGGTTGAATGCTCTCAAATAAATGCTGTTTTGACCTGCTGATAAGTATGACAGATGCTACAAAACTGCTGTAGTGCCCTCATTAAGGTTTTTGCCAGCTGCATACCTAAGTAAATGTACCTAAGTAAATGTGATGAATGGACAGCACTAAACACTCTCCTAAACCCAGGCACTACTTCTAGTTTGCACTTCTCATTTGAACGTAATTGCGTAGAAATTTCTAAAAACATTCAAAGGTTTTTTTGTTTGATAAAAGTCCTTTCCCAAATCTTTCATTCCCAACTCCTCTTAACTTAGAATACTGTAAAAGAAAATGGAATATTTAAGGAAAGAATCTACTTAGCAGTAAATAGTGTAATTTCTAGATGAATTCAGAAATTGATTGGATGAAGAAAAAATATAACCTATTATGTGTGAAGATTTGTTCTCAAACTTTGCATGAATTTTGGGCTGCTTTGTGAGGAATTGAAGTGTTGTTATACCAAACCTAGGTTTCTATGGGATATCATATCTGCTTCAAGGGGTAGTGATTTGAAATGGGTTAGTAAATAGATTCTGTTTAAATTGCTCTGTGGGGAGGAAAAGAAGAAGAAAGAGAAAAGCAAGATTATAGTTAGACAGAAATGTTGAAATGTTTTAAGCTTATCAGTGTAAAATCTGTAAAAGTGAAGGGATGTACAGTAACTCTAACAATTATATGTTTTTTTTTAAGGTCATAAAAGTAATTCAGGTTTTTTTGTTCTAGGAATCCTACCTCATGTGTTGAGCATACTGCCTAGGGTTTTGAGGTTATTAAACTGTCCTTGTTGGTTTCTTCCATTTAGGAAGAAAATATAGCAGGTATTAAATTACAAGTAAACCTTTTTTTAACATAAACCAGAATTTTTTGAAATAACTATTTAAGAGTGCAGGACTGCACATAAAGCATCATCTGTACTTGTGTCATGAGAAATATTAAAACTCCATCTGTCACTTAGCTTTTGTCTAAGAAAGAACTGGTGAGGGATTTTTGGAGCCTTATTTTCCAGACTATTAAAAAGGTGCCTTCAATATTTAGCTCATTCATAAATTGCAGTGACATCCTCACTTTGTGTTTCAGATGGGGGAGAAATAAATCTGTTAATTATGTTCATCTGTTTTTGTCTAAACTTTGTCACAGTGATGGACCACATAGTTCTAACCCTTAATATCAGATGGTATTTTTGTGGAGAATAGTTAATCTCCTGCCACTTGGCAAGTTTCATATTTTGCTTTTACTCAAGGTTTTTTGTGGTTTGTTTATATTTTTTTATGCTGGACAAAATTAGGGAGGAAATGGGAAAGTAGTTGCTTCCCCTAGGTGTTTAATGGGAAAGTACATTATACTCATTGGCTAAATCACAGGGATATGGAGGATAGCATTGGAACTCATTCCACCTGCATGATCTCATCTGCTGTCCTCATGGTATTGGTTTAATCCCTGGAGGAACTCATCAAACATTTCAAAGGAATTCGAGTGCTAGGTAGCTCTTGGTTAGAGGCTGTCTTCAAACTTCAGACTTCTAATTTCCAGATGGATGCTCACATTTAAAAGCTTCTTTTTTTTATGCCATTGTTCTTGACATGATGGCTTCTCTGTTTTTTCTGTGGTGTTTGCTTCCATTAATGTGTTTTTGGAGTGTGGTCAGATTGCCTTAAAACTTACAGTTCTTACCTCCAGTGTAAAGTGATCCACTCTTTGGAATTGCCCACCTGCTTCTCATACAAAGTTTGTAAAATGTTCTTTGTTTTGTGTTGTATTCCTTACACTTGCACTCTGCCTTACTGTAATTCTCTGTAATGATTTTTATGAAATGTGCAAAACTTCTGTTTTGTGTTTGTTCTTGCTGAAATGTGAGCTGTCCTAGATGCTTGTTCTTTTTAACAGCAAAACAAAAACTTCATCTTGACTGCTTTCTTTTCATCAGTGATGTTGGAAACTTTCTTAGCATTCAGAATCTGTGCCAGAGCAGATGGTGAATGGTGGGCTTTTTCTGAAGTAATGTCAGCTAAAATAACTTGTGCTGCTGGCAGTTCTTCCCTGTAACAGGGTTTTTGCTTGATTGGCACACTGTCTCTTAGGAAGAACTGACTTATTTATTGAATTTTTATTGTGAAGGCATGATCTCATTATTCTGAACCTGGAATTGTTTATAGCAAGGCATTTTCCTCAGAAAGATTTTTAAATCTTTTTTTTCCCCTTTTTTAAAATACCTGTGGCACCTTCTATTTGCCTGAATTGGTAATGTTTTGGAAAATTAGTAAGTAAGCTGGTGGTGGTATCTCTTGCTGTCTGGTTCCCCAGCAGTTCATGTAGCAAACTGTTCAGCATGACATTTAAAAACCTGCAGGTCTCCCTGCAGGCTCAATTCCAAGCATAATCCCCTGTATAGCAGAACAACTTCTGGTTTTTTACCTAGGAAAGTTTGGTGTTTGAGGTGGAGCAATCTTTGGAAGAGAAGTATGTTTGTATTTCTGTACCACACAGGGTGTGAGGTAATGCTGAGAGAAGATCTTAAGCTGATACTGTGAACATTCTTTGTTACTTGTGTAAATTTGACATGTTTGGGGCTTTAGCTTCCTGCTTTTCTAAAGGGTAATGTTAACTTGGAGGCCAGTGTCATCTGTTGGAAGCCTGGAAGGTGGGTCTTACTTTTTACATACAATGAAATTGAATTTTGGACTATTCATTTCCGTAACTAGGATATATGAATCACTTAACTGTCAGTGTAGCTCAAGATGTAAAGATCAGAACACACCAGTTATCTGCACCTAGGGCAGGATTGGAAGAAGTTGCTCATTCTGTGAGCACCTGATAAAGCTGGCTGTGGGCAGCTTCCAAGCTAAACCCTTCCAGGCTGAGGGCATGCTTTGTATTGACTCTGTGCACTTGCAAATAATATTTGTTTATCCATTACAATAATAATAATGGTGATGCTGGCTTTACTCATCTTTGTGCTTTTATCCTTGAGTTCTCATGGCTTTAATATGAAAGAAAGAAACAAACAGCATGAAAGGCTGTGGAGTTTTGTAGGATGATTTCCTCTGAGTTCTTAGTGCCCTGGCTGGTCAGGAGCTGTGATTCAGGGTGCCAGAAACTTGTGTTCAAATGAACAAGAACTGCATAGCACTGCAATAGGTCTTTGTAGAATTTTTTTTTTGTCTTTCTTAATTGCTGGAAAGGTCTCCTGTTTTCAACTTGGGGTTTGTTTTAGCATTCAGGGCTGCTGAAGCTTGGGAGCTTCCTTTGTCTTTGGTTTTTGCTGCTAGTAATGGGATGTGTCATTGATCATCTGCACTCATAAGCAGCCAGAGCCACTGTTGGCATTTCTTTCTCTTCCTGTTCAGTAAACAGGGAGGTGCAAGAGCTCTTGGGGGATTGAGCTGGTGGCCTTCCCAGAGAGCCTGGAGCTACACCTGCATGATCAGTATAGTTAGTGAGGACTTCACTGGAGGCACTTCACTTAGAACAAACTCAAATGCAAATTTCTGTAGTGTATTCAAACTCTGTAAATAAGAAATTCTATGTAAGTTTTCAGTGCTTCTGAGTTGAGTGATATTTTTCCTCCAAACTGACAGAAGTAACATCCCTCTTACCATTGTACACTGCCAGGCTTTACAGCAATCTCTGGGTAAAAGGGCCCTGAGTAAACATATGAGAATATCAATAATTAAAGTAAATGCATTACATTTCAGTTACAACAAATACATTTCATAATCCTAACAGAAACCAAGTAATTAAAAAGGAGTCCCTATGTAGACCACAGTACAAGCAGGTCTGATTTCAGAAGAATTGGAGACCAGTTCAGCACCCCTAAGGTCAACAGCGTTTTTTGGTCAGTATCAGATTTGGGGAATTAATTAATCAAAGGATATTACTGTTATTGCCCTTAAAATCTTTTGAGTTTGGTATAATATCTGTAATTTTTTTTTTTAACTGAGAGGTTGTTTAACCACTTCTGGTGTATTTTCAAAGGAATAGTGTGTGGTATAAACGAACAGAATTACTAATTTATGGCACTTTACAGACTGAGCCATTGGAGAAGAAGCAGTTGGGGCAGAAGCAATTATCATAGCGTGTGCATGTCTTTTATATAAAAGACTTAAGAAAATTGATATGCTTCTGTGTGAGTAGGTAAATCCACAGGATCCTATAATTGATCTTGAGCAATTTGTGATTCAGTGCCAAAATTCAAAATGACTGTTTAGAAGCATATGGTGGAGTTGGACATTGTCTCTCAGTGTTCAGATAAATAGTATTTTTAAAAAGAAATAAAAACTTAACAAGTCTTTAATATTAGAGATGGAAGAGAGATACCTACTTATCCACATCAGTTTTCTGTGTCATGTCCTAATCTCATTAAAATGTTGGAGGACAGTGGGACTGAGGGAGGAGTCAGCAAAACAACAGACTCTTTGAAATGTTTGAAACAGGCTCTGAAGTGCCACATAATTTCTGTGCAGCCTGTGCATAAGGTGGTCATTATTCCCAATGTGAGTGCAACACCAGCCTGCCTCCACCCCCACTCCTGTCTGCAGGCTCAGCAGCATTCTGTGAATTCTCTGTGCATCCTATTCAGTTTTTAACCAGCAAGAGGAGGTGAGGAAAACTGTAATAATATAGAATCATAAAGTTACATAGATTTGCATGGAGGGCAGATATTTTTGCACAGATCATATTTGAGGTAGGTACTTGTTTTTATTGGGTTTGTAAATTATTTTTCACCATAAGTAAACTCCTCTATAACTAATTCAGACATATCCATGAGGTCCTTGTCCATTAGGGTTAAGGGCTGGGAGATGGCCATGAACTCAAAAATCCTTTAGCTGGAGAAATGGATGTTTCTCCAGAACAGTCTGCCAACAACCTTACACTGCTCTGGGGTAGCAGACAAGAAGGCTTTGTGTGTCTGTATTACTCTAATGAAAGTGAATAAAATGCAACCGAGTTTCCTAAGAGCTATTACTGCCTTTTATATTTAAGGCCCACACAGCAGTTTCAGTGGTTGGCATTTCATTGCCTCAGTTGTGTTTCAAATATTAAATTGCTTTCCTGAAAGAGTTTTAGTGTAAATAGTCAAGCTGATACAGACCAAGAAAAATCACATACAAATGCTGCTTTCAAGAAAATGTGTTAGGTTGAACAATGGTGCACTTGTTTTCTTTGGGATTGTAAATCGTGTACATCTGTGCCAAGATATCTGCCTGTTGTACTGCCTTACACAATAGAACTGCCTGTTTTATGTTGGGGCTAAGAACTGCAAACTCAAGAAAAGACAGGGATGTTGTATAATCAGTCATGCCTCAGGAAGTTAGGCATTGCTGTGTGGCACCAGTGTGCTGCTGAACAACAGGGAGCAGGACCTGGAGCTGTGCAGCTTTGCCCCTGAATGAGGGTGCCTGGAGTCACTGCTGTGTGGAAAACTCAACTGTGTCAGTGCTCAGGGTGCTCGTGGCATGGCTGGCAGGTCCTTGACAGCCAAAGCATTTCTGAGGATACATTCAATTAGAGTTTTAGACATCCAGGAAGCTTTACTTAGAAAGGTTTGAGAGCCTCAGACATGCTTGGTATGAGTTCTGAGATGACCTCCTAGGCCAGCCTTGATCCAAAGCTGCATGACAGGAGTGTATTTGCCAGCCCTAAGGGTATCCCCTGGGAAACTCATCTGCCATGCACACTGTGCACTAGGCCTGGGATCCTTTATAAGTGTTTCAGCTGTCACTCTCATTTGGAAACATAGCCCCAAATAAAACTGCCTAGGACACTTTTCGTGTTCTTTGGGTTGGATGTCCACCTTTACTTGAGTCCTGTATAGGATTCTGCTTAGATTAATTTGTGTTTCACAGGTCTTTGGGTTTGTGTGTAATCAAAGTTTTATAGAGTGCTGCTCAGTGATACCAGCTGAACCTGAGCTACAGGTTTTTACACTTTGTCCTAATACTTCTGAACAATTAGACATCATGCACTGGATAAGCTTATTTTAAACTGAGTCAACACCTTTCCCTCTACAAATTATCTCCAAGCATCTAAGGAATGTCTGACAGCTGCATCTTCACCTGACAGTTCTGGGGGAAGAAAAACTCCGCTATTATGTAGAGTTATAATTTATTCACAGATAGTGAAGGTGGTGTAAAGGTATTGCAGACCCAGTAGAAATGAGCATATGTGAGGTGGGGGATCAAAAAATAATGCACTTTAACATACCTTCTTCTCCCTACAGGTTATGGGTAGCCATCCTCTTGTCTCAGAATTAGAGTTTTAACAAAGTTTTGAATGTGTCTAGCACACATTGCAATTCATGATACAGTAACTAAATCAAAATTGCAGTGAAAGGATTTATTGATCATCTGAGTAATTCGTGTAACTGATGTGAGAACTGAGTCAAGATTTCCTTCTCTGCTCAGTTTTGAGATTATACCATTGTCATTAGGCCCTGTGTCATTTTACTACTTAGTTGTTTGCTTGTAATAGAGTAAGGTGGAATTCATTATTTGTGGAAACAAGTTTTCTGCTTTTTCTGCTTGGAGTACTTGCTTATATCTAACTTAGTATCATAGTGATACCTTCTTCTGAGCTTGGAAAGTAGGATAGCTTGTTACCTTAGCAATATCCATAGGAACTGCCTCAGAGCCCAGGCTCATGTACGTCTCACTCATGCCATTTGCTACGACTTAGTTAAGCCAGAACACATTCTCCTTTATGATTTGTTTATAATTATTTATATACATTCTGTGCTTAAGTCCTCATTGTTACCCTCTTTGAACACACATAAGGACTGTCGCTTCAATTTGTGGACTTTGTTCTGGTGTTGTTCTTTTAAAGGTCCACTTCCTTTCCTTTTTCTTGCAGTTGTGGGTTTATTTTGTTGTTGAGGTTTTTTTTCCCTTCTATTGAATTATTTTAGTATGTGGCTGGGAGTGTGTGATACCAGAGGGTATCTCAATGTGGCAGATTTTGTTCACAGGTTCACAGTTATTACAGCAGTGTGGCCTGGACAGGTGTTCTTCAGTTCTTCAATCAGAATATGTAAGGCAAAGAAAGTCTTTTCAAAGCACATTAAACCTGCAGAGCTTTAGAGGCAGATATTGATGAAATGCTGAGGCAAGAGCCCTGGTTCTTAGTGTTTAGGGGGATGGGTTATAAGTGATGTCACTGGGCACTATTTCCAGGTAGTGCACATAACTAATGAGAAGATCCAGTCAGAATAGCAAAACAGGACATATTTTTAAGCTTTTTTTGGCAGTTCCTTCTTGCACCATTTAAGAAGGTAATTGATTGAGAGTGACTATATTTAGAACTTGTAATTTGTGAGATTTTAGTGTTCCATCTAAATCCAGGTGTTAATCTGCCTGTGTCTTCTATGCAGCCCCACAATTGCTGTTGAATCAGCATCCTCACTTTTAGGATGTCTGTAGGCAAAGTCCTGATTTAGTCAGGTTTGCTCCTGGTGGTTGTGGATAACAGTCTGTTCAGCACAGGCTTTCTTCTGAGGTAAATGCC
The DNA here is from genome assembly GCA_024734555.1 of Trochalopteron elliotii. Taxonomy (NCBI): domain Eukaryota; kingdom Metazoa; phylum Chordata; class Aves; order Passeriformes; family Leiothrichidae; genus Trochalopteron; species Trochalopteron elliotii. The sequence goes on along the minus strand of JANPWX010000594.1, from coordinate 1,213,934 downwards.
TGTAAAGGCCAAATAATGAACTCTGCATTAGTTATGGCTCACTCACCTGGCATTTGGGCAGTGCTGATCATTCCTCCTGGAATATACCTGTGACTGTGAGCTGCTGAGCTGCCATCTGGAGCTGGCTTTGTGTTTACACTGAGCAATATGCTATTGCTGACACCATTTGCATCACTGCTGCTGCAAGGGTGGGTCCTGGCTCTTTATTCATCCCAAACTCACTCAGGTGAAGGGGAGATGTGTGTGTGTATGCAAGTGCATGTAGGCAGGCACTGAATGATGCACTGGCTGGTTTAATTCTCATTCACCACTTTCTTTGTTCCCAAATGGTTTGTTGGATTTTCTGGAGATTTTTGGTTTGGGATTTTTGTAAGTAACATGAGCCTCATGCAAATGGGACTTAACACTGAAGAAGGTGATCTGGTTAAAAAAAAAAATCTGGTTCCCTACCTTTGTGAATCAATAAATGTGTAGCCTGAATTCAAATTTGTTTGAGAGACAAACATTTTGATTTTCTTTTACAATGTAAAAGGCTAATCTTGAATCTATGCATCTGTAGCACTTAACTATTTTAAATAATGAAGGTTTGTCCAATGTACTTAAAATGTCAAATTTATCTAAGGCAGTTGGCAAATTGAAAGAAATTTATAAATAACTTTGAGAACAACAGCGTTTTTTACAAATACATCATTTAATTAGCTGGCCTATTGTTATAAACGATCCAGACCCCAAGTGGGAATGAGTTATAGAAGTTTTATTGAGAACAAAAAAAATCAGCAAAGCAAAAGGGAGAGCACTGGGAGCATGGCAAAATGTCAGAGGCTCATGGTGAGTTTGTCTTCTATACTCCTGATATTGCATCACTTTCATGCATATTTATTTTTGGTTTTACATAACCTCGCCCCTTGTCGCTCTCTTTGGCGACATGGTTTCGTCACTGTGGTCATCAGGGTTATCACTGGATGAAGTTCTGCTCCTTTTGAGGTCATGTCTCAAAAGTTTGGGTAGCAGCAGTCTGTCCAATGCAAACTCATAAACCCACATTACAACACATGAAACCATACTATCCTCATGAAAGCCAATTTCACAACTGGGCTATTCTAACAATGTCAACCACTTTATAACATATATTATTATCTTAATATTAACATTATAATATCAATTCATATAATACTTTGTAAAAACCAAGTCCCACTAACTTATTTCTCATACCTATAAAACTGTTGGTTAGACTGTCTACGACTTGAATATTAACAAAGCATGTTTTTATTTCATCTTCCATTTCCATTGCATTTGGCACATTAAGGTTGAGGAAGCCCAACTATTCAGCTAGTTTGCTGCTTTAAGAAACTTAGGATGTATTTTTGGAATTTGAATCTCTTCCTTTCTGTCTCCATAAAGATACACGAGTAGGTTTTGTGCATGAGCAACAGATACGCTTTTAAAATTCAGTTCAAGTGTGAAGGAAAACTTAGTGTGACTAAGCAAAGTGACGTAGTGATGTGATAAGTTTGCTTGTAGTTAACTTTCAGTCTACTGGCTGTAAGTTCATAGTACTTCTAATTTAGAATATTGTTAAAAATTTCTAGGTTTCGTCATATAAATGATGGGTTTTGTCTCTTTAATTGCCTGAGCCTCTCTTCCTCGAAGTGAGGTGGGTATCTCCTGGTATCCTCCCTTGGCCTGGAGAGAAGTGCAGCTACTGAGTTACAGATGTGTGATTTTGGGTGGCTTGGTGCTGCCATTTTGAGGAGACACAGAGAAAGCACTGCCTGCCTGGGAGCAGTAATTTGAGGGTTTAATTTCCCTGGCCAGCAATTTTCATAAAAGTTGACAAAAGCAATAACTTTCCTCCAGGTTTTATTGAAATTGGGAAGTAGTTTCAAACCATACTGTGGGAGAAGGGAGGGAATGTTTCTACCGCAGACTGAGAAGAGCTCAAATCTTTCCTGAGCTGGAGAAAAAAAACCAACTCTGCTTTTGCATTAGCATGGGAGACTTGAGGGGGCATTATGCAGCACTATCCATCAGCCCGACTTCCCAGTTACCTTTGGAGCAGTTGGTGTAAATCGGGCAAACAGATTTACATAGAACTGAAATAAAAATGGAATACAGGCATCGTTAGAGCAGATAACCTGCCTGATTAGTTGTGTTTTATCATGACTGCTAACTAAAACAAAAGACTTGTGGATAGAGAGAGCTTTATACATATATACATATACGTATATATACATATATACACATATATACCTATACGTATATATACATATATGCCTTAAGACAAATATTTTGTAGCTAATAATACACAGAATATATTATAATGTACAGAACATATGCAGCTACCTCATATGGTTCTATAAAAGCCATTCTGTTTTAGGGTGATGTTGTGTGCTGTAGCAAACAATGATTTTTATAGTGGCTTTCACATGTATAATTATGTCTGGAAAATAATGTCAAGAAAAAGCTTCCAAAATATCTGGACATGAACAGCAGGTGAAATGCAAATTAAAGTAGTAAAATGCATATTAAAATCCTAAATGGATTTTAATGCTGTCTTAGAAATGAAAATCTAAAGGGACTCTGAACTGTCTGGATGTTACATCTGATTTTAAAGGGTAGGTTTATAGCTGGCTCAGATTTCAAAGGTGAAGTTTTAATAAGTAAATCAGCTTCCTAGTTCATAGCTGAATTTTTTTGAAAAGTGTGTGTGCTGGTTTATTGCAGTTCCCATTCAGAATAATGAAAGTGCCTAATCTGGCAGTTTGTTCACCTAAGGTGAGCTAAATATTTAATATGGGTAGCTTGCATATGTGTGGTATTGTACTGCACAACACAACCACAGATTCAATATGTCTCTTATATTCCTTCCCCTGGCAGGGCTCAGCAAGACTCTTAATGTCCTTTTATTTTCTTCTCTGGAAAGCTGCCTGCACTTGGCTTGTAATACCAAACACTGTGAATTGTAATACTTTCAACTACGAATGTGGGTATTAGGTAATTTTAAAGAATGAGTACCATAACAGTAATCCATATGCAGGAATCTATATTTCATAGATGGAAATCTGCAGCACATAGAAAATATTTTCAACTATTATTTTATTATTCCTTTATATGGAGCTGAGAGAAATAGAATAGAAAAGGTAATAAGTACTCAACATCCTCCAGGTTAAGATCCAGAATGGATTAAAGTTAAACACTAAGATAGTGTTACTAATATACTAATATTTGTGAAAGTTCTCAGTTATGAATAAAAATCATACCTTTAAGGAAATAATATAACTTTTTCTGATGCCTCTCCTAAGTGGAATGGAAGTGATTGATTAACCTGACATTTAATCTTTGGCATGCTTCAGGGAGTTTCTGCCATATGTTCAGTAAAGTGCTGTTTCTTTAGTGAAGTAATATTTAAACTATGGTAAAATGCATAGAAATGTATTGATACTTAATAAATGTGGCATAACTAAAGAGTGTTCACAGCTTATGATTTTTTTCCCCCCTCCTCCCCCCTCTTTTTCTTTTTTCTCCTTTAAACAAAAGACTGACTTTGGCTCAAATAAGCTTGGCTAGTTTCCTCTCCCACCACATTCCCCAGAAGGAAGCTAAATGAATTCTGTCCATAAGAAGATTAAAAGCTGATGGGGTGGGCAGATGTTTTATTTTCTCAGGGGTGAAGGAAGTAGCATGAGCTTCTCTGGCAAGTCTGAAGATAATGGAGGTGGGAGGGAACGTTTTGTTTCTAGTTAAATTGCAGAAAGGCATTTATACCTTTATACCATAATACATTTCATGTGCTCTTTGACCTTATCTTGATGGAAAAATACAGATGTATTCTGGGTTTATGTATTAGTAGTTCATTTACTCCAACACTTATTTGTAGTGAATCTGTTAGGCTGCAGGATAAATTTAGGTGTTACTGTGAATTTCGTTAGCTTTCTACTTCTTTGTTTTTCACTTTTGAATATTTAAAACACAGACTTTTCCTACATTATTTATATCTTGGTTCATTTTACTTAGTTAGTTTTCAGTTCTTTTGCTTAATATTCTAGTATTTTTCTTTCCTTGTGAAAGAACCCTGGCTGCAGTCTGGCTTACTCCTTATGACCAAACTGCTGTAGGAGAAGCTCCTGGTGCACCCTGTGTGCTTTCCAGCAGAATTCACAGAATTCTCTTCCTGAATGAACTGATTCTTAACCCCTGAAGCCTCATCTCTGTGTGGTAGCCTCCAGCCTGGAGCTGACCTGGGAGCTATTAAATAACTTAAAATGACAAGTTACCTGCCTTTCTCATCTTTGGATCCTCCTGGATTCCAGGCTTGTTAAGGGATTTTGTGACAAATAAATAGGTTTCTGGACATGCCTTTGTGCTCACACAAAAGACAATTTAAAAATCAGCTGTGGAAAGCTTTGGGGTGAAAAAAGCCCTCCCTTTGTCTGAAATATGACCATGGTTCTCCCTGGTAGTCTTGGCTTCTCTGTCAGCCAGTGTCCTTCAGGGACCTGAAGACCTTGTGGAACTCCCTCCCAGCTTCCTGTTGTAGCTCCTGAGCTCCCCAAAGCAGGATTTCTTTTAATGAGTTAAAATCTTAATTCATATTTCATTTCTAATGAAACACATCAGGTCTTTCCAGGGTGGAGCTGTTGCCACCTGAGCATGGCTGGGAGTCATTAGGAAGTTAAGAGTCTTCAGTAATTGTCTGTGTTTTCTGTTAAAGCAAGTACTTCATAGTTCTGCCATTCACAAATAACCTTTTCTCCTTAATACAATGGATGATGCAATCTAAAATGGCAATATGCAAGTATTCCTTAAGGCTATATCTAGATCAAGGCACTCAAGCAAATTAAAGCAAATTACCAAAGTGTTCAACATCAACATTCATAAGTTATAATGCATTAAATTGCCATTGGCTGGTGATGTCTTTAGGAATAAAATTAATTCAGTGAGCTGTATGTAGTTTAATTTCCTTGGTTTACAGTGAGCGAAGGCCAATTTATTTCTGCATTGGAAAACTCACATGGGAATTTAGTGCATTTAAATTAATATGTTTTGACTTCTCACCTTTCCTTGAATCCTGATAAACCTTCAGATCTTTGTTGGCCCATTATGAGGTCCCATTCCTTAGTGCTGTGTGTGACTCACATGGGATTACAGATTTGATCTGCACCAGGGCCACAAATAAAATTCAATTGCTGCTCTTCACACCATGCAGTAATGGCTGGATTATACAGAGCCACGATAGTATTTATTAACTAACCTGCAAAGCCTGCCTGTTTTCCACAATGCACAGTTCAGGATCCTCCAGATCTCATGGACATACAGCAGTAAATTCAGCACCTTTTAAGTTTTTCATAATGCACTTGTTCTGTGTGTGTATAGGTATATATAGAGAGTTAAAAATTGTCAAGGTATTTTTAACTTTTGGTTTTATTTTGGTTGGCAAGCATAAGGGTAATTTGTTTTGCTCTCAGTTTTATGTTTGGGGTGTTTAAGTTGAGAAAGGAATAGGAAATTAAATTTCAGTGGATGCTTAATAGACTGTTTATTTTAGGGTATAGTCAGTGCTTTCACACTTTACTTCAACTGTCATTACACCAGAAAAAACACTCATTTCCAGTACTTAAACTGATGAATTGAAGCCTACCACTTAAAATTTGTCCACTTATTTACTTACATAAGCTTCTTAAGGCAGAATATTTTCTCTTTTAAGTGCTTTTCCTGCCTGTGTATTTCCCCTGAAGTATGAATTTGTGGGTTTTGCATCTTTTATCTCCCTGTTTAATAGAAAGAGATGTACTGTGTAATACTTAACTGAAGTGTCACAACTTACAATCTTTGTAATTACTGTCCATTAGTCCAAAGGATTTCTACTGCTTTTTAAAATAATTTTTCATTTAATGCAGTTAGCAGCAGCAGAATAAATGCACTGATAATTTCTGCTCCCATTCTGCATGTCTGGAGGATGGTACAGTCCTAGATTACAACATCCTTATAGTTGAATCTGTGTAGGTGAATTTCTGTCTTCTGCCTTTACATTTTTCAGTAAATGGGGAAACTTGGGTAATATTTCTGTGACTTGTTGGCTAAATTTTACCAGCTGTTTAGGGAGGGACTATTGGTAATAACAGATCCTAATCAACATTTATTTATACTTACTGCTTTTTTTGAAACAAGTAATTTTGATTTGGTCTAATATCCACTGATGCCACTGTTAAGTAAAGGGTTTGTCTGCAATATATGATCAATTCTCTACAGGACTAAAACTTGTTACTAAGCTTTGAAAATGTTGTATAGGAAATTCAGAAACTGTAGTTTGGTATTTATTAGAAGCAGATAGGTTTGTGTCATCTCTGGGAGTCATAAAGAATTGGTTTTTAGGGAGTTAGTGTTCATTTGTTTAAAAGGACTAGTTAGAAATTTCTGAGAGTGAATGTTTAATGTGTTTTTGAGGTGTTTGGGTGAGGAGGGACATTGTTATGGGATTTGTATAGAAAATGCTTAGTTTTTCATATTGTATCTTAGAGAGAGTCACTTCTAGCAGTTGCAGCATATCTCTGATAACTTGAGAAAACCTCTAGCTGTGAAGAGGTAGTTTTAAAAGGAATATAGGACAACAAGAAAAGAAAACTTTATTGATAGTTGGGAAAAACTTTTTTTTTTTTTTTTTTTTTCACTTCCCAAAATCCAGGGACAAACACATTCTAATCTGTATTGGCCACTGAAACAAATGAAATGTCAGATGTTTTAGTCGGCTGTGGTGGAAAGCAGCTTTTTTTTTTTTTTTCCTATGGCAACACATGTCATTGTCATCATTTTTCACTTCTAGTAACTGACAAAGCCAGTGTGAAAAATGTCCAGCACCTTGGGTTATACAAGTGAGTATGATGAAGGGTGTGAAGGCCCATGTGAACTAATGAGGCTCAACAAGGCCCAGTGCAAAAGGTGCTGCACCTGGATTAGGGCATCAGAGACTGAGATGGGCACAGACTGGGGGAAGGACTGTATGGAAGGACTTGGGGGTTCTGCTGGATGAAAATCTGGACATGAGCCAGCAGTGTGCACTCACAGCCCAAAAGGCCAACTGAATCCTGAGCTGTGTGGAAAAAGGGGTGGCCAGAGGTCAAGGGAGGGGTTTGTTCCCTCATGAGCCCCCACCTGCAGTGCTGCATCCAGCTCTGGAATCCTCAGCACAAGACTGACATGGGCCTCTTAGAGCAGGTCCAGAGAAGGCCATGAAGGTGCTTGTGGGGCTGGAGCTCCACTGCTCTAAGGACAGGCTGAGAGCTGGGGCTGCTCAGCCTGCAGAAGAGAAGGCTCTGGGGAAACCTTCCTCAAAAAGGGCTGATAGAAAAGAGGGAGAATGGCTTTTGACAAGGGCGCATAGTGATAGGACAAGGGAGAACAGTTTAAACTGAGAGGGGAGATTTAGATTTAAATTAAATCTCAAGACAAAATTCTTTCCTGTGAGGGTGGTGGGGCACTGGAGCAGGTTGCCCAGATAACCTGTGAAAGAAGTGTCCATCCTTTCAGAGTGTGAGCATTGCCCAGCTGCAGTTTATGTTAAATTGAACTGGATCATTGGAACTGGAGCAGGAGAACTTTGCCATGTCCTAGCCAGGATATGTCAGCATGGACTGCTTGCTGCAATTCCATTGTTGTGAGAAAAAAGAAACAGCACTTAATGCTCCTGATCATCTGTTTTGTCATGAATGTCCTATCATTTATCTGTTCTATGAGTAAATTAGAGTCTGATGAATTCCAGGACTATGTTAGTGCTTCAGGTGCTAACACTTGTTAGTCTAGGAGAATATTGTGATAAGAAATGGGGGAAAAAAAACCCCTCTGTTCCATGTAAAATATTTTACAATGAAAAAAAATTAATGCAAGATTCATAGGTGTTTTTTTCCTTACAGAATTGGAAAAGGTAAAACATTAATACTTGACTGGTTGTCATAAGTACAGGCAAAACCAAAGTAGTGTTTCATAAAACTCTCAATTTATGGAATGTATGGAGAAGACGCTACTTAACAAAAGTGTGCTCATGGGTGTAAATTATTTTAATGAATTGGAGGATGGCTAGGGAAGAAATGTCACTGTGTAGTTTATTCTAGTTTTTCCATTCCGCTCTGCTAGCATGAAATTTGGACAATAAATCATTCAAACTGCTTAACTTTTACTAGTAGAAAATAAGGAAATGGTGGAAGGGAAAAAAAATTAAAATGGTTGAGGGATCCAGGCAGTGCACTTCTTAATGACTAGGACAGTATTATATTTCATTCAGGCTTAGAGCCTCCAAAATATTGTCACAAGGCTCTCATTCCTTTATTAACATTAATGAAGGCTGGATAGCTGAAGTTGTTTCCAGCATCCATTTCTCAACAGAATTTTGGTTAGAAAAAAATCATACCTTTGATGGATGTAGCAAACAGATTTGCCTGCTTTTTAAAAAGGGGATGATTCATACCTGGATAGTAGGAAGTAGTGACTACAGCTTTTAACTCTGAATACATTTTAATTTTTTGTAAAGTAAAAGAATTGTGCTTATCTATCATTGTTGCCCTATTTTATTTTTTTTTACCATTTTGAGAATTCAGGGAAAATAATTTTTCAATTTTTTCAATAGGTTTTTCAATTAATGTAGATAACTTCCAAAATAGTTAAATCATGTAAAATTTGATCAAATAATAAAAGCAAACTGCTGCCTCATGTTTTAAAAATCATTTCAGATTTGGAAGACAGAATTTTGTCATGATACAAATAGAGGTATTACTGAAAACACTTCACTGTTGAAGATACATCTGTATATGAACAATGTGATTTCTGGGGGTTTGTTGGATTTTGGTTGGTTTTTCCTTTCTCACTTTGGTATGCCTCACTGTGGGTACAGCATAAGCTTTGTAATTTGCTTTTCGAGCAATAGAGGTGTTAGTTGTTCCCTCAGGTGTATAAGAGTTATTTACCTTTATTTTAGAGTCTCAACTAACATTAAGAATATCTCTGAATTGTCTTATTTCTTTACATTTTTGGGACATAAAAATGTTATCCTTTTCTGCACCAAAAACCAGTCAATAAAATACAATATCTTAAATTAGTTAAAGAGGATACAATGGGAAATTGGTTCTCTTCATTCAGAGGGCTGGATAATTGAGCTGAATTTTTATGGCAGCAAAAATCGATGTCTAGGTGGACTTTGGAAGAATGCCTATAAAAGGACTGGCATTTGCATTAAGTAGCAGCACTAAATTTTTTGACTGAGTCACAGATGGTACTTTCCAGTGTTTCTTTTTTTGTTTTGTCATCTTGTATCAACCTAGATGTTAGGGCAAAACGGGTTTAAAATGTGACGTAAATGGATGCTTCTTTTGAAAGTGATGACAATGAGACAAATCCTGAATGAAACCTGCAAGATCGTAGGTTATTCTTATTCTCAAAATAGTTCTTAGGTTGTTTAAATGCAGGGTATGTTAAATATTTAGGAAAGGCAGTGAGGAAGGTTTTAGTTTCCTCTGGTGTCTTGTCTGGTGTTTTATTAACAAAGGATTTCTTGTGGCAGTTGTTTTTTTCTCGTTTTAAACTTTGAGCCTTACTGAGATGTGGGAACACTTGGCCTTTCCAGAAGAAAAGATGTGGTGGGGTTGTGGTTTTTCAAGAGTGTGCAGGGGTTTGGTGGTTTCAGGATGGCATGGATGTTTTTAATTTTTAATTTAATATAAAACTTTAAAAAGTGTTAACAGCAAAAGAACTGGGAATACTTTACCTTCTGAAGACTTTTTTGTGTTGAAAAGATTCTTCTCTTAGATCCTTGCAAGCATGATTGTTTCTTCTGAAATCTGAATTTTTGTCATCTTGGGAAATTTTTAAAGATTTCACACTGTTTTCAGTGTCTTCATCTTTTTTAGTTTAATATCTTACAAGACATTATCAAAGCTGGTATCCTTAAAATGTTAGGATGACAAACATGTTTCACACACTTCACTTTTTAATGAGGTATAGAAAAAGAGACTTCTCCATTATGCCCACACTGAGCATCTGGGAGATCAGAGCTAGTGGTTCAGAGAATATTCCTATTAAATAGTTGAAATGCCACTTATTATTAGCTAAAGCTAAATGGGCTAATAGGAGGTGGAGGCATTCCTGTGATACCTGTGTCCTCAGAGCACACTGTGTATTCCTCACTTTGGCCTCCACTGAGGTAGAACAGCTTGCAGTATTTTGTTATTTTAAAAAGTGTATATTGGTTACAAACTGATAACGATTGTAAAAAAATGCCAGTTTCTTCCTCCTTCTCTTTTCTTGAGCAAATGACATCTTGAAGGTCACCAACAATTCAATCCATGCTTCAGAAAGTGTTTTTTTTTCCTCCAGCCTTCCAAGGAAAATGAAAGCCCTTTGAGAAAAATCCCGTCAAAGATTTTAGCAGTCTTGACTTCTCCACCCTGGATGCTGTGCACAACTTAAGCATTCAGATGGAAACCTTTGAGAGTACATAAAGCTTTAAGCCACGAGTACTCCCTGAGCTGCAGGGACTTTTTTTTTTTTTTTTTTTTTTGAGTGATAAGTCAAGGTTACTGTCTTGGTCAGAATGTTTTGACCAAAAGCACAGTCTTGAGAAAAGTGAAGGGAATGGTTTGTACCCTGTGGTTATAGAGCAGTTAGCTCATGAACCAAAATGCATCATTACTATCATTCAGTTAGTGTTATCAGGAAAACTGTCAGATTTAAATGCTTAAGAGAGCTCTTGTAGCTGTTGCCATGGCAATATCAGAAAAGCAACGTGGTAGTGTTCATCCATATCCCATGTTCAGCTGAATTCCTTTGCAGTCTTTTAACTGTGAAAGGAAGGTACCATATTGTACCAGACTCTGTTTCTTTTGAGCTGAAACAAATGAAGGCTGAAATTAACTCTTAGTGGGAAGATTTAATACAAATCCTAGGCACAAGTGATCTAATTTGCTTTGTTCTTGGTTTGCTTGTGTGCTATGTGTAAAGTACTCTCTGTGGAGTTACTGATCTGCTGTTCATGGCATCGTGTCATGACTTGGAATTTGTTCGGGCTTTAATAAAACACAGGCACTGCAGCCACAAACTGAGAATTTTGTTAGAAAAATGGATTTACCTCATAGGTTCCTATTTTCTCTAAGTGCAGAAGTTTGAACACGTATGACTAGAATTCCAGATCCTGCTTTCTCATTTGGCCTCACTTTTGTAATGCTTTTCCCTGCCACTGAGCCTGCCCTGTATTTCCTGCCCTGTGTGGTGTTGATCAGCTGTGCATTTTTAGTTTCACTCTTCTGTTTTCTGACATTCAAGCTCCTTTTTCACTGACTTGCTCTAAGTTGTTTTCCAGAGCCCTCCCCCAGCCTCCTGCCTTGGAAGCCTTTGCCCTCACTCTTGGTACAGAGCAGAGCCCACGTTGTGTCCTTGCTGACCTGCATTTGCACAGTGCAGCATTTCAGAGCAGGCGGTGCAGCTTCCCTGCCTCCCTCCTTCCCCTGGGCTGCCCGTGGGGTGGCTGCCTTGGGAAGCAGGGCTGGATGGGCTGGAGATGGGATCTGCAGGAATGTGCCATGGCCAGTGCCATGTCCAGTAGGTGTGCTCAGCAAAGGGGGTGACACTGTGCCCCAAGTCACATCCTGCTTTGGAAGGACAATCTGAAATGAAAAGGACAATAATGCTCTTCATTGAGAGGTGCAGTTCTCGCACTGTAACTGAGTGATTGTCTAATATTTGCTTATTTGTGCTATTTGACAGCAAAAGAGGGATTGAGAAATACCATCTAAAATTGGGAAAATATGGCAACAAGGATGTTTTTGCAAATCAGGTACAATCCTGTTCTTCCCAAAAGCACAAATGGAAGTAGTAGCTTCTATATTAGCATCTTCCCTCTCCCTTTCATTTCTTCCTGGGACGTTTCTGCCATTGCAATGAGCATTCATTTGAAAGAAAAGGGTTTTTTTGCCCTCTGGGATTATGTAGGTATTTTAGATTGATGTGTGATTAGGGACTGTGTTAACATATCAGGAAAATAAGTGGGAAGAGGAAGGCAGTCTAAAGTAATGGCCTTTAGGTGCTTCCCTCCCCTCCAGTGCCTGATTTAGCCTGGGCTTGGAGACAGTTAATGCATGTCTTAACATGTTGATATATTCTGAAAATATTTTGTAAATGAGGACTGACACATCTTATATTACTGCACTGCGAAGAAAAGCAGATTCTAAATTGCTGTTCTAGTGAGGTTAACCTGAAAAGCAGTCTGTCTCATCTCTTCTAGATCACTGCCATCCCATAATTTAAGTTTATAAATTTAAGTGAAGATCTTAGTGGGCACTGAATTTTCTCTTAGAGCAACCACTGACGCTTGGAAGTACCTTGACATGTAATTTTTAAAATTTAGAACAACAGATTGTGAACTTTACCCATGAAAGAGCTCTCAGTGACTGGGGATGGGATCAGTTCTACTACACCAAAAGCTGTGGTTGAGCATTTTGCATTCTTAATTCTATGGGTGTGGGATGTGCAAATATCTCACAGCACTGATTTAATTGGAGACATGAAATGAACAGTTCTGTTGTTGAATAACAACTTTTTTTGCTGGGACTTCATTTTGGTCCTGTAGTATCAATGTGTAAATCTTTATTAAGTTGAAAGTGAAATAAATACGGGGAAATGATAGAATTCCAATTTCTGATTGTTGTAAGCAGGCCAGCTTTTCTAAGATTTTTCTTTGCCATAATAATGGTGCTGATGACATCACAATTTTTTTCTCCCATCATAACATTTGAGCCATTATGACTTTTTATACTTGTTTTCAACCTGAAGCAGGCACACAGAGAAGTAAAAACATTTAAAGCAAGTATTATACAAACTCTTGTACTTCTGTGTATTCAATGGATAGTTATATCCTTTTTTCTTTACTGCATTGCAGACATGTTAGAGTTTTAGCTACAAGTTTGTATGCTATTGCTAATGAAAAATGCATTTTTTTCTTGCTGTATGGGGAAAGGAAGTAAGAGAACTTGTCCCAGCTTTTAATGATAGAATTAATTATTGCACTATTTTTAACATGAACTGTTTTTATATTCTAATTGAGTGAGCAAATAGCTTAAACACAAGCTAGAAAATGGTAAAACATTCATAGGAGAGAATGTAGAGTGTTCATTCTGTAATTGCATATTTCATCATACAAAATGATTCCCTTTTGTTTCTGAAAGCTTTGCAACAAACTGTGCAAGAAAACAGTATTTGGATGCAAATGTTTTTAGTAGCCTTTGACCATCTTGAAAAGGATTCAAGTATGTTTATAGAGTAGTCTCAACTTACACCCAAACATTAATACAAATTTAAAAAATCATGTTGGACCCTTAAAAGGGCATTAAGCATGGTTTTTTATTTAGCATTCCAGTGCTCCTTACTAGTCCTGTAAGTAGCAGGAGGTTTGCTATGCTGAACTCATGGGCATTGTGCCGTGCGTCTGCCAAGCTCGGGCAGATCAGCCTTGTTCAGGAGCTCCAAAGTCCAGCACCCAAGAGGTGGTTTGGCTGCCAAACTTGATGATTCCAGTGCCAAACTATTTATGGTTTAGTATTAACCTCTTGGACTACACCCAGGAGCCAGGAAGAGCATTTAGGACTAGCCAGAGTTGGTAAAATCAAGTACATCACAGTGGAGCTGGAAAGTGCCAAGGGCTGGGAGCAGCACTGAAGTCCTCTCCAGAAGGTTGGATTGTGTCCTTGGCCAGCACTGCCTGGGGAGAGGCCACTTATGGCATTGGACATCTTCCAAAATTCAGTCCCCTGCAGTAGTAGCTGGCTTCCCACACTGGCTCTGGGGGTGTAGAGCCTGCCCACAGTGACCTTCAGCCAGGTGCCTTTCAGCTGGATGTCAGCTGTGGCCTGTGTTAGCAGGAGCCAGCAGCACACTGACTGGGGAAAACTGCAGTGGGTGCTGAAAGCACACTCCCAAAACATCTGTCCAGGGCAGCTCTCTCACATGAATGCCAGCAGGCTTCATGTAAACTGAGTGTATGAACTTCAGTGTAGTTGGAGAAATCTCTGCAGAAGAGAGTTATTACTTTTATAGATATTTACTTTCCCCAAACCCAGACATTTATATGATTTGAGGTGTGTTGGAAATGTACAATTAGCACACCCCAAATACAGCAGAGGAAAATATTGAGTGGAGGATCACCAAAAAAAAAAGGTGTTGAGCAAATTCCCATCTCCACCTCCCAGAGGACCTACTGGAATTGCTTCAGAGGTGCATCCAGTGCCTTGCAGACTCTTCATATGTGAGAGTTCCTGCAGACAGACAGCCTGAGAGCTGCTGAGAATGGTCAGTAACACGATTTATCTTCTCTTTACAAAGGAGAAAACCCTGCTGTGATCTCTGTACTGTGCATGAAAACTAGGCTTTAAGGACTAGGGAACATTAGAAAAACCAAGTAATGCTAAAGGTAGGAATTTTTTTCTTCCTGAGCAGCTTTCCCAGAAAAAGTGAAATCTTAAGACCATAAATATAATCAATTTTATTAAATAATAAAAGTACATCAAATATTTGTATTTTATCCAATTAATAAGTCCCAGTCAAACAGAAAACTAATTGCAGTTTGATCATTTGCTGATGATCAGAGGTGGGTATTACTTACCCTAGCACTGTGACAAGCAGTAATAACCTGAATCTGATACAACTCTGCTGTAACAGTTGGAAAACAAACTTTAAAAGTTCTGTTTGGTAGAAAACTGCAAACCTGTAAATAGATTTAACCCACTTCTTACAATTTATTTTCAGTGGTTGTGACTTCAATTTGGTTAGATTTCGTTCCTGCCCATATTGCTGGCTGGAACTCTCAATCTTATTGTGACCTAGTCTTCTCCACCTATAAACTCGAGTGTGGGGCTTCATTTTCTCCAGCAGATGTGTTTTCACTTGGTTTCCCCTTGCTTTTTGTCAAACAGGAAAGAGCAAAACAACACATTTGATTAGTTTTCTTCTGCTTTGCACAAAATGAAATTTTGTCAAGAATGGTGCAGGACTGGAACTTAGGTTTTACATTTCTCATCAGCCTTTGAGTTACCTTGAAATTACGTAGGGAAATTAATAGCAGATCCAATGAATTTGCATGAAGGTTCCAAGTGGAATGAATGTTACTTGGCACCAGGTCTTAGGAGCTTGCCCTGTGACTTCTAGAGAATGAAGTAACTTTCAGTCAGCTCTTTGTGGACTGAAAGTTGCATCCAGAACACCACTTACATTTCTGAAGGCAATGTACAAACCAAGTCTTTGCAGTTTTGATTTAATTTATCTCACCTTCCAAACCAAATAAGCAAACTTCTCAAAACTGGACCTACTTCAAGGGAGTACATTCTTAGTGCTTTAGAATTTATTGGTAGTGTCTTACTAAATTGTGACATTGCTAAATGTGTTGTACATTAAAGTAGTGTATAATAATTGTCATGTGGCATTTGAAGGTAAAACTGATCTGCCCTTTGTGCATTTCCTTAGCGTTTAATTTTTCATTTTATAGCAGTTCTGGATAATAAGAAATCATTACATGGAAGAGAACTAGAGCTATGAATGCACTCCTCAAAATAAAATTTCTGTGTGGAAAATACGCTCAATTACATTTTACTGGCACATGAATCAGCAATTGTACCACCAAAGTGTGCATGCTTATTATTGCATGTTAACACAGAAATCCTTACATACCATTTTTTTTTTTTTTTTAAATCTCAAATTCACTGGGAAAACCTTTTGGTTATAATTTCATCATATTCAAGAGCTATACTTCTTTCTTTTAACTTAAAAAAATAATTTCTGTCCTGCCCTGTGTGCTGGGCTCAGTCTGGGCTGTGCTGGGGCCGCTCCATGGTCCCTGTCCATGCGTTCAGCGCTGTTTATTTACAGGCGGCCCGCGGGGCCGGGCGGCAGAGCGCCCTCAGTGCAGTCTGCGGTGGCGGTACCTGCCGGCCTTGTCCTTGGCCGCGTTGGCGCAGGCGTTGTGCTTGTTCTGCTGTAAGTGGTTCCAGTATTTGATCAGTTCGCTAGGTTGGAACTGATGGGAGGTAATTAGGTGGCTGTATTTACAGCTGGAGTAAGAAACTCGCCAGTGATTGAAGACAAACTCGTTGGGTGGGGGCATGGGGTCAATGCGCAGCTTGGCGAGACAGATCCCCACGTACACGTCCTCTAAGTGTAAACGTCTGATGCTTAAGGAGACCTTAAAGATTTTTTCTGCTAAGTCTCCAGAAAAAACATAACCAGTTCCAGAGCAGAATACAGGATAACGTTCACTTGGATACAAATCAGGTGGCATGTACCACTTGCTATCCTTGTTCCTATTAGGTGCATAACCTCTCATTAAATAACCTGTAAAATACTTGTGCCTCGGAGGAAGTTCTGGTTTCAGAAGCTTGTGTATTAAATATTCAGTATTGACAAACATATCGCTATCAGTTTTCATAACATAGGGAACATGTGGACAGTAGGTTGCAACCCAGTTCATTCCCATCAGAGTTTTTATAGTTAAATTGTAGTAGGTGTCCAAGTATTCTTGTTGAATGATGTCGTGGTACTGTCTGCTTTCCTCAAGGATGGTTCGCTGGAGGTATCCATTTACCTTGGTGCTTAAGCCCAACAAAAAAATCCGCACAATTTGGATGCCAGGTGTCAGGCTCTCGTTGCCCCAGGTCTGTCGAATTGCTTGTCTGGCCTCCACCTGGCCTGGCTCTGCAGCTATGAGCAGTATTAGGAAAGGGGTCTTTTCCTGGCACTTGTCAGGCTCGTTGATGACATATTTGAAATGATAGGAAGTTGGATGCCCAGTGCCTTTCTCATTGTAAATACTTCCATTGGCACTGAGGGTATTTTCCAAACCGGTTACTCCCTGTGGGGACAGGTCTGTGTTGTTAGGGTTGGTGACTGTCTGAGGCCTGAGTGTCTGAGGAACAGCATCTCTCCACATGTTCCTCAGAGAGCTGTGGTTGGTCTCGCTTTTTGTAGATCTAAATCCTCGTATGGTGTAAGACATGGGGTTTTCTCTGAATCCAGCCTTGCCTGGCAGCCAGTCGTGATGGTTAAAGAACAGAAACATGGCAAAAAGAAACACCAGAGACACCAGGCCAATAAGATGGGTGCGAAATAGAGACCTTTTGGTATTCCAGGTCATCTTTGCCAAGCAGCAGTGTCGTCTTCTCCACTGAAGCATGTTGTAAGGATCCAGTGATGGGATGTGAGACAATGCTCAAGGAAAAGGCTTTTCCAATTGGTTTAGAATCCACTGCTATTCTTTGGTATTCATTTTCCTTTGAGTTGAGTAATTGTCTGCAAATGGCTCACTCTGCAAAGAATTAAAAAAAAAAAAAAATCAGAAATCTTCCATTTTACACACTCATACAGTTACAAATAGAAACTAAAAAACCATAAAAATTGAGTTAAATTTTTTTCCAAAGAACAGCCCATGTCGATGGAAACAAGATTTGACTTATGCCAAAAGCCAACCTTGTTTTATGATTTAACTTGATTTGTTAGCTTTTAAAAATGTTTTTTTTGCCTGGTAAAAGTTTTGACAAACATTCTGGATACCGAGGATAAAGAGGAAAAAAAAAATGGATCACGTAGCAGGAAAAAGTGTGAAGTAGACACAAATAGCTTCATATTCATGGCTGTGAAATCCTTGTGGAGTGTTTGAGAAGGACTGAATGAAAAAGCCTTGCTGGCAGATGGAAGGTTTATTGGCATTAATTAAAATTGATTTGACATGCAGAGGCTAGGATGGCTCACAGTTTTAAAGCCCTTTTTGCAAATGGCCATGCCTGGTGGTGGGACAGACGGCGCGGGGTTGGCGATGGCAGAGCTGCGTTAGACACAGGACACTGTCTGACGCGTCTCCACCAGCCCCCACTGTGCAAGGAAAGTCAATGAGAAGATGCACCTGTCAAAATTAATTTTCAGGCTCCAGTAACCTCACTGCACAGCCCTCAGATGCCAGTGCAGAATAACATTCCTGGTCACCTTTCAGGCACCTTTCACCTTCTACTCTGCATTGGAGGAAAACATTGAATGGAACACTGGGCTGTGGTGCCAGGCTCAGAGGCAGCTGAACTAAAACTAAGCTCCTGATTTTTAGTAGACAGAGATCTTGGGTAATGATCATGTTAATTGGAAACAAAATTGCTCAGGACTAAGTTTCTGGCCAGCTATTTGATGATCATGATACTGGGTTGCTTTTCTTTTCCTCTATAAAAGTATATGTAACTATGGTACATAGCAGTTGGAAATTTCAAGTATTCTGACTAGCAGCTGTAGCTGTAGGAAAAAGTGCCAAAGTAATCTGTGCTTCATTTTCTCTTAAATTTTTGTTCATATTCAGGAACAGAGTCAATATGGCAGCTTCATGATGCTGCATATTAAAAGCTGATCACATCATCTCGTAAATGAACTTTCACTGTACAATAGCAATTCGTTTGTGATTTTCAATTTGCTCTAATTTATTCCTGGGCCCTAGGGTTTTGTATAGGAAAAAGGATGACAGTTGAACAAGAGTCCATAGAAAATGCTGTTTCTAATAGAAATATGTAATTTATTAATTGCTTCGCTATCTTCTTAAACCAATATTTGGATTAATTTGTGCATTTAAAAACTAAACGATATGTTACATGGGAAATTACAGGGTTTAACGTTGTAAGGGAGTAATTTAGGATGAGATGTCAATCGACTAACAGGGTATTAAGCTGTATGTGTGTGATGCAACATTCAGTCTGCCCTGTTCACGAAAGGGAATATTTGTATTTCGGAAGGGTGGGCAGAGGGGTATAAGTGATGTTTATTTTACTTACTGCCGGCATTTTTACCAACACCCGAGCGAGCGGGAGCTGCCTCACGGCCGGCCCCGCCGCCTCAGCGACCCCCGCCAGGGGGCGACGCTGCGCGAAGATTGTGACGCGAGAAGGGCGCGCGCGCCGCTATTCTTCGGGAACACCCGAGCCGGGACCGGGAACACCCGAGCCGGGACCGGGATCACCCGAGCCGGGACCGGGATCACCCGAGCCGGGACCGGGAACACCCGAGCCGGGACCGGGAACAACCGAACGGCCCAGGGCACTTCGATTGCTTTCATGCCTTTGGTTTTAAAGCTTGCTGAAAGTAGCTTTGATTTTCTTATTTAACTATTCAGGGCTCATGCCACTTCCCGGAGACTCAGCTGGCTCTGTAAAAATCATAGACGCTTGTGTCTAAACTGTGTACTTCAGGAATTAACCTGACATTCCGTGCTTGTGCTGCTTTAACTCGGGTGTTGTCCTTATGTAAAAGAAGATAAGCCCCAAATGTGCGAGGCTCGTGTTTATGTGACCATTTGCACCTGTTAGAAAAACAGAAGCTTCCCCTCAAAAATCGTAATTTTTAGTTTGTCTGCAATTAGTGTGCAGTGAGTTGTAAATGAACACTCGGCTCTTTGGGAGTATCTCTGTATAAGCAAACATAAATGTCACTTCAAAGGATAGCCTAGATCTCAGGGAAGTTAATTGTTTGATAGCAGATTGGAGGGCAGCAGTGGGAATGTTTGATTAATTATTGTTCCGTTGCATGTGTCCACAGTTTAGGAAGAAAATCAAAGCCAGAATTCCACGAATGTGGGGTAGCAGCTAGAACTGAGATTAATTTTGTCACGCTGACTTGTTCCATTGTAGTTTTATACTACAGTCATTAGATGGAAATACTTCAGCAGAAGTGCACTGCACTACTAATCTTTGTTTAATCTTTAACTGAGGTAGTGTTTTGATGAGCACCTACTTAGATAAGGCAGTAGGCAAAAGTGAGAATCTTCAGTTCCATAAATACTTGTGTAAACTGAAAGCGGTTTGCAGGTGCTGTGTTTCCCTGGTGCACTGAGGAACTGTCCCAGCCAAGGCAGTTGCAATGGCTGAAGCCTTTTTTATTAGGTTGCATGCTTACATAATGCATATGAAAATAAGTTTTACAGTGAGGGACAGAACTAGAATCAGAAGACATTTTAAACGAGTCATATTTCTGTGATTTTTTTTTTTACATATTTTCTTGATTTTTCAAGGTAGGAGTGTCTTAGAAAATCTGTCTCTGTTTGCCCTTTAAAAAGGCATTTTATGAATAGGGGAAGCACCCACATATATATTGCAGCTTCACAGAGCTATTGACTGAAAAAACCCAAATAACTTTGGGCTCATTTTCTTTGCAGTTGTGTGTAAAACATTTCAGAATATACACTGGGGTATTAAGCATTGAAAATACAGCAACAACATTTGCACCATTGAAAAAATACTACATGATAGGGTGCATTGATTAAAAATATTGTTAAAAAATGTCAATAGATATTAAACCCACCATCGAATTGTATAATAAAAAGATTATTTTCTCTCACTTGATTAGGGCTAGAGCATTATTTTTTCCCCCCCAAATACTTAAAATTCCATTTTTCAGAAAGGCTATGAACAGGCACCAACTATTGACAGTAGATAAGAAACCCTAAGTGCAGCAGAGGGTCTTTAGAACACTCATCTTGTCCTCTCAGAGTGTGTTGTTGCATGTAACTGCATCTTGGAGATATTATTTGTGATAATACTGCATCATTTTTGGCACCTGGCAGTGCAGTCACTGATGCATTATCAAATGCCAAATACATAAACTGTGAATGCCTCTTGAATTTTTATTTGTGGTCTGTGCTCTGCTGGTGTTTTGGTTCCTGGTACTTGCAGTTCTGCTCTATAATTACAGCTTTGAAAATTGGAGCATTCGACTTCCTATTCACACGTCTTGGATTTTCATATTTTGATTAGCTGTGTGGGCAAACTCTTAAATTAGAGGGAAGAGTTCAAAAGGCAGCCAGAGTCTGTATTCTGATGAACAGCAGTTGCATATTGGGCCTCATTTAGTGTGCCTGGCTTCCCTTATGAAGTCCATTAATCTTTTGCACAAAACAGTTTTTGGGATTAGGTTTGATGTGCAGGTTTTTAAATGCCTGATAGCAATGTCTTACATTAGCCGGGTGTGTTTCTCCTGGAGTGTTGCCTGAAGGTACATTTTTTTGTTGTTGTTGTTTTAAAAGTTCTGTCAAGTGACTTTATATTCTAAATGTCTTAAAACTGATTTGAAACCGGTGTCTGATGTATGCATCCCTTGGTTTGTGAATGCTTTCCAGCTGCAGTTGTTTTATTTCATGTTGGCATTGCCTTGGGCAAAGAAAGCACATTTATATTGACATTTAATGATTTATTATACCTTATTGGTAGATTCTGCAGATAAGGACTTTCTTTCTGTGGTGTATTGAACTGCTATAGATTTAGGTCTTAAATTTGTATTGCAAATATTCATCCTTTTTGTTATTTTGTCACTAGTGACAAAGTATTTAAATTTCAACAGAAAGCAGGAATGAATGGCAATTAGATGGAATGTCATTTTACAATCCAAGTTAAACAGTCAGTGTTTTTCATATTAAACAGAAACTGCAGTGATGGCAAGAGATAAGTTACGTGCTTACCATTTTGAGTATGTAGTGTTTGAAGGTTTCCTTTTGGGATGTCAGGGAGCCTGATGTTACTTGTAAATCGTGGTGCCTGATTGCACTGCTGATGGTTTAAATCACGGCCAGTCTTTTGCATGCTCCCAATTTATGCTTGGCCGGTAGTGCCCTTGTGACATTTTGCTTGTGTTTGGGGGCAGAAAAGCAAGTGTAAAAAGGGCTGAGGGGACTTTTAAGATAATGTCTTTTGACTGTGTGGTCTGTTTTGATGGTTCAGTGCTCTCAGTATGTCACATTATGGCCATTTTACCGTGCTTTAAGATTACTTCAGATAAGGATTAATTCTGACCTAGTTTGAGAGGATTTCTAACTGGTTTTTCTGTATTGGAGGGGTTTGAGTTTTTAATTTCTCAGTTAAAAGCAATCATTACAGGAGCTCCATTATCCCTTTAATCCTTCCTCTCCAGCCACACCAGCCTTGGCAGACTGTGAGCGGTGCATTTAGTCAGTGTAAGGGAGTGACATTGTGCTGGGGGAGAGCAAAACCTGCTAGAATTCTTTCTCCCTGCTCAGAGACAGTGTTATCTCAGGGCTCTGCAAATTAGGAACGATCATTATCTGTAATGGCTGAAAAGGTAACAGACAAGCGAATGAACATCACACACAAGGGTTTGACATACCTTCCTTGGTCAGGCCATTTATGGTGCAGGATTATACCCACAGAAAATAGTTTGGGCACGCCATCACTTCAGCAAAAAAGATGCTGTCGACCATGCGCACATCCCCCACCAGCCCTGCTTCCTGCGACCGCTGTGCTCGGGATCCACCGTGTCCATCTGCCTGCCCGTTGCCGTGTTACCTTCCTTGCTTGGAAGTGGCGTCCTTGTCTCGGGGCTTTTTGTTCATGCTGCAGACAAAAGGACGGGAGTTGTTGCTGCTGGGCGCGGGGCTGGCTGGCGCTCACAGCCGCTGCATTGGTGCTCTCACATCTGGTGTCTCTCAGCTCGGACAATACGGGGCTGTGTTCTCCTCTCCTCAGGATCCATATTTCTGGTGGAAATGCTAGCAGGGAGTGCTAGTGCGTAGTGCCTCAGTTGTCTTCAGTAATAGGATCTCCCTCTGTTCCTTCCTTCATTGTTGCTAGGCAGTAATAGGAATGGTTTGGAGTTGTTTTAACCCAGAATTGTGGTGTATAAAATCCATTCTGTAGTTCTTCGGCTGCTGCACAGGCAGGCAGCAGTTTAAATGTGGGCTTTGACAGATGCTGTCTTCTGACAGAGCAGAATTTAACGTCACTGCTTGGCTGAATCCCACGTGATTGTTTGCATTCATTTTGACTAAATCCAAAGGCAGACAGGAAGCTTTGCAGGCTCTTGCTCTTATTTGATAAATGATACATACTCAGTTCATGCACAGTGGTAGGTGAATAGTATAAAAATTGTATGATCATTAAGTGAAATTTTGAGGGTTTTTACAGATTGTTTTCACTTTTCCTTGACGCTGTAACTTATGATTCTCTAGGAGATTTTTAATGCTAGACATTGTATTCCCATATTCCAAAAGCTGTTCTGCAGTGCAAGGGAATTACAAGCATTTAAATGCTGAAGCTTGATTTAACCCATTTGGCTTTCTTGGAATACAAATGGTCTGTGCCTTCATGCCAAAGAAAAGATGGACTATGTCTTTCTTTGCTCATGTTTTCTTTATACATGCTTACTCTTTAAAAGCTGCTTTTTGTTATCTGGGGTTATTCAATTGGGCTGTGATGTATAAGCACATGCTGTTAAGCTGCCTCTGCTGTTAATAGCTTTCTGCTGTGGTACTACTATGGTCTGGCATTGCAAAGTCACGGGCACTTCATTTCAATTATTGATGAACCTAAAATGTCTTTTGTCTGCTATAGATATATCTATGTCATAAAATTTGTCTTTTTGGTCCTAAGGAAACTTGTGTTCCTTTCATTTCTCTCCTTTCAATGACTGACCCTTCCATGCTGAACCATCTTATCATATTTACTGTATAAATAAAATACCATAATACCTGAGAAAATAGAGAGCTAGCAGTGTACTTACCCAGGTGTTTATTAGTCACTGTGTTTGCCCACTCTGTTTTGAAAAGCTAATGACTAGCTCTTTAGGCATTTTTTTTAGCCAGAGAGTAAAGAAACTGTGATTTATCTGGTGTGTCTGTTTTGCAGGGTTGGGGATAGGCATGTCCCTTACTGGGAAATAAGGCTTCCCCAGGCAGTCAGTGTGTTTTATTATTCTAAATACACAATATGATAATATACTAGAAACGTAATCAGATTTAGATCGTCCTAACTAAATAATCTATGTACACTAACTCTCTCTATTAATTTAGTCTTGTTTATAATGCATGCATTTCTTAACCTAATAACAGTTTCCACAAATCCTTTGATCCTATCTGAGGACATTTTAGGATCATGAGCATATTTCCTAAATAGTAATTATAAATGTAAGGTGCATATCAGTAAAGATTTTGTATCTCCTCCAGTCTAAACAAATGACTGTTTAAAAAATGGAGGGGAGGGGTCAGTGGGGGCCTGGAGCACGAAAAGAGGGCCTGTGTCCAGCACCACTCACTGATCTGGGACTTTTATGAATAATTGAATAATTGAGAATCAGTGCATTGAGATGTTCCATATGTGCCCAGACTACTCAATTTCCCACCTAAACCCACAAAGCTTTCTTATACCTGCCCTGTATAATATCCAGAATTTAGTGTAGTCTGTTGCTGAAGCACACAAAACTGAGTGTGGCCAGGAGTCCTCCCAGTTTGCTGCACTCTGGACTATGAGGAGGAAACCAGGTGGGTTATTCATGTGGTCAATGCATCCATGGGGACTTAGACAGAAGGAAGTAATTCTTTTGTCAAACACAAATATGGAAATCTGCTTCTGAGTTTTGAATTTTCAGACAAGACAAATAACCTTGTATTTGGGAAATGAGTTCAAATCTCAACAGAGTGGTTATCAAAATCTATGTCATTTCAATTTATTTTATTTGCTACTGCTTCACCGTACCTGGTTCCTAAAGCTTGGGAGCTATAGGTAGGATGTTTATGTATTATATTGGAAGAGGGACAGCTGTTTTTATTTTTCTATAAATGCTCATTAGTAAATATTAAAGGTACAAAAGTCTTAAGGGCTGTTTTTCTAAAGAGAATCCTTTTTAAAGTAAATGTAGAAGGGAACAGACATCAGCTTTGGCTTTTAATTAAATGGCCATATCCCTTGTGTGTAGCCTGTAAAGTTCAGGCAGAGCTGTTGTCTGTTGGTATATGTAAAAATTGTCATCTTGCCTTGTGAACAGATTGAGTATTGAATTCTTAAATATTAATGACCAATTTATTTTGTTCATTCTCTCTTTTTTTTTTTTCCTCCCAAAAATGTATGAGCAATTCTTTGCTCATCTTATAGAAAAGTAAGAAAAAACTTGGATTTTTGTACTGCTTTCCATCTGGGAGCGACTGATTTAGCTTTAGAGTCAAAGTTTTGGGAAGAATTTCCATTTCTTTTATAGCACTTTGTTCTTTGCTACTTTCCTGTGCATTTGTGGGTATTTCAGGAGGGCAGGTCTTGCTTTGGACTGGAAATAGGAGCTGCAGGTTTCAGTAATCTTGCTGGGCTGGAGGTTGGAATGAGCTTTATTTCAGCCCAATCTCAGCGCGAAGGGTCAGTTGTCTGCTTGTTCTCGATGCAGGGAGTAGTGTGTTCTGTAATGTTACTATGGTTACATCCGAAATTAGAAGCTGCAATGTTAGTGTTTGAAAGGCTGCCACCTATTAAGGCTCCAAGGAGTAAGTGAAGATGTACAGGCTGTGTGAGGAACAGACAGAGTTACCGTGACCAGAACCCGAGTGCTCAGCGAGTCTTGCACAGACAACCAAGAGGAGAGGAGAGGAGAGGAGAGAGCTGCTCACAGTACCCTGTGCATGTGACCACTTGGAACTGAGCAAAATGGACCAGTGCAAAACAAACTTGTGGTGCTTTGGAATATTTTCTTCTGAAAACTTAACGTTTTACGTGTTGTTTTTAGAGGGTGTCAGCAGAGTTTTTTCTAACTGGTTTTATAATAAGCTCTTAGGTTCAGCCATTCAGTGACGTTCTGTCTTGACGACATTAGCAGAAATTCCTCAAACTAATTTGGAATAATTGCAGTAGTCAGGCATGTACTGCTTGGTAACTTCTGCCTGGTGGCACAAGCCCCTTGAGAATTTAAATACTTAGGCCATAGGTGACCTGTCACAATTCCCATGTGGACTGTGCTTTCTGCATACTCCATGAATACTTTGCAGAGTTCATTTTATCATAGTAAATGGAGTATTATATCAACTGTAATGTGCTAAAAACCTTTCAAGTGACAGTTCAGAATGATTAATGGCAACATTTTCAAAATTGGTTATTGTTTTTAAGCTTTTTTTTTTTTTGCCTCCTGGAAATGTGTTAATACAGAGTGTCATAAATGCTAAATTTTAATTTTCCATGTTGAGAATTATGCTCATTCTGCTCTTTTCTTCAAAAAAAAAAACTTCTCCAGTAAATTCATCTAGAGTCGAGACAGGGTTGGAAAATACTTAGAATTTGCCTGGCTCCTCTGATATCCCATCATGTTTCTTAGCTATCCTAGACATGTTTGTAAGTTAATGAAAAATAGCAATCTGGAAATGACCACAAGTGTCAGTATTGCCTGCTTTATTTTGCTTAGTAGATTTTCACCATTGCTTAGCTGGTAGTGAAACCCAGATTTTACACTTGGTGCATTTTTTTATAAATGGTCAAGATTTTGCAGTCTTCTATTAACACTCAGGCCATAAACTGGGTGATTTCATTAATTACTGCGTGTCATAACTTCAGAACTTCAATGCAGCAATATAGATCAATCTACAGAACTAGAAAAATTCCCCAGTTATTATGAAACATGCATGTAGTTGATTATTATGTTTTATTGCATAAGGAATATAAGCACATCCCCAGCTTCACAAAGTTGTGAGAGGGGAAAGTCCAAGTGATGTTTTCAAGTCAGAAGGGTGTTTCTTGGGAGACATTTCAAGGAGATGTTCTATAATTTTAAAGCTTGTAATTTTTTTATTAAGTGAACTGATGTTCTAGAGGTCCAGCTAGAATTCAGTCTGTTCTCCTATCACAGCTTTCTTAGGGGAACACAGGTTTGTAGTGTTTCAAAATTCACTCAAAAAGCCAAAGTACAAAATAGAAAGTTTTGGTCTGTTTTGATTCACTTCTGATTTTGTATGTTACGCTGATGTATATTGGACTACTTTCAAGATGTGTTTCTTTCTTCAATACTGTGTTGTTTGTCATATCTTTTCTTTCTTCTGTATTCTGATTTTTCATATCTTCCCCCAGGCTTTGCCTGCAATTACTGCAGATCTCAAGTGCTAAATGCAGATTTTATTCTTCCAGGGGATGGACAACATAATTGCATTTGTATTGTGCAGGATTTTTGGTTGTGTGGCTCTCCCCTGATGAGCTGACAAGCCAGTGCCAGCAGTAATATTTTCTGCCTGTCACAAGTGTTGCTTTTGCATTCTGAGAAGAGCAGGGACTTTATGAAGCTTTGATTCAGCACAGCAGGGGAGAGGAGGCCAAGCAGCTGAAAGTACCAAAAATTCACAGGCAGTTTACGGTGGGAAATGGGCTGGTGTTTTCCCACTTACCTCATGGCTTGTTTCATTTACCTGCCTGCACTACATGATCAAGGCACCCCTAACACCCACCCTCACAATCTCACAGCATGAGAATTAGAAATAAAAACTCCAGTTCTTACAGAAAGTGAGACTCTGGTGGAAGAACTGGTAGTAAATATCCAATTTCAAAGCATGGAAGATAGAATGGATGAATGAAGATGGCATCCTGTTGGAGATAATAGGCACTAGCTTTTATGCTGAGGAAGGAAAATGTCTTGTTCCAGCTGCTGCCACCTGTCCAGGCCTTGTCTCTTCCGGATTCCTTCCTTTTCTGCCCATTTTCTCTCAGACTATCCTCAGACTCTTGAGGCACTCCACACTTCTCTCCCAGTAACTTCAAGAGGCTTGGCTCATCAGGTTCAGCAAAGGATGCAGATATCCTGCCCAGCACACTTCCATGCTGGAGGAGCTACATAGATTATTTTTTATTTTTTTCTGTGTGAGACCAATTAAGAGATTAGCAGCTCCAACTGTTCATCCTCTCACTAAGTTTTTTCCCCATGTGTATGGTTTGTACAGGAATATGGAGACATTTTGTTAGCCTCAAAATTTTTTAGTACTGAAATTGGTGATGCATTTGTTTGGTGAATGTTAAATAATGTGAAATTGAAGAACTGGACTTTCAGAGCTGTCAGAATTTCCTGTGACTTGGGGTTGAGACCTGTACTGACTGTTTCCATCTGTCACATTTCCTTAGTAGCTTTAGTATGTTAATTCCTACAGCTCCATCCTGTAGGTATCCTCATTTACAGCTAATTCTCAGGGACATGAAAGGTTTACAGCAGAAATAACGAAGATTTACCAAGTGCCTTAAATGCCTGAATCCTTTTCTTCAAGCACAGATGCTTAAGCTAGGAAAACCAACAAAATCTGTGAAAAAAAATCGTTTCTTCAGTGACTCAAGAGGTCCTATTCGTGTAATAAATTTCAGCAATATTTGTTCATAGCCTACAGAAAACCTGGATCATAAAATGGAGAATAAATCCCTTTTTAAGAGCAATTCCCTATTGCCCTTTTTTTTGACATGTTGGAGGAACTGAAATTCCTCCAAACACTGTGCACATCACCCAGTCTGACAGAACTGCTTCAGCCTGGCCAGCTGGGGACATGTCCCGGTTTTACCCAATATTGTTCCACCTTCATGTTTCCCTCAATTTGCTGTAGTTCCCAATCAGTGGAGATTAAGCTGCAGACATTCCGCTTCTAAAATTCACATTAAACTTAAATAATACCATTTCTTGAGTGGCTTCCAAAGAAAAGGAAGCTCTGCTGTGGAAATAATGGATTTTGTCTGAATAGCTGTGTTCATAGTTCCTTCTGTAATCTGTGCAAGACTCTAGATTAATTTCATGAGCCTGAGGATTTTTCTCACACAAATTACTAATGTAGAGTCAGTAACCAGGACTCCTAGTCTTCAAATACTTGATTTAGAGGAAATCCTCAGAGTCTGGAGTGTATGATGTAAATTAACAGAGAATATTGATTGAGAACTAGAGAATTTCTATTATTTTCTGCTATCTTAAGCTATATTTCAAACTGAAATTCTAGGTAGTTAATTTTCTGTAATTTAGTGGCTCCTAACAGAAGAAGAAATTAGAGACAGCTCTCTTGCACCTTGTCCACCTCAAGACATAATACTGAGAATCATTAATGCATTCTGTAGGGAGGTGGGTGTGTAACAGAAAAAATACTGGTTGTATTTAATATAATAATGCTGAGTTAATAAAATCTGGCCTAAAATTTAAGATTATATTTTTCTGTTAGGTATATAATCTTGCAATTCATAATCAGAATCTGCAAAGATTTCTACCGCTGATGTGTCTTGTTTGAGTAAATTTATAGAGAGCATTTGTCATCCAAAAAACCCCACCCTGCTTCTTAAAAACATACAAAAACCTGTCATCCTCTTAAAAACCCCACAAAATCTCATGACCTTGGATGATGGGTTGCATATTGTAGATTCATTGAAGTCTTTTCCTCTTGAGGATTTGTGTAATCAAACATTCAGACTTCTACAAATGCTTTTTCTGTAAGTTTTCGTTAATGCATGCTTGTTTTATCAATGTGCAAGTATTATGGTTTACATTGCATATCAAAAGATTGAGCTGCTGATGAGACCAAATCTGACCCACTTTTTTTCTGGGTTTTTTTTTTTTTCATTCCCTCACACCTTTGGATCTCCATGTTAGTCTTTCCCTTGGTGTTCCTTATTTTGTCAAATGTAAAAAGCCCTTCTATTGTGTTTCTAGGTAAACAAGCAAAGTGATAAATAGAATAAAAATTCCTTCTTAATTTAATGAGGCCTGGATATAGTAGAGAAAGGGAATCCCTTTGTTTGAGAATCTAGGTCAGCTCATAAGGAAAAGGTTTCCCTACTGTGAAAAATTTGCATTTGCCATTTTGTTTCTTTTTTCTTTTTCTATTTTTCCTTACGATGTGCCAGTATCTCTACTCTTATGCTGTGTTTGCCTGATGACAAGAGGAGAAGAGGTTTTTTATTCCGTGTAATTAAATGTCACTTATCTGAGGTGCATGGGAGGAAGGGAGTGAGCCAGGAGAGATCTGTCAGTAAAGTGGGAAATGCTGGGTGCAGCAGGAAAGGTTAGAGCAGCTCTCTGGAATCTCTGCTCTCCTCTCCCTGGCAGGTTGGTTGGGACCAGTGCCAGAGTCAGATTGGCTCTGTGTATGCACAGGATAATGTACACAATCTCCTGAGCCTCGTGGAATGTGGACCATGTGGGAATAGATGCACCAGGCTGCTCAGAACAGGCTGGTGCAGCCCTGGGTCCCGTGTGGCTGGAGCTCCTAAGCTCTGATGACTCTGTGCAGAATTGCCTGCTCATTCCTGGAACAATGCTGAGGCATCCATGAGATGCCTGCAGGAGTTATAAATAGCAGCTCCATGCTGGGTGACCGTGCTGTGGCTGGAGGCCTGCTGGCCTGGGAAGGAAGCGAGCAGTGGTTCTGAGATGCTGCCCTGAGCTAAGGTAATCGTGAAATCTGAGGCATCTCCATCTTCTGGAATGGAAAATATGCTACCTGCGAGTATCTGATCCCAGCTGATTGAGATCTGAGGGTGATAATAAGTTGGAGTTTTCCTTAGAACAGCTTTCATAGTGTTAGTGCCTTCAGATGTATTTCTTCAAACTAGGCATTAGTCAGTGACAGAAATTTTTGTTGGAGGAGATAAGGATTTTTGCTCTTCCTTCAGAATGGGCACATATTCATTCCCCCAAGAATTTGCCAATGCAGAACCTGCGAAATAAGGAAGAAATATGTAGTGTGGCATCAACTCTTGATTAGTTGTTTTTTCTTACATTTTCAAAGTGTCTTTTTGGAAGCGCAGGAATAAATAGAGAAGTGTGAGGCCTCTGGTCTGTGTACTTACTATCAGCCTGTTGTGCTACATGTAAAATTACTTGGCTGGCCGTGCTCAGAAGGTGATGCTGCTGTTTTGTTTTGGTGTTTTTCTCATAAAAATAGAGCACAACCGACCTGACTAAGACAAGGAAGTTATTGGATGAGTCTCTATGAAATTGAATCTGTTCGTGACTGGTGAACCCATCCTAAGCAAGTACAGAAAGTTCCAGGGTGTCCTGATAGAGGAATCTTGTTACACTTTGTGTTGTTTTTTTTGTCTCTCATTGAAATCTTGGCATTGAAAGCCTAACTCCATTCCAAAACATTGTCTGCTCTTAGTGGTTTACTCAGTTTTATTTCCTGCCACTTAAGAGTTCAGTTTTCTCAACTGAGGGGATTTTACTTTGCAACACATTGCTGCAAAAAAAAAGAACTTAATTATTTTTTATCACTGACATTAGACTTTTCAAAGGTGAAACAGCTATTTGGAGTACCAGGACAGATGTGAGGGCTGAAGGAGAGCTGAGGAGGTCTTGCTGCATATGGCAGATTTCCTTCAGATAAACTATGCAAGGATCATCATGGATGACTGATGATTGCTAACATGTGAGGAGCAGAAATAATGGTTGTAGTGAACCTCACCTGTGAATGTGCTGGCTGGCAGTCTGTCATCTCCAGTGGTTATTCACAGTGGGAGGTTCTCCAAGATGAATTTCTGTGTGTGTGTGTACAGAGTGAGAGGGCACAGCTGTTTGAAAACTTTCAGAACCTGTTTTGTGGTGCACTTTTGGGTCTGCTCTTTTATGGGTTATTTTTTGCAGCGATGGATGAAACCTGTATAAAAGTTACAGTGTAACAGGAAGATCCTAAAATTTGTTGGTTTTGAAGAGCCCTTATCCTGTCCTCATCTTTAGATGGCCCCAGACTATGTGGGGGCTCCCCCTTGTCAGTTGACCTTCATTTAAGAGAATGCATTTCTGCACTACCAAAAATGCAGCTGAGAACAGTCATGTGATAAACCAATTCTCCAAGAAGCCCTGAGATAGTCTATCTAGTGTATGGATTGTGTGTAAAATGAAAAAAAAAATTGAAGTTGAATGCTGTCATCTTAGTGCTTTGAGAAGGGCTTAATTTAATCTTCTGTACTAAAGAGAGAAGAATAATGGGGAATTTAGATATAATGCCAAAGGAAGCTGAAAGTAGAGGCAGAAGCCCAAATGGAAAAATTCCTTTTTTGTGATACAGCCAGAAGCCTTCCTGTATTTTAACTTAATGCATGATTTATTGCTACTGCAGTTAGTTTTTGATATGGGCATGTAACATCATCAGCTTTTATATGCTCCAGCAGGGGAGTATGAATGATATGTTTCTTCAGGATACCAATACCAACAATCTCTTTGGTGTATGGTATTGTAGCAATTATACACAGATCCTGTTGAAGCCATGCTAGCACTAAAAACCTTGAAGACACTTCTTTAAACATCTTTATTTCTCAAGAAACACAAAAGTAGAAAGCTTTGTTACTGTGATGCAAATACAGTATATATTCTTCTATTGCTTGTCCTCAGTATAAGAATCTGTGATGTGTGACTGGAGTGCTTTTGTGTCCCAGGTGGCTTTGTTAGGTGATGATTAATATTGTGATGCTGTTGGTTGGTCCCCCTATGTGATTTCTTTTGGAAGGAAATCAGCCATGTCCAAAGGCTGTATTACTTTTGGCAAAGAGCCAGGCTTTTAGAACATGCTGAAATGGAGACAACTGAAACTTTAATGGATGTTGTCTGTTTGTTCTCTGGGTATAAACCAGAAGGTTTTAATTTGTTGTTGTGTTTGGGGGATTATTGGGTTGGGTTTTGTTTTCTTTAATTTTGGAAACTATAGGATAAGTGTAAAGGCTTAATTGAGGAAATACAGAATTTTGGGTTCAGGTGGCTGCCTGGCTCTTTCTGCTGACATGTCCAGTAGTATGACTTTGTGCTCTGTAGTAGTGATACCTGCAAAATACTTCAACATTTTCACCTATTTACGTCTGCACCCAGGGAGGGAAACTTCAGGCCTTTTGTAGTTATCCAGTTGCACTCAGTGAAAATTTCTTGATGAAATTTCTTATTTCTTGATAATAAATGTTTTGGTCTAATTTGACTGCTCCTTCCTAATTGTAAATAAAAGAATATTTTAATTAAAACAGACTTCTGGAATGAGAGTTCTGCAATGAAAAGTATGTCTTGGAATGGATCTCAGAGGGAAAGCTGGAGACAGAGAGCTGGAGGACAGGGTGATAAATGACACATAACAGCACCAAACCCTTGGCATTTTTATTTGGGGTGTTTGATTATGATGCTGCATATCAAATTTCTGCATCCTGCAGCCAAGGAAAAGGTAGTCTAGAAGGCAGTTTTTGCCAGAGCTGCTGTGACTGGTGTAAGAGGAATGCTATTACTGCAAATTTTGGAGGTGCTGACTTCAGAATATTGTACTGAGAAAAATAGGTTAATGATGTTGACTCTGGGTGGGAGCAGCCATTTGAGGACACTGAAGAGCACAAGTTTTTTTTTTCAAAGATGTTTTATTGTGTTGAATATCTAAGCTTGCCTATGGGAAACTGCAGGTAAGTAATTCCTGAGGTGGAATGTTAAGTTTGAGGTACTATTCATACACTGCTTAGGAACTTTGTAGGTTTTAAGTTTGTGTGTACATTCTTTTGAATCCAAATTGCCTCCATGCCCTTTCCTTGTGGGAAAATGTTTCCAAAGGTGTGTTTATATTGTTGAAATCTGAATATAAACATTTCAGTCCAACAATAGATGTGTTTTTTTGTGTTGACATCTTTTGTTTTGGTTGATGCAAATGTGTAAAGTCATGGGGCAGAAAGAAACATTGCAATCAAATGTCAGCTCTGGTCATAATAGTTCTCAAAATAAGACTTTATTCATAGGGCACGTTATAGCAAGCCTAGACATTGGAAATGTAAAGTATTATGTTCACAACAGCTGGTTTCTCTGATTTAGGATTTTTAGTGAAATCGAAGTTCATTCACAACATGACCATAACTTTGTGTCTGGGGGTAGATTTTCCAGCTTCTTGTGGTAAAATCTGAGCGTAGCTCAGTTCCTCTGAACACATTATCAGCCTGTTAACAAGGACTGTGGTGTGGCAGCACATGAGGAAAGGAGATGGGGGGAACACAGCCTGGGCTGGCAGTGTGGGAGAAGTCCCAGCCCCAGGTGGAGGTGGGTTTGGTGCAGAATTTTTGAAGCTTTTGTTGCAGTTCCCCTGCATTTAACCCTGCATGTGGTGGTGTAAGTGCAGTGCTGGACAAACGTTGCACAGGGGTTGTTCCAACTGTACAAGCTGTGAATGCAATGCTGAAGTTCAGTATCTGAACTGATGATCTGAGAAAAGGGGAAATGACCAAATTGTGGTCTTGCCAAGAAGTGATACGTTTTGCTGCCACTATGATCAGGGGTCCTTAGCTACGGTGTTAAAAACCAAAAAAGTCTGTTCACCCCTTGGCCTCTCACCCCTGTCCTCAAGAAAACTCTGCTTGCATCCTGATTTGATTCACTTTGTCTTCATGGTAGACACCATATTTTCTTCCTTTCAGTCTGTTTCTTTCAAAATGAGTTAAAGCAATAAAATCTGTAAAGTAAGAACAGGACAGGATCTGGGGGGGTCTGTGACTTGTGATGTTCCTTTGGTTAGTTTTAACTTTTTTTTCCCCATATGACAACTAAAACTGAACTTGTGAACTGAGGCAGCTGGGGCAGGACAAATGTTCAGAGACAAAATTCTGGTTATCTTGTAAGCAGATTAAAATATCCAGTTTTCCCCGTCTGGGAGAATTACAGGGTGTGGATAACTGCAGCATGTGCAAGTCCAGACTTAACACTTTTGTGCTGGCCTAAAATGCAGAAATTTTTGCAGAGAATTACGGCTCTATGTCTAGCTTGCTTGTCTCATGTTGTACAGATTTCTCTTGTGTCTCAGTATCTTGTCAATAGTTTTATCACCAGCACACCCAAGACAGTGAATCTGCTCTGTCTGAACAAGACAGTGTGTTGATCCAAGGGCTTTTACCAATGTCATGCTGGGGTTTCACTACTCTGTTTGCAAATGACATAGATAATTTCAATAAATACACTTATTTTTTCCTTTTTGCCTATACCTGCTGTTCTGTCACTTAACTTTGCTGTAGCCCTTAAAGCAGTGGGCATCCCACTAGAATCTCTTGGGGTGTGCATGTGTAAAAGTCACAAAGAAAAAATGTACCAGAAGAGTTGAGAAGAGAATCTGAGATAGCACAAGTTTCATGACCAGTATTACTCAGCTGACTGCAAACGTGTGGTTTAGTATTACCAGCAGGTTTATTACAGTTACAGCAGATCTCACAATCATCACCTTTTGGGATTAAAAAAAAAGTATCTTTTCTTTTTCAGCTGAATTTGTGTAGCAGATGAGCTGTTGTTCATCCAGGAAGCCTGCAGTACAAGGCACTCTGCAATTTGAACATTTTTTAGCCCTTTTTCTGGCCTGTGGAAGTTCAAAATAGCCCTTTCCATATCCAAGTGGTTATAGTCCCTTGAATGCTCACATCCATCGCTGTCATCACTCAAGCCCTCATCTCTTGGCTTGTTTGTTACATTTTTTTATAGCTGCAGCTAAAGCTTTTGATCCTGAAAAACACGTCTTTGAACTCAGCAGTGTTTTTTCTAGGCATCACAAACAACTTGGAGTTCATTGCTCCACTGTTCAGCTTTGCACATTGGCTCCTCAAGGAATTCAGTTCCAGGATTTTCCCCAGATATTTTAATTCTTGCTGGGTGATTACTTGGAAAATTGCTTTCATCTCTCTGCCCATGACCACCCATGAAAATTGTGTTTTCTTGTAACATAATGCAGTATATGAGATAGTGCTGGGATTGCTAAAGCTGGTGAGGTACAGAAGAATATTATTAAAACTACTTTTCAGTGAATAGGAAGAAGATCACATCAGGATGAAGTACAGCTGGGAACAACTGGTGCTGGATAAATTTGTTGAACAAGCAATCATGAAATAACCCAAGGCCTTCAATAGCTGCCTGTGTATTAGAATTCTAATCCAACATCCCCTGTGTTGTAGCAATAGGAGTCAGTATAAGCAGGGGAAGGCTGGAAAGAGCCTCAGCAGTTTCTCTTGCATTGATATGTTTGACAGCATCCCACAAAATTACTCAGTTACTTGGGTCTTGATTCATTTGGGGGTTTTTTGGTGTTTTTTGTTTGTTTGTTTGTTTGTTTGTTTTGTTTTGAGAAATTTTCATACAGAAGTCAAGGATCCATCTATATTCATTTAGGCACCTGCAGAGCTTTAAAAAATGTTCTTCTCACACAAAGCATTTCACAAGTCTTTCTAGAAGTTGCAAAGGAACCTTTCTGAGGTCATGTAGACCTCTGCTCGTGTACTGCTCACTGAGTGCAGGTGTAAGTGGGGTCTTCCTGCTGCTCTGTACTGAGCAGCATTTTCTGTAATGTAAATGTGACTGTTCCCTTGAATCCCATTTCCAAAGCTGAATCTGAACACAAAAACAACAGTGCTGCTCTATATGTTTGGAATTTGCATGCCAGTTGTGCTGTTGTGCAAATGGATTGCTTGAGCCCCATATTCTGTGATTCTTCTGATAAAAATCACTTCCTGTGAGTGACTAGTCCCTGTCCTCAGAGGCAGTATTAGAACTAGGTAGTTATGAATATGTGAAGTTGTAAGTTAGAGACTCAAACATGAGCCAATTGCAGTAAATACACAATTAGATTCAAATTCCAGTCCTGGGAATACAAAATCCAGTTCTGGATGTGTCTTGGGATGATTGTGGCATGCAGAAAACCAGTAGGGTAGAAACCTTTACACCTGGCTTTTGAGAAGGATGAAACAATCCCTTAATACTCAAACTGTGCTTCTCAAAGCCCTTCCTGGCTGCCAAGTAATATGTGTGAGGCTGGCTTAGATAACTAACCCAAAGGGAAAGAATTCTAAGCAAAAATAATGTTTTAGTGATAAATGCCTTTGTCTTTTCACTCAATTCAAGAAAATGAGTCATTAAAATGAACATAGGTAGGTATAGACAAGCCTTTATTTTTCAAACAAACAAACAAGTCCTCTGGAGTTCTCAGAATTAAGAGTTGTTGTTTTTGATGAAAAAGGCTTATCCCCAGGAGAATGGAAGTGCTTACATGTTTAATCTTCATCACCAACATCCTCTTCTGCTCAAAAATTGCTATTTCTGTAACAACAGCTTGACTTTATGTGACTGATGTGAATTCAACAAAACCAAGTTCTTAATTTTACAGATATTCTCTGCAATAAAGGTGGAAGGAGCTCGAGCACACTTCTGAGAGGACTCTTCAGAGGGGTTGGATAGTTTAATGTCGCTGTGGGGAGGGAGACAGGGGTGTGACATTAACACATTGAGTTCATACTCACATTTACTGTCCAGCAGCTCCTGTTACAGGGCTTTCACATTTCCTGTGCTTACAGACACGACTGGGCAAGGGTCTCAGCTCTGCCCAGCTCACGGGGCACTGATCTGGGGTCTCTGTGCTTCAGAGGGCTTGGCTGAGGTTCTCCCTCTGGGTCTGAATCCCACCTGTTGCTGTGTCTGGGACTTGTTTGCTTTGAGCTGGGCTGGTGGAGCTGGTGTCTGTTAAGCCAAATCATCTGTGCAGCAACAGTCCAGCTGTATCTGTCACAGCTTAACTTTGGGGGTAATGGTTTTAAAGCATCTCAATAGTTGTGGCTTTGATTAATTCTTTTCAAAAGTTCCTCCAATGATTTCTGTTATTGTTATTTTTGCAGGTTTTTATTATGCCTTTTTGTCCCTAGTTGCTCACTAGTCACTACAGTTTTCTTTTAGATTCAGTTATGATTTGGTTTGTTTTCTTTGCAGAACCAGAATATTTCCTAAGATATCAATAAGCAGTCCAGGTAATTCAGTCATGTTTAAAGTGAATTTCTTTTAACCTGGTAATGAACAGGAAATTGCAGTGAGTGTTTTTCATTCAATGACACTCATTGCCAGGACTAACCTGGGACTGAAAACACCCATCAGTTCTGCTTATCACATTTAACAGTGTCAGGGTTTTCAAATTTGAATAATCTTGTCAGTTTTAATTCTGTAATGGATTAATAAAGGACCAGATTTGTAAGTGAAAGTTTAATTTGCATGGTGTGGTACAACAAGTGTTAGTGTTTAAGTTTGGGTAGTCCCTGGGTGGCACCAGCTGAGTTTTATTTGTGCCACCCTCCCCTGGTTCTCCTTTCTCCCCCTCCTCCATCCCTGTAGTGCTGTGCTCATTCTGCTTTCCTTACTCTTGTGAAATTTGTTTTATGTACTTCAATATTTGGAAAACTGTAATGAGGCTTCTATTACCTTTGTAAGATTGACATCAAATTTTCTGGCATGAAACTGAATTTCAGGATTGGAAGCCTTCTATGGATCAGACATGACCTTCAGTATAATATATTTTAATATAATACATTAAAGGTTGGACTCAATGAGTTTGAAGGTCTTTTCCAAACTTAATGATTCTATGATGAGTTTTGTATTTTGAAATAAACATGTTCTGTATATTTTTATCAGTCCTCTTTGTCTTGTCACATCCGTTTTTTTAGTTGTCCAAGTATGAGAAAGTGAAACTAAGCTGTTATTTTCTTTAGATATGGGAGTCCTTTGATAAATACTGGTAAACTTCTGTGAAAATTTGTTCTGTAAAAATATCTTTAATTCTGCTTAAACTCCCACTCTGCCTTCCAGGAAATAAGGAAGTTGAAACAATATAAACAGTAGAAATGACCTTTTCATTAATATTGCAAACAGTGGAAGTGAAAGTGACTATAATATTAGAAGTATTTGCACAATAGTTAGATCCTGTTATCAAATTCTATTTTTTTACTGTACAATTTAAAATCAGGAAGGCAGTTAAAAGCTTGCAATTTATTATTTATGTCTTGGGGGACTGCATGCAGATTTGTGTGTGCATAGACGTATGAAAATAAGCTATACCAGTTTAATGTATAATAAAATCATTATGTGAAACACTAGTTAAAATATTACTAAAATTGCGTTGATATAAACAAAAGTCAGAGAATTATTGGGAAGGCTGCAGAGGCAGAGCCACTGATTTGGATTATTTTTCATGACTCTGAAAGGCTTGGATTTTTTTCCCAAGGCTTCTAGGGACTTTAAATTTTTTGAACAAAGCTCTGTGTTTTCAGAATCCAGTTTATATGAAATAGATGTTTCTATCAGGCTTCAAGTAGGGCATCGGGACCAGATTTTAGATACCTGCCTTGAAGTCAACCCTTTGTTTTGGCTGTTTGTTCATACAGTGATATATGCAATATTTAATTTATAGAAAAGTCATATTCTTTTAAACTACACAGTTGTTTTAGGCTTTTTTTCATTGTTCTTTAGGCTGGCTTTACTAAAATTTTCAAAGGTTTGATACTTGAAGTCAGGAAATGATAATAGAGTTGCTGGTAATTAAAGTGAGTTTTTACAGTCTCTTGTACCTTAAATTGAATAGATATATTGAAGTCTTGTTCTTAAAGATAAATTTTACAAGTTTTTCAACCACGTGTACTTACTTTCTTTCTCTTTTGAATCCAAGTGTTCCTCTTCACAAACAGAGCTGTCTTTGGGTGAATTTTGTCATGGCTGGTGAAGCTGGAAGCTGCTCTGTGTTTTACATGCAAGCAGTTGCTAACACTTCTTGCAGAATCAAATGTTACTTTTTGTTTCTACTGTTTCTGGGCAGGAGCGTGCAAACTGCCAAATAATTTTCAGATTTTTGGGTGAAATTCTGGGACTAATTAAAATATTATTAAGGAACAAGATAGTAATTAAATTTACCAAATTAAAGCCACAAGATGGCATCAAATTGTCAACTCTGTCCTTTGCTCCTAATGTTTTTTTAAAAGGTCAAAATACTACAGGCTCTATCAATCTCTACACAGAAACCAGTTGGGAAAGGGAAAATGCAATGAAATAGTTTTTCCTTCCACCATTTGAACCTGTGAAGCTGCCATGTCTTCAATAATTTAGTTTTAAACAGGATGGTTTATATTCTGAAGTTTAGCAGGAGTTACTGTTCAGGCAATTTTTCATTCCAGTTGGGAAATGAAGGTAACCTAACTGGATGTTAATGCTCATTTAGACCTAAGTAAAGCACTAAGTATCTAAAATGCAGACTTTTTATCTAAAATACAGAAAAATAACAGCTGGGTCCTGATGAATCTGTTAGGTAAATATTGATAATGGGTCATTTTTGTTAATTAATAAATCTAATTGTTGTTTTAAAAAATGGTTATTTTTAGAAAGGTCAAAAAACACTCCAAAGGTTTTAAAAGGTGTCTCAAAGAAAACAAACAGACAGACAAACCCCCAACACCCACTCTTAAAACTTAAACACTCTACTAACCACGTGTACTGAGCTGTTCTCCACTCATGCATTGGTTTGTGAACCCAGTATTTTTAGGTGTTTAGGTACAACAATGCTAGCAGAATGAATACCCTGAACACAAAAACATTGTTGACAGAGATATTTTACATGTCTAAAATGACAGGGAACACGAGCACTAAAATGAGTCCCACAGAGAAGCAGATCCAGCACTGTAGGGAAACGAGGCAGTGAGGCTCAGGAGAGTATGGAGCTGATTACATTCTGTGTCAGGTTGTTGCTTCTGAATGGTTAAAATGTAAATCATAAGTAAATTCTCTCTGTATAACCTTCTATGGTAAATTAGCAGAAGTAAACCAAGTAATATGTTTTTGATTAAAAAAAGCATTAAGTGGTTGTCTTAAAGATTTGTATTTTTCAAATTACATGGTTTTGTTACTAGATTAGTTTCAACTTATGAATATTCATAATATACTCCTTAACAGCGTCAAACTTATGCATGAGAATTAGGTATGTCATTTTCGAGCAAAACTGTCTTAAGTATTCAGAAATTTTGAGGAAATGAATGTTCTTTAAATAGCTAAACAGTGATTTCTGCTGCTTGTGATGCTTTGGGTACAGCTGCATGAACAAAAACTCCCTTGGCTGGAGTTCACATTTGCAGTGTGCTGGTTACTTCACAGTAACTTTTAGATTAAAAATGTCACATGAGAAGATTTGAGATATCTTCCTGTGTGCTCAAAGAGAAATAACTCTGGCCTTTACAGGGAGTGAGAGTGTGCAAACAAGGAGTTGCCTCTGAGTAGCTGAGAGGCCACGAATCACCAGCAGCACCTCCTTGGTGTAGTTGGATGAAGCAGCTACAGAGGTTGTTCTGTCAGATGAATACTCTGTGGTTATACTTGCCTTAAGAACAGAGCTTGGTGTAAAGCAGTGTGTTGTCAGAGGAAAAGCTTATATCTCTAGCTGAATGCTTTTGAAAAGTGTTAGTTTTAAATCCAAACATAGCAGGACAAAGGAAAATACTAACAAAATTATTCTGATAATGACATCCTTACTCACACCAGGGTTTCCTCTCCACTTGCTGGTCTTGTCAACCATCACAGCTCTGTACTTGTGTCCTTTTCCTCACCTTAGTAGTAATACATTTCTCCTTACAAATCTTCTGAGAACCGTGGGGGTGAAATATTGATCAGAGTTTCTTTTGCTACGTTGGCTGCAGCTTTTACAGAATAGGAGGCAGGGGTTAGATCACTGAAAATTGTAAAAAGAGAAGGGGTCTAAATCACCTCCAAAGGATTGATGGCACACCTTCAATCAGGTGACAGCTGAGCTTTGAGGATACCTAAATATCAGGAGCTGTGAGCTGAGGGAGGTTCATTCCTGAGATTATCATAGTCTAAGGTACCACTTTATACAACTAAAAGCTGTGACCTCCATAATTTATTGATCTGCAGAATTTGGTCTTAGAAATAGAATGGTCAAAGGCATGAAGTGGCGTTTAGTCATTTAGATGAATTTATTTCCT
This sequence comes from Trochalopteron elliotii, assembly GCA_024734555.1. Taxonomy (NCBI): domain Eukaryota; kingdom Metazoa; phylum Chordata; class Aves; order Passeriformes; family Leiothrichidae; genus Trochalopteron; species Trochalopteron elliotii. The sequence continues at coordinate 1,172,406 of JANPWX010000594.1, read as the reverse complement.
ACTGTTAATCAGGTATTTTTATGTGATTTTTTCCTGTACTTTGTTGTTGGTTTGGGCAGGGGGGTGTGTGTTTTGTTTCTTTCAGTTGCCATGTTCTCAAAGCCTTCCTTTTTTGTTTTGGGTTCCTGCACTAAGTTTCCCATGAATCACTGTAGAGCAGGCGGTTCAGAGGAGAGTGTGAAGAGCTCCCAATCAGATAATTTGCCAGTTACTTCATTAGGCTCAAGCCACTGGTTGGGCTTTGATTCTTACTTGGTTTTAATTCTTCCCAAGTTTCTGTGCAGCAGCTGCTGGGGGCCTCCCTTCCCTGCAGGGTGTGTTTGAGACATGGGGAGCACTGGATGAGTGGCAGAGGAGGCAGCAGTGCTGCACTGCTGATTCCGTAGGGGAGGAAGGAGGAATGGAGGTGTGGGACAGCACACAGTAATGATTATGCATCTGAACTGGATTTAGAAACTTGAAACTTGGCATTGCAGGAGTTGATGTTTCTTTAGCTTGATCATTTTCTTTACATTTCATCAAGTACTGTGAATTTAAGGAAGTGTTATGAGGGAATTCTTGGTTTCTTCAAAATGAGTAACTAGTGCAGCACAGAATCATGCTTTTGACACAGAACATGGTATCTTTCTACAGAAAGAGGTGCAAAATGTTTTATTTTTGCTTTCTTGGAAAGTAGAAGTAAAAAGAAAGATGCTGTTTCTCAGTTGCAAGGCTTGCCTTGAAGGTAGTCAGCCTTTCCTGCTGCTCTTCCTCTAGAGTGTGGTGGTATTTTCATTTTTATGATTTTCTGAGTAATTATTGTGAAAGGACATTGTCAAAAATACCTTTCCTCTCCTGCTATAAAAGTAAGTCTTAAAATAACAGGTACTGACTCAACTGCCCTACATAAATGTTGGCATTTTAATAATCAGAAAAGAGTACAGCAAAGTTTGGGATAGACCCATTACTTGCAGTGCAGGGTTAAATCCTTATACTAAAGATTAATGGGAAGTTGCTGCCTGTAAAAGTTACAAAAGCTGCTCACTGCACCAAATGTCAGCTCCAGCTTATTGTAACTAATCGTCAGTGGCTTCACTAACGCTCAGGGAAGAGAGGCTTTGAGTAAATTTGTGTTTTCTATGGGCTTGTGTAGGAGCTTCTAATTGTACTTCAGAGATCATGAGATAAAGAGTTCTAACTTTCATGATGGAAACTTAAAAGCAGTTCCCCCAAGTGTTATTTAAATCATGGAACATGAGCCTTCTCATTAGCTTTCTTTTATTTTGCATTACAAAACACACCGTTATTTATGCATGGACATAGAAGTCTGATAATGCCTATTGTGGTTCTTTCCAACAGGTTTTTCTCTGAGTGGGATCTCTGACCTTTCTCAATGTCTCATGCTTGTAGGATACCTCACATAGTGTTTAAGTGATTTTCAGATAAAATGCATGGTTTCATGTTAAAGAGGTTTTTTCCTGTCACCTCTGCAAATAGAAGTGGCTGGAATATACTGCAGCTTTTTTATCATGTTGGTGCTATGTGTTCTGCTCAATGAGGTTTCACAGCAGTAACTGAGAGCAGAATTTGTTCTTGCAGGAATTGTGTTGCTTTGGAAGCAGACGTGTGACCTCACTGTTTTCTTTGGTGCTGTGTTGACTCTGGGGAGTTAACAAGAATAAACACTAGTGCAGGTCTTTTGTGTGTTACATTAAGGTAATTGGATAAGGCATGAGCAGAACTAATTATCATGAGAGTGCTATTTCTGGGCACTGAAACTCCTCGAGTCAGGAATGCATTGCAATTTCTCGGTCCTGGTTTTCCATCCAAAGCATAAACAGATCTTCTTTGGAAATTTCTACAGCTAATTGCTTATATTTACATTACTAACCCTTGGTGAAAGTGATAGTAGGTAAAATGAAACAGTACTGTGAATAGGAAAGGTTTCTTTGAATGTATATTAAAAAAAAGTTTATGATTGGTTAAAATGTAAGATTGTAAAAATTTGGGATTGTCTTCCCTAAACCTCAAGCAGGTTCTATAAACAGTTTGGAATATTTTCTCTATTTTCTTCCAGCTCTTTAGTGGAAACATACTGTTCTCATTCTCATGATATTTTCTGTACCTCTGTGCTCATTTGAAAAGCTCGTGTGCCTGACACGAAGGTCAGCTGATAATGTTGCCTCTTCTGTCTTTTCAAAGGAAGGTGCATCTGCTCGAAAAACACAAACTCCTGCAGCACAGCCTGTGCCACGACCAGGTAAGGTGGCCCCACTGTCACGTGTGCTTCTGTCCCACATAGACATGAGTTTCAAAGAAGTTCTATTTAAAACTGTAGTTAGCTCAAGAATGAAGTATGGGTCATTTATTTTTGGCCTTTAACTGTGCATATATTGGGGAAAAAAAACCCCAGAGCCTTTTGTTTAATGTTATACTATGGGACTTGGGGCCATTCTCTTCAGTGTGTTGCCCAGTTAGTCCATTGAAAGGATGCACCGCTGAAATGAAAAAGTCACAAACTTCTTGGTTGTGGGCTTGGTGTGTCACCGATTAAAATTCCACAAAATTTCCACTCAAATGTCTAACAAGAGCTGGTTAATACTCCAAGGATAAACAATTTATGCAGAATAGCTAATCTCAAAAAGAGATATATTATTACTTCTGGGATTGATATATCAGAAATAAGTAGTTCTCTGAATGTGTTATCATTACTTTCTCAACTCCTTAGCACATAAGGTGTTTGTAACGGGGCTGAAATCCTCAGCTGGGTTTTTAACTCACATTTAGTAGATTTTGGCTACCAAGTCCTTTTGTCAGTCAGGTTGAATCTCAAGTTTTGATTCAGTGATGGGATGATAAATGTACTTTGTTTAAATAAGAAAACCTTAGGATGAGTTTTTAGAGGCATGTAAGATCAGTACATTAGAGGGACAGTGTTTGCAAACTGATGTGTAGATTTGCCCCTGGTTTACATACTTTGAGAGTTTAATGGTTTGGTGGAGGAAGATCTCAAGTGAAAGGTGCTATTTCAGGACAAGATGATGTTATGAAGGTCCTGGGGACATTCTGGGGGACTTGGAAACAAAGCTACCAGTTAAAATGAATATACTTTTTCTAGAAGTACTGCTGGAATACTGTATATCCTTGTTGAGACTCTAAATGCTTTCAATGTGTGCCTCACTAATTCCTTGAGATTTGTTTGCAGGATTTAATGCTAAGACTTAATATTGTAAAGCTGCTTCTTCCCCCAAAATCCATTCTAATATTGAATGTTCTCAGCATGCCTAAATGCTGTTGTGCACAGATTCTTCTGTTTGGTTATTTTGGAACTGGAAAGGTCATCCTGCCTGTCATACTTATCTCACTAGCCCCGTTAAGCATCCTAATGCAGATGGAGTTGACAGACAGCACTATGAAAAGGGTAAAAGTGGCAAGCACAGAAACGTGACTGTGCTGTCACAGTCCCTGCTGCTGGCTGTGACTTCCTGGGCATTTCCTGCCAGCACTGTGGGGTTTGTACATTATATAGGTGATATTGATACTGCCCTGCTCTAAGGCCAGCCCCATCCATTATCTTGGCTCTGTATTGGGAATTGAAGAGAGAATAAGGAAGACAGGTGTAGTCAGAAGAGGTTTCTCTTTCTGTCTGTTCTAGGATATTTTTGCATTTTGATATTTGGGTATTTTAAGTATTCAGCAGTTCTATTCTTAGCAGTCAGAGCAACTAAAACCTGCTGTTTCCAGGAGGATGCTGCTTTGCACATAGGAATCATTAGTTAAATTAGGCTGAGCTGTTGTAGAGTAGTGATTTGAAGAAAATACTTGAGATGTGCTCTTAAATTATATTTTTTGGCACCATTTTGCATTACCAACTTTTTCTCCTAACCTGTCTTTGTATAGCTATTAAATTTCTTACAGATGCTTATTCTCCCTCCCCCTCCTTTTTGTTCTGTTGTTCTTTGCCTTAAGACAGCTGGCTCTGCCCTTAATTTCAAGAACATTTTTACTTTAAGGAGATACCTAGATTAAAAAAAAATATTAAAAATCACTGGGTAGGTATAGTTTGTGTAGTTCAATATAGCATTGCCAATTATATCTGTGCATTTGACAGTGTCAGGAAAAGATAATTAAGGATATGGTCTCAATATTTCAACAATGGCAAGTATGTGCTGTGAATATCTATACTGTTCTAGGAAGTTTCTGAAACAGTTGGTCATAAATAAACATGAGCAAGTTGGTGCTAAGCAATTGGAAGTCAATTAATGAAATTTGTCATGCACAGTAGCAGTTGAGGCTTGAGTTAGTCTGCATCAATCTCTCTACTACTCACCATTTTCTGAATTAGGATAAACATGGATGATGATGATCATGATCAAGTGCTACACTTCTCTCCTGAAGTTAGGGCTCCTGAAAACTGAACTATAAAATGTTTATTTGGGGAAGCCAAGTAGGTCAGTAATAGAACCAAAGTGAAGAAAGAAAGATGCTTTTCCACTCTTGGAATGCAATGTCTCAGTATTGAGGTGGTCACTACTTGGAAGGGGAAACATTTTACTGGAGAGGCGGGAGGCAGTTCTTTGGTTTCTACCAGTCCAACAGTGGTTTTGTGTGTTTCTTTGCTGGTTGAGGGTAATTTTGTTTGGGGGTGGGTTGGTTTTTTTTCTTTCTCTCTCTTTTTTTCTTTTTCATTTCTTGGGTGTTTTTTTCCCCTTGAGTGTCAGGCTTGACTGTTTCTGGCTCCTGAAGACCTCATGTAACTCAGGCTTTAATCCAAAATTAACCTGAATAAGCCTGAAATTACAGTTTTGGTTGTTGAAAGTTCTATATGTGTTCAAGATAGCTAAATCCCATGGATGTCATGTGCAATAATAACTACTAATGAAAAGGTGAGGTGTGGAGATCACTTTGTTGTGAAGGTTTTCCTGTTGGTTCAGCACTACTGAACTGAAGATGTACAATCTTTTTTCAAGACTGTGTGGAATTTTTGCCCATGGTATCATGTCCTGGCCTTTTTTAGAGGATGAAGGGGGGATGAGTAGCTTCAGTAAAACTGGGAGAGATTGACTCAACTCTCCTAACATCTGCTCTTCAGCTGGTCAAAAGCTGTTTGTTTTCTGAGTACTCAAACCCAAATTATAAATGCCTTCTTCATCTTAGTGTCTTGCATTTGTAAAATGATCTAATGACTGTAGTGTGACTCTTCCCTATTCACTCCTGCAATTAAACAGATGCCTTGCAATGACATTTGGATTTATGTCCTAGTCATTCTGCTGTATTTTTTGTTTGTTTTTTTTTTCTCAGTTTCTCAAGCAAGACCACCTCCAAACCAGAAAAAAGGTGAGTCAATTTTAGTTACATGATCCTTGTCATTTTTGTGTGAATTGTGCCCACTTTCCCTTTTTCTTTTCTGACACTACACGCAGCAGTGTAAGTGAGCAGTGGAATATATAGCATGTATTCTGTATAACATAATGGCATTCTATTTTGCTAAATATGGGTCCCACACATGTTGAGAGACTCATGATACAGGGTGAATGAAAATCTTGGTGAATGAAAATTCTTTAGAAAAGCTTTACTACTATTTTCCTTGACTATTTTTTCATGACTGGGGCCTTTTAAGCAAGACTTTTGTTATGTACAGTTCCTTTAATGAAAAAAGGGGGGAGGGGAGGAAACAACAAGCAGACAACAACAAAAAACCCCCTCCAGGCAAGTCTAACTTTATTATCTCTACAGGATCTCGAACTCCCATAATCATTATTCCAGCAGCCACGACCTCTTTAATAACAATGCTTAATGCAAAGGACCTTCTGCAAGATCTGAAGTAAGTAGATGATTAGAACATACTGTATAACAAATTGTTTTCAGATCCAAAGTTATACTAGCACCTAATTAGTAATTAAGGAAGAGGGTTCATTTACTCTCTTGTGACAAGCTAGTTTTACAGACTAGAGTATAAAAGAAGTTCATTCCTCTTGACTAGTAGGAAAAAAGCAAAAACCTAATTCAGAGTTTTGGCTCAGTTGTGACCTGTGGGCAGTTTTAGAAACTCTTGCAGTAGCAGCTGGAATGTGTTCAGTGCTTTTCTTTGATGCAACATCTGTGCAGCCTCGTGCAAATGAACCCTTCCCATGGAAGAAAGCTGAGAGAAGCTGACCAAGGGAGTCATGGAGCTCAGAAAAGATTTTGGGAAAGGAGCACAGGAAAGGAGAAGGTGACCAGACAGGTTGTATCAGGCTCTATCAGCCAAGCATTCCAGCTGGTTGTGCAAATAAAGTATTTTTTTCAAGTTCACATATTGTCATTAAGTATTGATGCAAATGCATCCAGGGAAATTTCAGTGAGTTGCTAAAACTTGCTTATTGCATCACACATCTGATTGTAAGATTTAATTCATGATGGGTGAACGAATCTTTCTGCTTTTCCAACAGATCATGGTTTTTAGACTTGCTTATCAGTAAATATCAGGTAATTTTTTTGGAAACAGTCATTTTCACAGAGAAATACAGGTTGTCTGCAATGATATGTCCAAAAAATGGAGGGGTCGTCTTTCTATCATCTGCAGCACTCATCTTTTGTGATACTGTTACACAGTAACACAAAAGATATTTGTTTGGTTTTCATCCAAACCAGGCTGTTGTGGTGGTACAGCTTCTGCTGGAATTACCCTAGAATTGTTTAAAACTGTGCTCTCAGATGCCAGGTGCCTTCTGATCCACAGCTAGTTCCAGTTCCTATCTTACTGTCACAGGCCATCAAAGATCCAGTGAGTGTGCTGGACTCTTGGTGTCTCTTCTGCAATTCTTTGAGAGAAGGTTGGCTTTAACATTGGAGTTAAATGTGCAAGCTGTCACAGCACTGATCTAATTGGGTTGACAGAGACTCTTGTTTGTTTATGTGGGGTTTTATATTTAGGAAAAAAAACTCACAACAGGCCCTGGTTTTTACAGCTGTGTAACGTGTGACTTGTTGGCACAGGTGTACCCAGAAAGGAATGAAGCACCTGTGCAGCAGGTTGATTGCTGGCCAAACGCCAGTGCACTCACAGAAATCATCTACTCATCTTCCTCTGCTATCATTGGAGCAGAGGAGGGGGAAAATAACCAGTCAAACTAAAGCTCATGGGGTTGAGATAAGGATTAGGAGAAAATGCTTTAGGGGCAGAACAGGCTCAAAATTTTAAAACTGTAAAGAAAACTTTATTAACAGAATTAAAAGGACAATGGTAAGAACTACAATAAACCTTTAGAATACCTTTCATCCCCCCAGCCTCTATTTTCCACTGACAACATAAAGAAACAAAACCTGGGATTTTGAGTCAGTTTGTCAGTCTGTTGAAAGATAATAAATTTTTCTTCAGTTTGCCTAGGGAGAGGAGTCTCTCCTGTCATGCCACAGGGAAGAGTTTCTCATGGTTTTAATTTTCACAAACAGCAGCCCACCTGGAAATCTGCAATCATGAAGTCCATCCTGTGTTTTGGCAGTCTTCTCAAAACTGCCTCCCTGGCTCGCTGGCTTATGGGGTGCAATTTTTTAAGGATGAGCTGTTCTAGTATAGAAGCAAAGGTTCTCTTCTTCTTTCTCTGGAAGCAAAGGTTTTCTCTCTCTGTTCAAGTCAGATCACAGCTTCTTTCAACATCTCTATTCTCCAGTTCTCTTCTGAGCTGCAGATGAGCACTGCATCCCCCCATGCTCTTTATGAATTACAGGGAAATAGTCTGGTATATTATATTCTCACCTTGGCTCTGAAACCAGAGCATCTTCTCTCCTTTCCTCTGGGCTTTGGCCCCTCCTTCTTCACTGACCTTGGTGTCGTGCTGTTGTTTTCTTCATGTTCCTTCACCTTTCCTTTTCTCTGACTCAGGAAAAGATTGGCACCCACACATTTATTTGTCTCAAGTGGAATTTTTCAGCACTGAAAAGGTTAATCTCACCTGTGTGGGTCTCGGTAGAACCTTCTCTCTTCTGTAGAAAGCAAGAAGTAAGAGAGCTTTCCGTGGTCTTGTCATTCTTAAATACGATTCATAGCGGCGTGTCCAGCTTCTCCAATTGGCTTTGCAGTGTATCCATTCTCAGAGCCAGCTGGCCATTGGTTCTGTCAGCTACCAAGGAAGCTGTAATGTTTGTCACAGGAAAAGTCACTTCCCATGGCTGATCCTTTTTCCTCCTCACCAAGAATTCAATTAAGGCAAACCCAGGACACTTGGTCTGTCATGTCTAAGTGCATTTGTGCCAGGGGTCAGAGTTTTCAGCTGTTCTCAGCTCCAGTGGGGCAGAGTCACAGTCAACAGTCAAGGCCTGTCCCAAGAGGATGCTCATATTAGAGTGCAATGAACATGATCCAGAACAAACTGAAAGGAAGCTTAAGGGTTCAAAGGATGACACTGTATAGTTAGCCTACATGAAAGAGAAAGGGGAGAAGCAAGGTATGTTAATCAATCAGAAGTGCAATAACAGAATTCAGAAGAGTAAAATATTAATTTAGCCATGACAGGTCTAGTACTCTTCTGGAAAATATGGCACCTGGCCTGTATTTGTTTACATTCAGATTTATGGAAGTACTTTGTGCAGGAATGGCTTCAGGGTTTATTTTTACTGTTAAGGTATGCAGAGTATAGAACTAGCCTTGATGTAGAGTGTGATTGATAGATATGTGATGGTTTTCCAAGGAAAGAAGACTTAGCTAATTTCTGCCTCATAAGTCAGCACCTTCTTTAACTCATACCCCATTTGCAGCTAAATTTGACAGAAGAGCAGAGATTTCAGAGACTCCTTTCATTGCCACAAGTTGTGGGATAAAGAAATATTGTCCAGGTAGAAAAGACACACCTTAATTAATCTTCCCTCCCTTACTCTTGCTGAGGAAGATGCAGTTAGATTTGCATTTCTTGTATTTCTAGAGATAGTCAGCCTGCTTGTATTTGCCATCAGAGGGGATTGGTGATACAGCAGAAGGAGGAGAGATTTTGGAGCTGGGAGGGTGAGAGCCATTGTAGGGGAGACTGTGAAGAAATGTAGGAGAAGCCTGGGAGGATGATGCCCCCATGGTGGTTGGGGTTGGGATACCCCTGAGGTAACACAGTCTATGAATTGTGTGATCATAAAGAATGAGAATTTGGGTTTCATAAATCAACTTTTGTGATTTTTGTCCATTTAAATGTTTCTTAAAATAAGGGAAAAATCAGCTGAAATTAAAGATCAAAAACAGAGATCAAAACTTCCAGTCATAGCTGGGAATCTCTCTTTTAGGACAGTTTTTGTCTACAATCCTGGATTTTTTTTTTTTTTTTTTTTTGTAAGGAACTGGACTGCAAAGCATTGTCACTTTGGATATGAGAAGAATTATTTGTGGTATCATTGCCAGGTATTTTAGGTTGGTGGTTGTAAAATAAACAGGAGATTCTTCATCCAGTTGTGTGGTAGGACTTCAGCTGAATTGCCAAGGACTGAGAGAAACCTGTTAATTATACCAAGATTTTTACTAAGCCTTTTCATAGGTCTGTAGTATATTAGTTTTTCATGCCAAATTTGGCAGACATTTGTATGACACTTAGCATCTTACTTCATCGCTTATGTTAGGCTCTCTTTTAAGGTAGAGAATATGGAAAGCAGGAAAACTGTCTTGTGTAGAGGGAAGTACATGTGACAAACCCAAAGCATGGCACTGGCTTAAAATTTTATTTTTAAGATATTTAATTTTTCTATTCAATATATTTGTTGCACCTCTAGATTTTGAAGGGAGACATTTCTGTATGTAATTGTATATTGAAATACAATTCTGTATGTAATGTAATTCTGATTGTAATATATACAATTCACGTGCTAGATAATATGCAAATATTCTTGCTAAGTTTTTTTGAAAGGTTATTTTTCTAAGGAGCCAAGTACAACATAAAGTGAAGAGTTTCTAAAATAGTAAAATGATAAAATTTAATTTAAAATCAGAGCTGCAATCCATTCTGGTATGTTGTGATGCTTTTTAAACATATTTTATATAGTACATTTTATTCTTACTCACTATCTGAATGCAACACTGGAGACCACAATTACTATGTGAAATTGTGACTCAGTATTTGAGAATACCTGAAGTCAGGTTTTTCAGAGGCAATGCTTCTGCTTTACATGGAGCCAAAGCAAAGCAGGAATTCCATCAGGCAGATGAGAATGATTAAATGGTGATTATGTATTTTTATTATGATGATGCTCTTGCTTGTGGTACATTTAACCATATGTGGCCAGGCAGCTCATTGGAGATTTCTCCAGCTTTGATACCAAGTGAAGCCTCTGGGATAGATTCAGGCATGATGTCGTGTAAAAAAGCTTTGTTCTCTTGCAAAAATAGGTGTCTAAAGCTTCTGGTACTGTAATTTAACAGAAATACTGAGAGGGTGGTAAAAATAAGTCTCCAGTTCTGAACACAATCAAATGTGCATTGTGATCTCAGTTGCTGCTAAGTTGTCTTATTCTCCTTTCATGCATTTTTCAGTGTGCCTGAGCTAGGGGCCAGGGAGTGCTGATGTGACCTCAGTGAGAGGGTTTTAAAGGCTCTGCTGCCAGTGGATGTGAGTTCAGAGCCCAGGCAGGAGCAGCTCAGGCAGTTCAGTGGATGGTTTTACCAGTTACCTCCCACAGTTTGATGGTGTTCAACTGTTTGCCTCTTACCTCAGGGAAAGGACCTGCTGCTTTTGCAAAGTGAGAGTGCACCATTTTTCATGTGGAGAATGATTCTGGCAATTAACGGCAAGGGCTAATAATTTCTTACCCCTACTAGAATGCATAAAAGTGCATTCTAAGTAGATATGGATTTTTATTTTTTTTAATAGGGAATAGTAATCTGGAGAAGCAGCAAGAAACTGTGAGCTCCTGCACACTCAGGTTTCAGAACCTGGTGTATTTCTGGTGTATAAAAAGCTGCCAAGTACATATGTGTAGTTAAGCCACTGGCTGTAGTGGCTTATATATAGGAATATTATAAATATATAGGAATATTATTTATAATCTCCAAGACAGGATGGGATTTTTGCTGTTTAACATTCAGTTTTCTTACACTTGTGTTTTATGTCTGGGTAGTGATGACACAGGTCATATATATTTATAATCACACAGTAATTTCTATTGATTCTCAGTTCTTGAGCACATGACTTTTACTGTGCCTACTGAGTCAATGATTCCCGGAAATGTAGGCATATATTCCATAAGCTTTCTGTAAGCTGTCCTTTATTCCTGTCCTCTGTGTGTTTATCTGTTTGTAAGTGCTTCCTTCAGTGCTTGCTTTGTGGCACTTGTCTTCTCTGCTGTGCCGTTTGAATCTGCTCATTGATAGCTTTTCCTTAACAAGAAATCTTTGTGTTGTGTCCCAGAGAATGGCACTCAGAAACTCAGATTTTTTTCCAGGAAATAGAACTGAAGCCATTGTGTGGAAGGGACATAACTGAGGCACCAGTGAATGGTGCCTCAATGGCTGTAACAGTTTCTAGCTGAAATGGGCAGAAACTGCCAAAAACTAGTGTTGAAATGAATTCTTAAACACTGAAGGATTTAAAGCACAGAATGGGGGAAGTCTCAGAGTGGTGAAGTTGTTACTCTGTAGCACAGCAATATTGCTTCTGCTCTCATTTGTCAGGGCTGCTTTGCTTTCCTGTTTCCATTTAAAACGTGTTTGCTTCCTCACATTTACAAATTTAATGTAAAATGTGACCTTTTAGATTCCTGTTCAGATGAATACTTGATTATCACCGTAATGTGTGTAGGGCTGTTTGGTGTTTATTTACATATTCTGTAAGAGTTTGTTCTTGTTTAGTGTAGGGAACAGAGAATAACAAAATTCTTCTCAAGCTGCCCACCATTTTGGGTGAACCCTGGCTTTTCCTATAAACCCTGCCAGTTGGATATGGATAAAAGGTGTTTGAGGGCTTGTTTCTCAAATTTTTTTTTTAAATTTATCTTCATTCTTTATAGCCCAGCTTCCTTAAGTTCTAATGGGTGGTGAAAGACTCATTAGTAGTTTTCTTAAAAGCTGAAGGACCACCAAGCAAATCCTCATTTTAGGTTACAGAGTTTCTTATCAGTTATTATTAGCAAAGCAAAGCCTAGGGCACAATGGCAGGGCAGGCCATTAGGAGTGCTCGTGATAAAGGTGTGCCTCACTTTGGAGGTTTTAAATTAGCAAACTGATGAGAAATACTTAAATTCTGGTGTCACACTGGGTGGCTTTTTCCAGTGCAGAACTCAGTTGAATTCTTCTGTGTAGTGTGCATTTGTATGTCAGTCTGTTGTGATGGATAAAACGTATGTAAATACTAACTATTTGCTAATTACTTCAATTATTAGGGATATTATCATCTTGATTTCTAAAAAATATATTCTAGGTGGCCAATGTGTACTTTTCTCCCAGTGGCTTGTACAGCCTTTTTGTCTGTATTTCCTTTAGGATGTGATAGTGTTTCACATGTGCTAGACAGACAAGCAGAATTTAATTTATAGCTCTTCATTTAACACCTGTGATACTTTTTCTGTATTTGCAGTGCTAGTCAGCTTTAGTGAACCCTTCCTAGTTATTTGCAGGTGTTGGGCTTTTTTAAATTTCCCAGTGCAGTTCTATCAATTGAATGCCTGTGGACACACGTTTCAGAAATTACTTGTGACTTTCTGTTTCTGAAACACTGTTAAATCATGGGGAGTATGAGGGGACATCATCTGTTAATTTACATTGGGAAGTAAAACAGTTTTGCTTGGAGGTTTATTGACAATTTTCACCTGCTGCCTTAAAACATGTTTGATTGTTTTGGATTTTTTTTTTCTCCTTCCCAAATGCCATTTTCTCATTAGATATGTAGTAAAAACTAGTGTTTTCAGGTCGACTGAAAATGAACTTTTCTTCATATTCAATCTTGCATTCTTTTTTCCTGTTTATCCAACAATAGGAAGTGTGGTCTGCCTCTTAAAGCACATTCAAATTTGGTTTTTAGTATTCAAATAGAAATAAATAGAAGAGAACAAATAGAAATGCTGCAAACAACTTACCCAAAAAATGTAGTAAACTGCTCAAAAGCACCATATGCACTGTAATGAAGAGAAATGTTACCAACTACGTACTGTGCTTTTAAAATGTATCACAAATCCTCCTGCTAACTACTGCAGATAAGGAAAGCAGAGTTTTATTTTTATCAGAAGCTTTGGCAATGAAATGTCAGCAGCAGACAGGGCTGTAGTGCAGCTGGGTGGTTCTGAATAGAATATTAGGAGAACACAGGCCTGAACTCTGTTCTTGTGCTGGCCTGGAAGATGCTGCTGGTCACATCAACTTCCCTTTTCATGACACACTTCTAGTTCTGTGAAAGGCATGACTCTCTTACCTTTCTTTTATTTATCTCAAAATCCCCTGAGATTTATCAGTAAAAAGGCCCACACTGCTCTCACATTTATGATGCCAATTTTGTGACCTGTTCTGGGTATTTTATTATCACCATAAAGTAGAGGGCCTTGAAAGGCAGTTGTGTTTGTTTTTTTAGGGTGAGGGGGCTGAAAGATTAAGGATCTGTAATTAATTGGAGGGAGGAAAGCCATGTCACATCTTAGCATTTATTCTTGTCATATGGAGGTTATATATGACATGAGGACCATTATCTGGATTTTACAAACACTTATTCCATCACAGAATCTATTTAGGAAAAGAAACCCCAAAAAACTGTAGTGTCATGTATCATAGTAACCAGATGAATCATTGATAATGTAAAATTACCATTCTTCAAAAAAATAAAACCTCAGTCAAACCCGTTTTTGACCAAAAATCCCAGCTTTCTTGAGAAAATTCTAATTGATAATAATTCTAATGGCTCCAAAAGCTCTTAAAATTTGCTCCAGGAAGGAATTGTTTTAATGCCTAGGTTTCCCTTGGTCACTAAAAAGAAGAGTTGTGGTCACTTTGCAGGTTATGGTCTGGATCCTCATCTGCAAATGTATTGTATAAGGCCCCAAATGTCTAAGAACAGGTCAGGCTGTATTTTTGAGGCACAGAGGACCTTTTAGTGTGACTGTTTTTATCATGAGGGCTTCTGAAATATTGTCCTTACATTTTTTTGGTGTTCTGAATGAGTGGTGATGGAGACTTGGCATCGTGAGGACGAGGTGACTGCTGTCAACGCCGAGTTCTGATAAAGCTGTTACTTTTCCTGCTGATTCCATCAAGTAAATTGCCCTTGTCTACTGAGGGGTTTGTTATTCCCTAAGGTTTGTACCATCAGATGAGAAGAAGAAGCAGGGCTGTCAACGAGAGAATGAGACTCTAATACAGAGGAGGAAGGACCAGATGCAGCCAGGGGGAACCACAGTCAGTGTCACTGTCCCTTACCGAGTCGTCGACCAACCTCTGAAACTCATGCCACAAGACTGGTAAGAACATTTCTCCTTTACACAGTTTCTTACCCAGGACAATGCAGAATTTGGAGAGGAACAATAATCTACTGAAATCTACTGAAAAGGGAAGATACAAATATAAGGATGGATTTTATTAACTGTATAGGAGTCTTCAGCTGAAAATAATATGAAACTAAATTAATCCAGAAGATCTTTAAAACTTGCAAAACTTTATATTTTAGCAGTGTGAGCAGTGCAGTTAATATTATTGGGTTTGCCAGAAGTGTTCCAGAAATTCCAATAGAAATGTTCATATTATTGTTCTGGTTTGTGGTGGTGTAATGTGCAGGTCACTGAACTGTGAGCTGCAAGGAAAGCCCTCCTATCCTATCTGCTTTCTGAGGGAGAGTCTCTTGGGAAGAGATGTTTGCAGGTCATCAGCATCTGACATTCCAGATTTTTTAATAGTTAAAGAAAGAAAATACATCAGACAGTAAAGACTGAATTGTGATTCCAGTATTGGAAGTACTGGAATTTTACTTCTGAACGAAGAGCCCTAGTTGCAGAAACAGAATCTCGCAGATAGTTTTTACTTTCATGAGAAGGTAGAAATAGATTATTTGGTCTGTAGTCCATTCTTCAGTGCTATTAAAAATAGCTCTCTTTAAGCAGAAAAACTCTGGAGAAGTTTTTTTATTATTGTTTGACACCTTTTTTGTTATTTGATGGTGTGCATTATGCAGCATTTTTACTTCTTCCTCACAAGTGAGAAGATCAGCGATGTGGACAATGACACATTGTGGTTTTGTAATTTCCAAATTAGATTTTTATGGAGAGGAATACTTCGAAAAGGTTCTGTTCCTAAATCAGTTACTCTCTGTATTTAGAACTTCAGCTAATCAGAAATCAGTGGATTTAAATTCTGAATATTAAGTAGCACTTAAAATGTTTAATGATCAAACCTTTAAGAACCATCTAAACTACTTTCTAAAGTACTTCTAACCAAAGACATGAAATGGTGTGTGCTTTTTTATCTTGGTTTTAGCCAAGGAAGCCATTATAAAACCTGAGGGGAAAAAAAACCAACCCAACAAAAAACACAAAGCCGCACACAACCACAAAACAAAAAACCCAGATCACAAAACTTCACCTTGATTATTCTTTTTCATTTGGGATTTAGTTGGTTTAATGATAAATTAAATTTGGGCATTAGAGAGGTAATTATTTGATATGGTAGGCAGGAACTGTGGTTGGATGATGTAAATGTTGAAGTGAGAGACAGACCATTTGTGGGGAGGTCATTTATTCTCAAAGGTGGGATTTTTAAAATTTTACTAATGCAAAAGCTCAATCACAAATTTATTTTCTTAGACTACAGGTAATGGTTGTGTACTCTTAAAATACCTTAAATACCTGAAATTTCACTTTGCAGAAATTTAGCAGCTGTTGCTTCTCTTTAATTTTCAGCCTGGAAGTCAGCAGTGTTGAGAATAAAAGCTTTTAAATTTGCACATCTCAGTTTCAGATGTGCTGTTTGCAGATTATCTCTGAATATGTCGGAGCAGTTTTCAAAAGCAAAGTAATGATGACCACAAATAAACACTGAGTTCTAAAAATTGTAGCCTGAGAAACTGAGCTGCCTTCTGCAAAGGGACAGGGCTGAAAGCCCAGAGGAATCACGGGAATGGGTTTCTTTTCTTTACAAGAGGAAAAGCAGTTGTGCTGGAGGTGTGGTTGTTAAATGTGCTGTCCTGCTCTGTAAAAGAAGCAGCTGCCTAAGGCACACTGCCTGTTTGGGACAGCAGGCACTGGAATGTTGCAGGCCATGCCCATGTCCCTCCCTCTGTGTGTTCCAGGGACCGCGTGGTGGCCGTGTTTGTCCAGGGGCCTGCCTGGCAGTTCAAGGGCTGGCCTTGGCTCCTGCCCGATGGATCTCCTGTTGATATCTTTGCAAAAAGTAAGGGATTTGTTTTGTTCCTTGGTTTGGGGGTTGTTGTTGGGTTTGGGGTTTCTTGCAGGGTGTTTATGCTCATGACAGAGGGCTGCCAAAGTGCTCTTGGGTGTGGGTGGCTGAGCAGACTTTGGGCTTTGGTTTCCTCACAATAGCAAATATTCCCATGCCCTTTGTGGATGTTCTGCTCTGATCTGTGGAAGCTCATGGAAATCACCTCAGAGCTGTCAGCTGCCAGAGTCACAAATAGCTGGTGTAAAAATCTGCTTTCCAATCTTTTAAAAGAAGGCTGAACAGACAATGTGTATTCCAAGAATTCATAGATAACAGGTTTACAGGCTGTCTTCACATTCCAGTGCTGTTTTCAAGAGAGCATTAATCACCTAGTGTGCCACTAAGAAAGCGTTGAAAATATGATCTGGTGTCTGACAAAAACTTCCAAGTTTTAAAAAGTTTAAGTTTCAAGTGGGCTAGATGTTAGCATTGTATAGATCTGAACAGTTTTTTTGAGTCCCCACAACTGTGGTGCTTTGAGGCACTTCTCTGGCACAGTTCACCCCTCTGACAGAGAGGTGGGCCATAATATCTAAGGAATCTGCCAGCTTCTCTTCTCTGTTGCTTCAGTTTGGAGTTGCCTTAGAAAACAGACCTTTTGATGGTGCCCTATGGTTTCAGATTGTTTTAAGAAACACCAAACCAACACGTATATACACACACTAAAAAAAAAAAAAAAAAAGGCAACAGACCCAAACCCACCTTAGTTCAGTTCTGTCATCTTGCAGTCAGTGTGAGGAGGAAACAGGTTTGATCAGGTTTTGTGTGTTCCCCTCTTTGGTATGTGGAACTGGAATAGAATCTGGAAAGAGGGTGCTACTTTAGTGAGCAGCAAGGAAAAAACTCCAGGGTGGGACAGAAAGGTAAGGATGGGTCTGTGAGCAAGAAAATAGAATGAGTTATTTAAAGGGGGGATTGAGAATGAGCAGGGAAAGAGCTTGAAAGTCATTGTGAAAGGAAACTGCCACAGGAGAGAGTTTAACAAAAGAGACTAAAGAAAGAAGGAAATAGCACTTCAAAATAAAGATACTGAGAAAATGGCAATTGTGAAAAGCAAAGCCAAGAAAAGTGCAGTGAAATATTGAAGTCTAGCTAGCAGTTACATGCTGCTTCCTATTAATTTTGTAATTTTTATATATACACATGTATGGAGGGCCGTAGGAATTGTTCTGACTTGCTTTGACATTCCTGGTCTCCACATGTCAAAAGATCACAATCACAGCCTG
This sequence comes from Trochalopteron elliotii, assembly GCA_024734555.1. Taxonomy (NCBI): domain Eukaryota; kingdom Metazoa; phylum Chordata; class Aves; order Passeriformes; family Leiothrichidae; genus Trochalopteron; species Trochalopteron elliotii. The sequence goes on along the minus strand of JANPWX010000594.1, from coordinate 1,154,841 downwards.
CAGAGTTCAGGCTGAAGGTCTACAAATTCTTAAATTTTTCAAGTGAAAGAGGGATATCTGGTCTTAATTCATACATTGAAATGGATCTTCAATTTAGAAATGCATTCCATACCTTCAAAGCATGGTATTTTTAAAATATTTTCCTGATAAAGTGTGTTTCTACAACTTCCCCTAATGATTTTACTCACCCTTCAAATGAATACAGGTAAATGAAGGGAGCACAGACAGTGTCAGTCCAGTTTTATGTATCTATCTTTATCTGAAGCTATTGTTTTGTCATATTTATAATGTTCACAACTGTGGTTTCTGGGATTTGCAGCTGTTCATTATTTCACCTGCAGTTTGCATTTCTTCTTCTGTGTCTCTGGGTCTGTTGTGGTTACCAAGTATTCAAGGCTTGTCACTGTCCTGTTGGAAAGCAAGCAGGTAGCTTACCAGAAAGAACTCCTCAATAAAATGTGTACTGGGCCAGAGCCTGCCAGTCTGGTTTGATTTGATCAATTGCTTTGTCACAGAACATTTCATTAGCTGAGTCTCCAGAACTGTGCTCCCTAGTTTTCCTTCTGCATGGCCTCCTGACTGTTTCATACTCACATACCAAACCAGCCTAATTTCACATTTACTAGTGAATGTTTGTGATGAAGTTTTGAATGCTGTCAGTGTCATGAACAAATACTTAATTTTGAATAGTACCATTTGAAAGGTGTTCCTCCCAGAGCACATCAGTGAGCTTTAATAGTGGCTTGTTTCAGGTTCAGAAGTGGATCCTCTGGTGCTTAATAACATTTAACTTGAATGCAGAGACTCTATTAGGTGTTAATGGAGTTTTCTGTAAGTGCATGGCCCTGGTATATCTTTATTTGTTTTTTCTGAAGTTATATGAGTACATGCAACAATGTATGGGAGAGATAATGTATATATATTCTTAATCACAAATATTGGAGAATTATCTGGCAGAGATACAAGTCAGATGACAATTTCTTTAGTTTGTCAACAAAATAATGCTAATGTCACATACCAGCCTTCTAGGAAGTTCCCAGATTGATCTGGAAAAGAGAACTGATTTTGTGGAAGACAAAATTAAGAGTGTGGTATCCGAAGAAGATACAACCATAGCATTAAAAATAACTAGTTTCCGCAAGACTGATGACTTGTTTTACTTTTCCAGTAGTACTAAAATCATCAGATTGGGTTACAAGATAGGGATTGTACAAGGCTTAAATACATTGGTTTTAATGCTCACTGTGTAAATGCTTAGGCTTTACCTAATTCACATGTGACAATACTTCCTAAGAGAAAAATAACAGTTAAATTTTACCATTTATAACTGAGTACAAGATCAACGGAAATTGGCAGTTACTAAATTTCTCAGAATGCTTTATGTAGCATTTGGTGGTTACACTGGCATTCTACTATCAATCTTCTAGAGATTCTTTTAGGAGATAGCTAGGTTTCCTACTCAGAGGTCTTAGAAATACCTTTTTTATTATTGTTTTTAATTCGTTGACAGTTCATAGATTTTCAGAAAGAACTTCTTTCTTTCTCAAAGAGAATGTTCTTGAATTGCCAGTGTGTTTCTGCTGCTCCCTTGGAATCTGTGCATCTAAAAGTAGGGGCTGCCCTTTCCCTTCACCCTGGAGTAGCCTGAGAGCCCCTGACCTCTATATTTAACTGTGCCCTTTCCTGAGCAGTTGACTTCTCTGGGTTATGGGCTGGTTACTTTTACTCTCAGACTTCATTCTGAAAAAGGAAGGGTGAGGTGGGAATTTTCTTTGACCAATGAAGAAACACTAAAGTGTTCCTCTTTGTACCAACTACTTTCCTGTTTGCTGTAGTTAAAGCTTTTCATCTCAAGTACGATGAAGTGCGCCTGGATCCCAACGTACAGAAATGGGATGTAACAGTGTTAGAACTCAGCTACCACAAAAGACACTTGGACAGGCCAGTATTCCTACGCTTCTGGGAAACTTTGGACAGGTATGTTTCCTGCCAAAAGTCCTTGATGTTCATGCTTGTGTGGTTTTGATGGGAATTAAAAGTTCTGGTAGCCAGGGGAATTGTTTACAACTTAGACATCTGAACAATGTTTTAGCTTGAAAATACTGCTTGTTTTGATTTTCCCTCATGATACAGTTAATAAAATGTTGTAGTATATGTTTACAGACTGTAAGTAATAATCTCCAAAGTGTGGATTTAAAGGAAGGGTAGTTACTATTAATTATTGCTTAGTCCCATGATTTCCCACCTTCTGACTCTGATTCTCTTGGTCAGAACCCTCCTGAAGGGGAAGTTCACCACAATACCTTGTTCATGTTGTAGGCAAGAAACTTTATTGTCATGGAGCAGTTGATGAAATACTGAGGGAGGGGAGAAGCCCATGCATTTCATGAATGTTTAATTTTTTCATGTTGATTCACAGCAAACTGCTTGAATGATTGAGTGAAAAAGAGCAATCCTGTGGGAATTGTCAAAATAATACCAGTCATCAAACTTTCCATGGCTTTCTATTGAAAAGTCTCAGAGGAACAATGTATCTGGACTCCCAGAATGAATGAGTTGTCTTTACAGCAGTCTTTCAATGCTAGAGGTCATGCATGCAATGCCTTGGAAAACATGAGTTTTCTTTGAGGCAAGGCAGTAGCTGGCTCTTACTTAGTGGGGAAAATCCTGTGCATAACACATTGCATCTCTTTGGCAACTTTCTAATTCCCTAAAAATTTTCTTTTAACAATGCCAGTGCATTTAATTCCTGCGAGTAAAATTCCTATAAATGCCAGAAGGGTAGTAACGTTGTCTTCTGTTAATTTTTTTTCAGGTATATGGTAAAGCACAAATCTCACTTGAGATTCTGAATCCTTCAGCTGCCATTTATTTCCTGAAGTATGGATTGAAAAAAATGGAAGGGGCTCCAGTTTGGAGACCAGAGTTCGCACTATATATGTCAAGAACTTTACAAGTGAGCAAGGGTCACAGTTTAAACTTTTTATAAAACCTTACTTGGATGATTCATGCTATGGCAGGTTGATACCTGTTGTTATTCAGAAGCAAAGGGGTTTTGCTTAAAACTATTTTTTTAATGTTGTTAGCCTTCTAGTCTGCAATCCAAATTGTATATTTTGATAGCAGCAGTTTCTTCTCTGTTTTGTTAAATTAGCCACATTTTTAAATAATGTGTTTTGTTCCTGAGTAGATGATAGCTGGATCTCCACGGCAGGTTCCCCATGTGTGTGTGCGTGTGTGCGTGTGCGCACGGATGTGTGTAAATAAATGTGTGGGTGTGTCTATAGATATAGTGTACAAAAAAGTTATAGACACACTGATGCACACATAGGTGTTCCCAGGCTTTCTAAACCACTTAGCTTCTGAGCTTAGTTTGGGGTTTCTTTGCTTAATGTTTCACTTAATGAAAATATTTTGTTGTGAATGATACTACATTTTAGTCAATAGGACTTGCAAACTGAGCAAAGTGAAAGTTGTTTTCCATAAATCAAAATGTCAACCTGTATATGTATATTCTGTCAGTCTTTGTTGAAAAAGGGAAGATCAAAAATCTCTTAACACATTTTTTGGATTTTTAATGTCCCAGTTTAATAAATCTTTAAACTTTATTACAGGTGTACCTTCAAGTCACGTTAACTTTAAATTGCCATTCTCCTCACGCATCTCTTTCTTTAAACTGAAAGTATGCATGTGTACATTCCCATCTAGCAAATACCTTTGCATATGAGTCTAAATGTTACCTAGATTAAATGATGAATAGAGGAGGAGAAAGTTGGAATTTTTTTTTTCCTGAAACAGCCACCACAAGAATGAATAATTTTAACTTTGCATTTATACCTCTAATACTATTTTCTTGTGACGAAAGTAGCCCAGACTGTCTACAGGGGTTGTAATTTTCTGAGCTGAGTGGCTAATATGGCCTCCTAAGAGTCCTGCATTGGAAGGGAAAATCAGCCTTCTCCAATTACCAAAGAACAGATTTGCTTCATCTGCAGTGTGAGGCCAGAGGATCCTGGTATTTGTACCAATTTACAGCATCTCTGTATCTATGGAATAACATTAAGTTGATGTTGCATACCAGTGAATGTAGAGAATGATCAAATACTGTAACACCTGCATGATTTTTTTTTTTTCTGGGATAGAAAATACATGTTTATATTCCTGTTCTTGAAATTCCAAACCATGTTTTTTAAATATACTTTACATTTAAGGTTTGACAAAAATAAAATGTTCTACCTATTCTGTTTTGGTTTTTATTTGATGTTAACTTCATTTTTAATAAAACCCAAAGTCACATATCCATAAGAGGTTTTTAAAACTATGTCTTAAGTTTATGAGGACTGTGACATCTAACTTTTAATTGTATGTTTGCATCCCTGCTATATTGAGACTGTATTTTCATTTGGTCTTAATTAGAAATGTAAAATTTTCAAATGGTCTTAATGGAAATGTGAAAACTCAAACCACCAAAACAACCCCCTGTGAATCCCAAGATGAGGAGCAGCTGACCCTGGATTTTGGAATGGATTCAGCGTGGTGACTGGGAAGAGTGGGCACTGCAGGACTCCTGGGGTGTCTCCTGTTTGTGTGGGCACTACCCCATTACCATGTTCTCCCTGTACTTAACCTTATTAGAAATGTGTCCATGTCATCCTAGAGCTGGCTAAAACATTGAGTACTTGGTTTTAACCTTTACTGTACAGAGCAAAGCTGTAATGGCTTCTTCCAACACAGCAGCTGCTACACAAGCAAGTGGTTCAATATACAGTTCATTTCTGCTTTAAGCAGTGAGATATCATGGATGCTTTTTTTAACTTGAACATTTCCAATTAGAAATGTCATTTTTTCAGACTCAGTGCATCATGGCCTATGTTTTAAAGAGACTTCTAGGCAGTCAACTCCAAGAGCAATTTTGGAGAAGTGTGTGCTTCACATACAGTGTGATATGCAGACCATAGAGTGGGTCTGCAATTAGATAAAGGTCAGTTTTCTTTTTGGTGTCCTGTATTTCACTTGTGTTTTCAATGCAGGTAATCCCAGATCCAGTACTGTATACAGGAGATAGCTTGATTTAGATGTAGATTTATGTATTTATTGGCAGTTAACTCCTCTGAAACTACTGAAGTTACACGGATGTGGAATGGGCAGAAGAGCAACATCCATGCAATCTTTGTGTGACCTGTGTTGGTTTTTATGGGTTGAGGACAGATCTTTAATATCTTAGAATTTTGTACTGGCAAGCAGTTTGTGACCTAAGTTATACAATATGTATTTGTGAAGGAGCTGGCACCTGATTGTGCATATTTTCGTCAGTCATAAAAGTAGTAATGTTTATAAAATGAGCTATTTTGCAATCAGATTCCTGCTGACATTATTGGAAGTTTAATTAGGTTGTCAGAATAGCATTCCTGCTTCATAAATAACTGCACATAGATTATGAAACTACTTGGACTTAAAAATTTAGCCTTACAGCAGCATTTTGCAACACAGCTGGAATTTTAGACACTTATGTTATGCTTAATTTATCTACACGTTAATGTAGAGTAATAAAGAAAACTGGTACTAAGAAGTGGGGAAGCTGGAGGAGCAGACATCTGTTTTACTGAGCTGCTTTCTTATTGCTGAGCAAATTCTACAGGCTGCTTGGAGGTGTATAAAGTGTGTAAATTGTATTCAATTAAAATGTACAACTATAGCTGAGCTACTTCCCTGACTGCAGTTTGTTGAACAGTTGAAAGACACGAGCATGACAATCAGATACAAATTGGCTGTTCCTGTTATACACCTTCAGTGTCACAACTCTGCACTGTTCCATGAGTATGAGATGAGTGAGATGAAGGATGATAAGTTGAGAACTGGTTTGCAGTCTGTTATTGGGCTCACAGACTGTCAGCGGGTGATTATTGCTTTTAGTAACAGGGTTAGTGGGGCCAGTAGTTGTACGTGAAATAATGATTTTATATTAAAACCTAAAATACCTGTGATTTATACTATTTGAGCTTTTGAATGTTAGTCTGAACAAAGCAGACAAAAGGGGAAATTTTTTGGAAGGTAAAGTAGGGCAACTGCAGGGACATGCATACCTGAAGAAATTGCAGATCAGCATCCTCAGCTGAGTAGGCTCAGCTATTTAGCTATTACCTGGAAAATTTTGTAGGAAGGTGGTTTTACAAATAGGTACTAAAGTCAGTGCTTGAGCTAGACAATTTATGGAACTGTTCTGCAATGCTGTAAACCTTTTTGTCCGAATTCAGAAAAAAATCTAGATAGCAAATGGTGTGCTAAGTTGCCCTTCATCATAAGTTAAACTATTATGTTATATTCAACAGCAAATTTGGAACAGCAAATTTGTTTTTGGCTTTCATTTGCTGTGCAGTTGGTGTATAAAATATTGCCATTCTCTACAGGGACAGGCAAAAGTAAGTTTTATTAATACAGCCTTTATTCTTTTGCTGGTGAAATATGGACTTAGTTGCTAATTCTTGCAAACACTATACCAGAAAAAAAAAAAAGCTGATCAAAATTAATGGCTTAGTGGTTTTAAAATTTCATGTCATGAATGCATTTTAGTTCAAAAGCCATAACTAATGCCAAGTACTTTATTAGAGCAATGTGTTCATGAAAAATTAAAATCCCTGCCTGAAGAAACTGCTGGCCAAGTAGGTTACAGTTCAGCTAATGTGTGGAAAAATGTACCACGAGCTGGAATCTCCAAATGTCATATCTTGAGTTGCTCATTTGTAACTGAATGGATTTTTTTTTTTTTTTTTTTGAGAGGTGGCACTTCTGCTTCCTTTGCTGAACAGTTGCATACTTCAGTCCCAGTTGGGGAGTTTCCCATCTTAGGTTTGGGTTTACATTGGGGCTGTTTGCACGACACAGGGGCTCTGAGGCAGGGACAGAAATGAGATCACTGAGGATGGAGTTGTTGGAGTGGAGCTCAGGCACTTGGCAAGGATAAAGATGGTGTCTGAATGGGACTCTGATCCAGTGGGTAACATCTGATGATCCTTGTGGATCCTTCCAACTCAGCACATTCTGTGATTGTTCAGCTGTCATTGACTTCTCCCTGGATCATTCTCGGTGGTGATGCTATCACAGAGGGCAGGTTTGAGAGTGAGATTTAATCCAGCACAACCTGTTGGTAGGTACAACACAGTGGCAGGCCATGCATCCAGAGTTTTACTGTGCTAATTTTTCTTTAAACAAGAATTTTATAGTTTTTACAGTAAGAATGCAAATGCAAAGAACTATCTCAAATGTTTCAAACTTTACTGCAGATACTAGTTCACATGTAAAAATGAAAGAGATGAGGTGGTACAGAAAATCTGTAAGAAAAATAACTTAGTGTCTGTTTTTTATTTCCATCTGTAAATTCTTTTGGTGTATTTCAAATGCAGAAAAATTGTTTACTTGCTTCACAAGGTTCCTGCATGTATCACTGGAAACTGTCAGAGGTAAATCTTCAGCTGCAGTTGCTTGAAAGTTTGTAGATTTTATGAGTGTGTGGGTTATAAGTTCTGGCCTGTGTCAGCGGCCCAAATTTTAATAGTGCTTTTGAAGGTTGAAATTCAATGAAATTCAAATGAAATCTCAAAAGAATCCTATGGGTACAGCTACTGTTGAATAACAGAGAAAACAAACTTTTTATGAGACTAAACCTTTAAACTCTGACATAACTGTCATAAACTTCTGTTTAATAGACTGTTAAATTTAAATTTTTGGAAATATCTTGTCACATGACCTATTATTTAAGATCTGAATTATATTAGTGATTTTTTTAGAGTTATAGATCAGCATTAGCTCAAGTCCAACTTCTGAAAAATATCTTGTGGACTTTAAAAGGTGGGATGTCTTTCTAATTGCAACAGTCAACTTAGCCCTGGAAGAAAAAACAAAGCATGTTTCTCATGTTCCTATCAGTTAAGAGCAAACCTGTAGTTTCATAACATTGGATGTATTTTTATTGGTGAAATAGGACATAAAAAATACCTTAAAGAAACAGCTTCTAATGTTTCACTTGTTCCTCCCCTCTTGAAATCCTTTCCAGAGACCTCTCCAAACACCCTTCTGCTTCCCTGACTTGTTCTTCCTCCTTGTTTCTGCCTAACTGGGACTGTTCCCTAACCCACAGTCTTTTTATGTAAGCAGACCACTAGGAATTATTCCTCTGCCCTATCAGGGCACAGACAGGCCAGTGGAAGCACAAACTTCTCCCTATTGTGTCATAAAGCTGTTTACAAACTAAAAATCCTCAAACTAAGAAAAACTTCAAAACTGCTAAAAATGCATGTATGACCTCCTGAATATTTCATCCTGCTTCTTTCTAGTTTAGTTTTTGACCTGTAGCAATGAAGCTTTGAAGTTTTGAACATAGAAATACCAAAGGCATACTAGTTGTTAGTATTTCTTTAATTACTGGTATGTCACTAATTATTCTCCAAGGTCCTTTAACTGCAGAGTTCTCCCTGTTACTGCAGATTAGTCTTAGGTGCAGAATGATTATCCTGAGCTCCACTGAGTCATTCTTAACCTGAGACTGAGTGAAATCTAAACACTTAATTACCTGACAGCCTTTGTTCACAGCTGGCAGAGGGTTTGAGGAGCACCACACTAGTTTTGTTCCTGATTTTGTGAGACAGATAAAATTAAAAAAAAAAGCATGAGCAGTGAAAAAATAAAAAATTGCTAATTGTTTTTTAGGTACTACTCAACTCTTATAATAGAGCTACTTACAATTGAGTAAGAATTGTGAGATAACCACAGCCACTAATACTAATCCCAAGAGCAGAAAGTGTGGATTTGATGGTTTCCCAGGGCTAGGAGTTATCAGTAAATTTTGCAGCATGCCCTTAGAAAAAGAGGGTGTAGCTGAACAGCACCTCACCAGCTGTGTCTGTGTTTGTAGTGGGACATCTGGGCTGAACCCCTCCTCAGCTGAAGTGTCCATACTTGGATTGCAAGTTCCACAGGAGACAGGACATCTTTTATTCTGTAATACAACTTGTAGGAAAGAGCCTGTGTTTTATGCACAATGGAAGCAATTAGTTTGGTTGCTGAAAAGCTGCTGAAATGGAAACAGTGGGATTAAAGATTAAAACCAAAACAACAACAACAACAACAAAAACCAACCAAAAAAACCCCCACAACCTGCAAAAACCACCCAACAACAACTTCAGATTAACAAAAACACCAACAAACCCAAACAACATAGAAATTACTAAACTGAAATACATTTGGAACAATGCATTGTGAAGTCTGTATACAACAAATTTATTCTGTGTGGATTAATGCCCTAAATTGTGCTCCAAATAATCCTTTTTTACCTTTGTCAAGTTGCCTGATTCACAAATTCACTCACTGGTGAAAAATGCCTCTTGGATTTTATTTTCACTTCATATTGTATTTTTCTGCCTTTGGTTGGTAGCTCTCAGCCTGTTCATCTTGCCTTTTCTTTCACCCAAACATTAAGGCAGCTGGATGATCTTGTAAGTACAGAATTAAGTAAATAAAAAATAACAGTTTATTTTGTGCTTATGTACATTACTGTTCTATTGACAAATGTGCATCCATCATGATGTACATTGTCATTTTTTTATATCATGACTTTTGTAATGTATCAAAATTAAAGTGTGGTGTTCTCCGTGTGTTAATTCCTTTCAGAACACAGTTGACACTTGGCCATACAGTGTGAGACAATAATCAATACCTTAACTAAGCTACATAAGAAATCATAGGTTAGGAGAACTCCTCATTTAGTAATTTTCTTCTCAGGGGCTTGTTTTTACACTGATACAGACTGAAGGCCATTTCCAAGAGCAATAAATAGCCTTTGAGAACCTCAGGATAATAAAATCTGCCAGAAGTCTTTGAAATGCATAGAATATGTCAGGGATTTACCCATTTGATATGAGGTGTGAAATGTCAAGCAGGTGTCTTTAAAACATTCTCATCTGTCACATGTCAAGTCTGCAGAACGGTAATAAATTCACCATCACTGGCCCAGCAATTCTTCGTGCAACATATTTTTTAATGCTTCTCATCTTATACCCTGAAATTGTGATTTGGACTGGTTTTTCTGGTGTTAATACCTTCAGGTGTGTTACCAGTAGCATCAGGGGAGGGGGCAGGTGTAAATATTTTCTAATTTTTGGCTCCTTAAATAACCAGTATCTCTTGAAACAGGAGTTATGTCCAGCACAGGTAGCAGTGTGTCTGGGAGAAGTTGCTTAATTGAAAAACAGGAAAATAAGTGGATTGTGGTCATTCCTTGATTTAGGGGGCACAGCAACTCAAATGTTTAGCAAGTCATCATTCCCACACTGTCTCAACATGTAGCCAGGTTTTCTTACCTCTTGTCCAGTGCTGTTTCACAGCATTTACTTACCCTTGTTCTCTCAGTCTCTCCCGTCTCTGTACTGTATTGCAGTACCTGCCCACTCTCTGTAAAAATAACTCAGCTGGCCAGAACTATATTGCTAACCTTATAAACAGTCATGGGCTATCTCATATCCACGTCAAATATTTTTCTATAGTAGTAAAAGATGATATAAAATTTATATCTGAAATACAGAGATAAATGTCTGGTTTTCTTTAATGCAGCTCTTAATGTTCCGTGCCACACTTAGCAATGCAGTGGATGGCATTGTCTGCAGACTAAAAGACTCCTTAAAACCAGCAATAACCTTGAAGCTTTTAGCATCCAGACAGAGAAATGGGGGTTCTGCTGTGTCATAAAATGATGATAAGGTGAGGAGGTTCAGGACCATCAAAGGAGTCGTATTTCTACCGTGCCCACAGGCAGTCATGATTTATCATAGCTTAACTTTATTTTGCTGTGGTTTTATGCTCTGGAGGTTAGATGAAGTCATCAGAAGATTCTCTGTAATATGTCAGAAGAAGTCTATATGTGAACTTTTAGGTTAAGATTTACAAGCTAAAAAAATTATATAATTTTTTCATCATGCCGTCGCCTTTATTAGAAAGTGCTGCTGAAACAATCTTAATGAAATGGCCATCTGACTCAGCTAACTATGGCATCCTTCTCCCTGGGTAAGCTAGCTGATCCTGCATAACATAATTTAGGTCATGAGGTAAATTGACACAGCTTTTACATTAGCTGAGTGTGGAGCTAATAACTGCTAAAGACAGCAGGTTTTCTATTATTGGAAATTGATCACAATGTAAAAAAATTCATTAAGTGTTTTGATGTTAGGAGAAAGCTGCAGGTCCTCAGCAGTGTCAGAAAGCAGCTGGTTGCATGGCACCAGATTCATTTTGCATCAGCAGTGCCATAGCCTGACTGATACAAATGACATTGTGAAGCACTCCTTTTGAGCTGAATGACTTGAAATCTTTACATTTTCTAGAAATCCAGTGCTTTTTCCCAATGACACTAGTGTTTGATAACTTTATTTCCCTGTGAAGGTAGCAAGTCCAAGCATTGTATCATATGTGCCTGGAAGGCAGAATTTCTGCCTGCTGACTGCTGGAGAGTGTGAATGATTGCTGTTGACTTCCACTTGTAAATGGCATGCCTTGTGCCCTTTGGAAAGACATTCTGTTCTATTAAATTCTACCTTCCTGTGCACCCCTTTTAATTCTAATTACTTGTAGTGATATGTGCATCCTTCAACAGAATGATAAACCTGATTTACCAAACTTGCAGGGTAAAGTGCAAAGTCTAATACAATTATCTGTGTCATGCAGAGCTAACATGATTTTCCTATAATTTTCCACAGGTGACTTTTTAACTATTATGCTTGTGAAAGAGCATGGAGAAAGAAAAGTATTGATTCTAGATCAAGTATTTCCAGTATTAAAATAAGTTTCTCTCAGATGTGGAATGTCTACATAGCATGTAACAACAGAGGGTGCAAGCAAATTAAGCAGAGAACATCCAGGCTTTCTGAGGGAACTTGTTCTTCACCCAAACTGCAGAACGAATGTAGGTGTATCCTTTAGGCTCACTCTAGATTTTGCATAAAATGGTCAAGAACATGTAACATACATTTCTGAAAAAAAAATCCATGAAACTTAGGCTTTTGCTAATTCAGTTGCTGTGGAAGGATCTAAGCCTTCAGGGTAAGTGAATGTCTTGCAGTCTTAACCTAAAACTTGTATTTACTTAGTAGGCTTCATCTTGAGTTTTGGAGGGCCACTTTGTGCCTCTAATGTAAGCCCTGCTAACTAATCCTTTTGGGGACTTCTGTGTTGTGTAAAACTATTTTAAAAACGGAGCTAGTGAATTTAGATGGTTCAATGTAAACAGATTATTCTGTTTTCACTTTCATGGTTAGAAATGTATTTTTTTGTTAGTTTTATCTGAGAGTAACGCCATTTGTTTGGGTTGGTTTGTTTATATGGTGTTTCTCCTGTGTTGACAATCATTTGTTTCATCCCTGGGAGAGAAATTAACGTGGGATTTTTAAAGGGTCAGGGCAGGTCTACTGTGTTTTCCAGTACTCAAAAGGTAGCTGAGGAGAAGACAGGGTTTTTTTTCCTCCTGAGGATGCACAGTGACAGAACAAGAGTGAACAGGGACAAGCTTCTTCAGGGGCAGCTCTGTCTGGAATGAAGAAAAGCAGGGGGGCGGAGGTGGGAAGGAAGGGGTGGAATCTTCATTAGAGCAATTAACCATAGGAACTGACTGCCCACAAAACAATGGAAACTTCTTTCCTCACTGGATGTACTCCAGGCTTGGCTTTTTGGGCTCTGATTCACCCAGTCTGTCACCCTGCTTTTAACAGGAGGTTGGACCCAGGGATCTCCAAAGACCTGGACTTTTCCATGAGCCCACAGATCCTCTGTGTTGTCTCATCACTATCTCATGTTGTCTCAAGGCCACTGATCATTCCTTTATGTGGTAGAGAGATGTACAATGTGCCATTCAGTATTAAGACCCAGTTAATCTTGCTTCTGTCTTTAAACAGAAGTGTGTGAAGTCAGTCACGTGCTGATGTTCCTTTGTGTCAGTGGCTTCCATAACAACTGGTGCTTTCCAGGGAAAGCTCCTCCAGTGCCTTGGGACCTCTGTGCTCCAGAAACCACCCCTGCCTCAGGGCTTCCCTCTCCCTGCCTCAGCCGCCTCAGTGTAGGAGAAGGGACTCCACGTGACCTTGTCCCTGATAAGTGACAGCTGTGTGAATTACCTGATACAGCCTCACCCCTGATGAGTCACAGCTGTGTCCAATAAAGGGAAGTGGGATAAAAGGGAGTGGTTTAGGTAGTGAGGGGAATAACGGAGGAGGAACCTGAGGCTCATGAAGAAGGAGGATCCTGGTGAGAGAGCATCACTCCTGTAAGGTCAGTCTGGGTGTGCAGTCAGAGCCTGTTGTTGGAACCTGCAGTCACAGTCTAGCTGGGTAAAAGCCTGCAGTCACAGTCTGCAAACTGATCCCTGCAGTCAGGGTTCAGCAGGGAATAACCAGCAGTCAGAGTTCAGCAGGGGAAACCTCCAGCAGGAGCTGCTGCAGCCAGGGTCAGTGAATGGTTGGAGTCAGGATGGCTGAGCTGTAAAGAGGAATAAAGCAGGACCATTTTCATGCTGTGATAAACAAGGAGTCTGTGTCTCAGCTCATTTCTACCTTCTAACAAGAGGGCTGCTGGAACACCTCAGGACACCTCTCCCCAGGAGCTGTGGCTCATCCCCCTCACACCCTGCTGGCCCTGCAGCTCCAGATCTTTGAACAAGAGCTAGGTGGTTTTTCCCTGTGTGGCTGTGAGTGTGAGGTGCCTGCCCACAGAGCAGGAGGTGCTGGGAGGCAGAGGAGAGCAGTGAGTTTTAGTTGTCTTCTCAGTTTAATCAGTCAGTTTGTAATCAGCAGGAGGTGGTGATATTTAAATATTGTTCTGAGTAATCTTCTAATAATGGCCAGGATGATTTTGCTATGTAAATGTTAACAATCAAATTTATTTGCTGATTGTTTTCCCTGCCAATTAGCAGTGTGGCTTTATGCACAACTATCTCTGCTTCTGCAGCAAAAAGCAAGAGTTGCTTACTGTCTTTTCTAGATCTAGATGGAGAAAGTTACATTTTGTAAAAGTACTTTTTAAAAAGTACTTTTAAGGTACTTTTTGTACCTTAAAAACAAGCCTCTCCCCATACCAGTGGTTTGTTTTGCCTGGCGTGTTTTTTTGTTGTTATTGTTTTTGGTTGGTTTTTTTTTTTTTTTTTTGAGTTTTTGGATTGGTTTTGGTTTTTTGTGGAAAAATGTGTTACTGCCTTTTTTCAAGTGTTAGCTGTGTTTTTTTTCCCTGCTATTTTCAAGATAACCAATTTGCCTCTCAGTTTTCTTCCTTGATCCTCTGACCACTGGTGAATTAATCATGTCAGTTTATGAAGGGTTTTTCTACGTTTCAAGTTATTTTGAGAGACTTCTGTTTGTCTCTGGCAGATTAACAGGGTAATCTGATTTTTTTTTTTTTTTATGAAACATGAAGACTGGTAGTCAGAAGCCACTGCCTGTTATCTTCATAGTTTAATTTAGGGTATGTTCCTTCGTCCCCTCCAGCTGAAGATATTGACTGAGACAGAGCCAAAAGTGGCTTTGATGGTTAGGGTCAGTGAGATACAAGGCAGAATTATGTTATCCAGACAGTTTTATGTGTCTTAGGAGCACTCAGAGATCTTATTTTTTCCTGCCAAATCTCAGAGGTTTTTGAAGTTTCACTGATCTGGTCTCACTGTGGTTTGTCTCACAGAATCAATCTTCTTCTCAGTGTTATTGCTCCTCATCAGTAAAGGTTCTTTTCACTAACAGCAAAAAGACCTCTGAGATGCATTTACCTCACCAAGTGAAACTAGGTTTTCAGCGTTTCTCATTACTGGAACTGAGCATTGAATGTTTTGGATTAATCAAGTTTAGCAAGCTCCAATTTCTCCCTTGTATGCTAAGCGAAATGTAGTCGAGCTCTGTTACCTATCAGTTTGCCAATTTCAGGAAGCATCTGTTTTTTTCATCCTGTTGTTTCACAGTTCCTGAGAAGGTTAACAGTTAAGATCCCTCTACCAGGGCTGTTTAGGGAGGAAATTCAATGGGAAGAATCCCCATTCCTAACATCAAAGGAACCATTCAAAGTAAACTCAACAGTTTCATGAGGCTTTTTGCTACTGTTAAGGTACCGAGGACTGTTTCATTGCTGGTAGAACTCTAGTTTTAATGAACTACAGTAACATGCTCTGTCTGATAATTATGAGGGTATTGGATTCTTGCTTGCAGTGATCCACAGTATAAATTGAAGTGTAATTTATTTCTTGAAGTCAAAAGAATGTTGCTTGTTAAATACTGAGATTCTTAAAGATGTAAATGGAATGATGAGTTTTAGAGATGAGTTAGATATAGGAATGACAGGGTGAAATTCTCTGATTTATTCTGTGGGAAGCTGGGTGAGCATCTCAGTCTCTTCTAGCCTTAAAATGCAGTGATATTTTAAATGGTTTGCTTTACTGTACAGAAAAAAATTTGAGCGTTTGCTTTACTGTACCAGAAAATACAATCTGCTGTAACTGTCACAAGAATGTCATTTGCTATCCAAAGTAGCTCAAAAAAAGGAAAAAGCAGAACATACGAACCATTTACATACTCAGGCAGGTTTATTTGGACAATGCTAAAAGGAAATTTAGTGGAGCAGGTTCACACATGTTAAAAATAGCAATTGCTGAAAATGTCTTGCCCCTGAAAGATGTTGAACCAGGTCCAGAGTTTGCTTACTTGATTAAGACAGTCTTTATAGGGAAATGCAGTAGATTAAAACGAAACAAATTCCTGTGTGGGAGGGTGGCACATTGCACATGGAAGGGCCCTTATCTGGCTTTTCAGACTCCGTTTTCCGCTGAAGAACACTTTATCTTGGGACCCTTGGTTTGATTCTGGGCATTAGATTTTGGGTTAGAGCTGCTGCCTTACCATGACTTGCTTAGTTCTTGAAGTAGACATGTTAGAGGTGAAAAGCAGCTGTGTTATCTTTTCTAGCAGTGTTTACAGATGTCATCAATATATTTACCTTTATTAACAATCTGATGTCTTTGTAGATTGTATTTTAAAATCTCCTCCTGACCTCTGTGCAAGTCTTTTGTTACAAATTTCTAATTGTTCAAAAGCAGCAGTCAAGAGAGGTTTGGGGCTCTGGAATTCTGTAGTTGTCAGAATGCAGGTAAACAGCCAAGCTAATAATCAAATAATAATCAAAATAATGATCAAATTGTAGCACAGATTAGAGGACAATCATGCTTAGAAAATGGCCATTTCCTTCTGACCAGAGGTAAAGTGATAATTCCTCATATCTGCTACACTTCAGAGGCAGCCAGACATTATGAATAGCACTTAAACTCTCAGCAATGTTGACTGTTATTAGCCATAAGAGTGGAGCACCAGGATTCTTTACAGATGTATGTGTTACCTTGTAATCGCTCCATTATTTTTACCTTCAAATTGTTAAAGGATCTGCCCACGCAATCAGCTGTATTTTATTGATGCTGTAACATCATGGGTGAAAAAAGGTTTCTTTGAATAAGAATAGAGCACAGAAGTGTAATGCTTTTTCCTCTTTAAAAAGTTTCCTCCTTTCCCAAATACTCTGTTAGATTAGAGAGTTTAGAAAAGGAGTTCAAGTTAAGTTCTTCAGAACATTTGCTAAATGTGCCTTCTAAAATCTCTCAGCTCCCACAGTCCTTTCGTTGGAGCCTGGAGCCGGCTTTGGGTTCCTCCGTGCATCTCTGCTTTGAGTGTGGCTGCTGAGCACAGCAAAGGGGGTGGGTCAGACAGACAGAAATATGTGATGGAGATAGGGAACATCTGGAGAGGCCATTTCAAAGCACAAGAATGACACAGGAGTTCTTTAATACAATCTAACTGCAAGGAGGACATCTCAGCTGACTTTTCTGGGGGAGAGGTGTGGTTGTTTTGTAATCAGGAGAATGTTTTCTTCTCTGGGTCTCCCCCACCTCAGCCTGGTTTCTGTCTTATTGCTCAGATCAGGGGAGGTTTCAGCTAAATAGAGTTGGAAGGGCTTCCTTGGCAGCTAAGGCCAAAGAAGGGCTGCAGCTGATCCATGAGGTAAATAGTTTGTGCTGGCCTTTTTTTTTTGTTCCTGCTTTAGAGCAATAAGATCCAGAAGTCACTGGCTGAGCAAGCAGCAGTTGGTGCTATTGTATCTTCTTTAGGAGATGGAAAGCAGTTTTTCCTGCACAAGTTAAAAGCAGCTTTCAGACCAGTTCTATAGAGTGTGCATATGGCAATATTGGTAGTTCTTTGTGCAACGCAGACCGCTTCAGATTCGTCTCTTCCTGAAATAAAAGCAGCACTTTATGGTAGCAGCATATGTTTCAAATAGAATTTCTGCCAGAGACTAGTGATTTGATGTGACTCAGTTTTCTCAAGAGGTGTCAGACTCTGTGTGCTATCCCACCATGAGAGCCCAAAATTAACTTTATAAATATTTTGCTATCCTGATAGCTGGAAACAGCTCAACTGAGATCTCAGGCTGGTGTCAAATTGAAGAAGGGGTGTGGAGAGGGGGCTGTGTCCTGCTGTGTCTGCACAGGTTTTTCCATGCTTGGGATCCCTTGGGTTGTTAGTCCAGGACTGTAGTGCTTTTCCTCTGGCATTGGATTCTCAGGGGAAGGGCAAAGAAGGTACATACAGCAACACCTTTTCAAATGACAGCTGTTTGTCTCATGTGCATTTCTCTGTGGATTTAAAGGCTGGCAAATCTTTGCTGTCCCTGCAGTCTGACTACATTAAAAACAAACAAACAACCTAGACATACAAACCCACCCAACTCAGGACTTTGAGGTTCAGTCTGTGTCCCAATTTACATCTTAGCTTTAGAAGACTTTGGAGAAGTCAAATACCCAGAAGTGTTATCTGTACCTGTGAGCTGTTTCTGTGCTGTAAGGGCAGTTTCCCTCTCTTCTAGCTTCAACAGCCTTTAAATATCAAGCCTTCACCTTCATCTGACCACTGTCTTTCCTCAACATAGACATTGTGTGCCTTGCATTAATACATACTCTTTTACATAAACAAATTCATGTTGAGGTGATGGCTGACTTCTGAAAAATTCAGCTCACAGGCAGGCTCATGGAAAGATTCTGTTTAGGAGACAGAAGAATGACCTGTTTTATAGGCCCTTTATAATTTGTCTATTTCAATTAGAAAAATGCTTCTACTTCGCATAGGTATGATGGCAAATAAAAATCACTCTTTGAACAGCTCTTGTATCTCTGCTTTTCTATGTCTGAAAAAATATGCAAGAATATTCCTAACAGGTGACTTGTAAGGGCATTAAATTTTGGGGTGAAGTGATAAAGCACAAACAAAACATCAGGAATTAAGGAAAAGGGACAGAGAAGAAATCTCTGGGGTAAAAAAAGAGAGAAGCAAGAGAAAATACAGAAATAATTTCACAAGGAACCTGGAATTTGTACTAAATTACTGATGAGTAAGCAGTGCTCCTTTCCATATTTGTTGACCAATCTAATGAGATAATTCTAAATCTTTAAAGACCTCTAATCAGGCAGACTGAACTGAGAGGTACTGACTAAACATTGGTTTGGAGATGTGGGGCTTCTGGGGCAGCACCAGGAGTCTGACAAAGCAACACCCAAGGGCAGCCCAGGACACCATTTTCATCCTGACTGTTGTGAACAAGCAGCAGCACATGGCTGTGCACACTGGGCACATTGCTGATCCACGTGGCAGATGGCATTAAGATTGAAAAAAATCTATTTGTTTAGGGAATGTGCTTTTAATCCCTTTGCAGTGACAGGCAAAGGTCAGGAAGGAGAGGTAAGGTCCAGCACTGTGTGAATGTCTGTCCTTCCTCATCCTGGCTCAGCAAACTCTGTAGTGTCCAGCTGGGACATCACAGCCTGCAGGGTTACCAGCTTTACCAGCCAAAGGTGCCTTTGCTACTCTATCTGTGCAAAATGAGCTCAATCTATATTCAATGTAATATGGTGTCTTGTCATACCTTTGTTGGCTACACCTGTATTGAATGCCACTAAACTTCTGTGGAAGTTAAGCAATTTTTTCTTGCTTGTCAGAGAAGCGTGACTGTTTCAGAGCAGTGGAAAATGTGGTATTTGAATGGTTTCTTTTCATAAGCTGAAGTTCTCAGGCAATCTCCAGAGAGGAAAAAAAAGGTGCCTCTTCCCTCATTCAGTTTCTATTCTGCAATCCCTTCACTTGTCTCTTGCCAGGTATGTTGGAGCTGTGGCTTTTCCCATGGAGTGAAAACTGAGTGCACCATTTTTCAGTCACCTATAAATATTTTTTTTCTTGTATCATGAACTCAAAGTGCTAGAAAGTGCTGAACTTTTGATCTGCATAAAATTAGCATATTCAAACAATAATAGAAACCAAGGCCAAACCTAGTTTGAAAATAAATTTCACCTTGAGATTTAGAAAGAAAAATATACATGTTCTTCTAATAGCTTTATTTATACTTCTTTAAGGCATAATAAAACTCCCAGTATTCAGACAAGAGCAAACGTGCAAATATTCTCTAAAACATAAAGAAACATAGAGAAAAAGGCAGTGCATTTAAAAAAACCCCAAACCTGAGAGGAAAAAAGCCAAAACTGTTATCTTAATAAAATCAGGCATAGGCACAAAGCTTACTGGAGCTGGAGAGATTTTTCTGGTTATTTTTAGGGGTTCTGTATAAAACCTTTACTATTACATCTATGTGCCAGTGTATATACAGCCAATGCTTCTCTGCTGGGCCTTCAAATGAGTTGCCATTTCCATTTTCCAGCACTAAGGAATAAAAAACAACCACTCACAAGATTTTAAATAGGCAGTAAATGTAGCAGGGAAGTTTTTGTTTGCCTTCTCCTTCAAGGTTTTTAAATGGAATTCTGGAACACTTTTTAATATAAGCAGAATTTAATTTTTAGGCTCAAATCCTCAAAGCTATGGGAATAGCAGGAAAATTAATTTATACAATATTCAAAAGTGTTGACTGAAATGTTAATCTGAAGTAATTGAATCAACACTGGTATTGATATTTGAAATGCTTGCAGTTTCTGGAAAAGTTGTCTTTCTGCTGGAAAACACTGCATCCTTGGAATTGTAACATTCCCTAGGAATGCTTTGGTTTAGTCTGAGCTTCCATCAGAAATCAGGAAGGGAATTTCAGTACCTTTGAGAAACCAGCTTTCTTGAGGCTTAGACAGAAGAATTTTGATTTGAAAGAAATGCAACGTAGTCGAAACAAACAGGAACTGTTTTTTTGGGTGGGGTTTTTTTGGTGGAGTGTTTTTTGTTGTTTTGGTGTTTTCCTTTGAGTTCTTCCCACTCCTTCCATGTTTAGCTTTGACTCATTTAAGACTGATTTTCCCCCAGCCATTCCAACAAAAGTGGAAAATTTTTATGATGAATTCTTGTCCTGGATGGCAAATAAAAATCACTCCTTGAACAGCTCTCATATCTTGTTGTTGAACAGCTCTTGTTTCTACCTCTATCTTCTAAAATGAATTTGCCCTTTATTAATTCCCAAAATATAAAATTGCCTAAGCTTCCACACAGCTTGCTGTTTATGTTTAATAAACCAATTACAAAGTGTTTCTTCCCAACTTTCCTTACTTGCTATAGACCCCTCACTCCAAGATTTAGAAAGGGGCTAGAAAATTATTCATAAGCCTTTGTTAAAAGGAAAACCTTCAAGATATTCCCCATAAGGTATTTTTTAGGAAAAAAAAATTGCAATGATTGTATTGTTCTGTTAAAGAATTGCAGAGAGCTCTCCAAGTTAAAACATTAATTAAGGAAATGACAAAACTGCTCTGAGGGCACTGGATGGAGCCTGAGAAACTCAAAATGTTTGAAGGGATTTCAGTAGGAAATGCTCTGGTATGACACAGGCTACCCAGTGGACAAGGTTATGGCCTGAGAAAAACAAATTCGTGGAATCCCATCCTGCTTTTTTTCCCATGCCTGTTCCGTGTCCTACAGATTTGTGATTGCTAGAAAGTTATTTCTAAGAATTTGATACAAGCCTCTTTGTGTTCTCAAATTCCCTGGACTCATTCCTGAGTGTTTGTAATCATTGTAGCTGTGAGGATACTCTTGCAGGTAAGACTGAAGCATAATTTGTAGAAGTACACAGGTAGAAAAATCCAGACAAGTTTATTCAGTCCCAGTTTCAGGTCATCTTATTCTCTGTTAGTCTGACTCCTATTTGAGCTATGTGGAGGTGGCAAACACTTTTATTGTTGATAGTTAACGAGCATATGCTTGAATATTTACTCCTTTACTCAGGTTTTCTGTATCAACTCTACTTTAGGAATTTAATCTTCCATTAATAAAAGTATAAAACACTTTTGTCCTTGAATGCTGTGAGACTGCCTCAGATTTTATTAATCTGTACTTCTGGGAATCAGAATGGTGTGGGTTGGAAGACACCTTTAAGATCATATAGCTCCAACCCCTTGCCATAGAGGCTTGGAACATAAACCATACATTTGATTTGACTCCTAATGGATTAATAAAAAGAAATTATATGAATGGAAACAAAAGATTGAATCAAGCCAGATATACAGATGTTCTTTAGAGTAAGCCTGGTACATGGAGCAGAAATAAAAGCTGAAATCTTACCTAAACTCATAATATCAAACTGTGAAACAATAGGACATTGCAGGTAGGAAGTTTACTGGAGAGAGCAAAGTTGTGTTATTAATTATAAAACCACATGAGGTAGGAGAGAACAGCAGTCCCAGCTTTGCACAGGGAGACAGAGCTGTGTTGGTCTTTTCACCCAGAGGGCTGTTTGTATCACCTGTGCTGTAGCCCAGGGGATGTGGAGCTGCTGTGCCATGGAACTGGTCACAGCATTGTTTTAAACTATCAGGGGAGTCTTGACATCTGCCAGACTTTGTCTGGGATTATCTTGGCCAGCCTGGAGATTTTTTTTTAAAAATCCTGTTTAGATGTAACCACAATTATCTAATTGCTGCTAGGTCATTATATTGTGACAAAAGGATAATGACCTACCTAGTTTTGCCTTTTGCTTAGCTTTGTGAAGATGTGGAGCATAACATTAAATATTATGAATCTTCTTTAAACTGATGCAAGGTAATCACAAGCAGTTATTCTGTGGGGAGGGAGTTATTTATTGGCAGGAACCTCTTAAGTACAGCAACACAAGGACACCAGAGCTAAAACAGAACTAAGCCATGGTCAGATCCTTTTGTGCAGCCTTGTGAGAGCTGTATAAAACCAGTTGCAGGGGTTGTAAAGAGAGCAGAAAGGGTTCACAGATGTGAAGCACAAATATGAACTAAATTCAGTTGTAGTACAACGAACATAGAGCAAGGTGTAGAGCATGTAGAACATACAGAGACTGGCTTGTGAAAAGCAGAAGGGAAATTTGAAAAGGAACAAAAAACCAATCTGACTTTGAGAATAACAAATTAGTGATCTAGGCATACCTTAAATGACATTGGTTAGTGAAATATTTTTTTCTTTTTCAAGTACTGTGTCACCAAATTAATAATTATGAGAGCCTACTGCTATTTAAGATACAAAAAATATTAATGTTGGACACCCCTATAAAACTAAGACTTGAACTGAGTGCTATGGAGGAGTTGGCTTGAGATAAATTTAGTTTTGAAGTTTGTAGTGTTAAAAATTGATTTGAAAAACAGATTCTGAGCTGAGGTAAGGGTGCTCAGTGGGAGGTTAGGTTAGATTACTGCTCACTCATGTAAACCTTTGCATCACATGAGAGGAGTGGATTATTTAAAAGCAGGCATAGTAGGAGCCTTTGGGCTTGGAGTGTCCTTGCTGGGCTCAGTCTGGGTGTCCTTTCCTCTGTGGCAATTGATCATATTATCTAATCCCTTCTCTCTCCTACTTTCCCACTCTGTAATTCCTTTCCATAACTGTTTTTCTCCTACTTGCCTCCCTTACTTTCTCTCTCACTTGCTTTTAGCATCAATGTCCCCTTTTTTCTCTCCCACTTCTCTTTGTTTAGCTTATTCCTAGTTTACTAACCTATTTTTGTCTTCCAGAGAAACAAGAATAACTCCTTGATCAGTCTGCTTTGTGTTTATATTTGTTCCTCTGTATTTTATCTGATTTGGCTGCTCAGGCTCCATGCTCTTTCCTGTAATGGCCTAATCTCTTACGGTGTTTACAATACTGAGTCCTCACTCTGGGCCAGCCCTGAAATAGGAGTTTTATGATTACACTTGGTTACTATAGTTATTTTAAAAATAATTAGAGAGCAGTTTCTTAAGGGTATATGTAAATACTGAGAGCTGAAGTGTCAGGTTTGACTCTGAAGAAATAATTTGAATAAATGAATATTCTTTAGAATTTGAGCTGACACAGTGAATTGATCACTAATAGTCTGTGCCTTAATAGTGAATGCTGTGGTTTTGAAAAAGTAATTTTAGATGCCTAATTTGGAGGTAGGAACCTTGATTATCAGAAGTTAAATGTTCTTTGGAAAGCAGTTTTTGGGGTCTTAATGTGCCCAAAATTGAGTGCGATCAAAATTATGTCTCTGCAAAGTCCTGGCTTATAAAATTGAATCACCTTCAACTCCTGCTAACATAAATATAACAATCATAGTGGGGTGTGATTTATTTGCCCATTTTCCCCAATTCCCTCTTTAGGAATTCAAAGTTTCTTGCTCCACTGACCTGTACCTTTTCCACAGGTATTGAGTTGCTGTTTCTTTACTTGCAGAGCTGTATGTATTTTAAACAAGTTGAAGGGATTTGCTCTGTGCACCTTGTCTGTTTAGGCACTCACTGCATGGGTGCCAGCAATTCTTGGTGACCAGGGTGGTCCCTTCTTGATTCTAGGCTGCCTTGGGCCACAACAAACCATTTGAGAAGGAGGGGACAGTGATGCTTCCTGCTCAGGGCAAGGTCAGGCACAGCAGCACCGTGCTGCAAGATTCCTACAGGAATGCTCATTTCATGGCAGAACTCTGGAGCTCTGCTGTTTATTTCTTCTTACTGTGAGAGCAAGTCCTAATGGATCCTGTCTCTAACAGGTGGTTCTTCAATGTAAATGGATCACAATTGTGTTTTGCTGCTGCAGGAAATTGGGGAGCTGGGAAACAGGATTGACTCAGCTGGTGTGTGATCTGAGGGGATCAGAGCAATAGGTGATAGAGGCCACAGGAGGGTTCATTTGACACCTCTTGGAATTGGCTCTGCCCTGTGTACCTGTATTAGCCATGTGCAAGTACCTCAAAACATCAAAGCATAGTTATTTGTATCTTTATTGATGAATCTTTGCCAATTTTGGTTGAAAATTCTGCTTTATTCACCCTTTTCTATGTAATTTATTCCACTGGGGAATCTTGTCACGATCAAAAAAAACCAGCTCCTTGTGCCTTTCTACTCTCCCAGTGGGAGATGAAGAGATTAATGGAGCAAAGACATGAATCCTGAGTGCATGAGTTAAACTAATGGGAGCTCAGCTGTTGCACCGCCAGTAAATGGGAAGAGAAACTTTTCATCTTCCTGACGCTGAGGAGTCCTGCTTCATCATCTCCTTTTCTCTGCTTGTTTTCATTGCAAAAGTCTCATTATCAGAAGTAGGAGCTGACATCTGCTGGAAAGAGTTCTTATGGATGACTGTTTTCCTATTAACAGAGGCAAAAATCTGATGGGGAAAAGAAAGAAGGGAGACTAAATTAAGACAATTTTCCCTGGACTTGAAGGGGGAAAACATAACGCTACAAATTATAAGGTTTCTTTTTCCTTTGCTGGAGAATAAATACATGTAAAAAGCTTGGTAGTTCCAGCCCTATCCAAGGGAAAGTCAGATCTGCTTACATTCCATGAATCGTCTCATTTTTCCCTGAGTATCCATCTTCAGACTTGAAGACAGAATGGAAGGGTAAGTGGGATAAGCAGTTGGAAGGACAAGACGGATTTAGCAGAAAGGAAAACTAAAGGTGTGAAGAGGTGACAGCAGAAATGAGTGGAGCGAAGGTGTGTGGTCAGATTGCACAAATGGCTGAGGGGGGAATTACATGAGAAATGCCAATAATTGCAAGGGAGGCCTTTCAGGAAAGGGAATCTCTCAAATCCTAGACAGCCATAACAGCACCTAGTTAGCCATAAACAATAATACTATAAAATATTGAGATGACCTAAGTAATGGGATCAGAAATGACAAATTTGGGTACAGACAGTGCTCTGAGCTTAGCTGGATTTCCCAGGTGGTTAACAGGCAGTTAGGTGAGAGCCAGTGAAATTCACAGATAACTCGAGGGAGCTTTTGGGGGAGTGAAGTCTTACATTACCAACAGAACTTGGGTAACCTTGTCAGGGTGTGTGGTAGAAATCTGGGATGACCTGGATAATGGGGTCAGGAACAGCAAACGTGGGCACAGGTATAGCAAAATTGGAACCAATGGGAAAAATATGCAGCTGTGGGTTTTTTCTCTGGGGAAAAAGAAAGGCAGGTGCCAAATGAATGGGGGAAGAATGAGTATGGAAAAACGGGAGAGCAGGGAGATGAAAAGGACTGGTTAAGTGTGACCAGGCTGCTGGTCAGCAGTGCCTGCTGTCACCACGGCTTGCCCAGTCTTTAGGCTCTGTTCCTGATGGTTTCTGTGGGAATGGGCTGTTTTGTGTGCATGTAGGCACCTGATCTGATGCCTTGGGATGGCTGTCCTGAAGCAGAAACTGGACAGAGCTAGAGAATAAAGTAGGTATTTATTGAAAAGCCTTCAGGGTACACCTTGGGCAGAATAAGAGCCTGGCCAGGGCTACACCCAAGGTGGACTTAAAATGGTCACAAAATGGATGACTGGCCACGAGGTCTCACACTTTTATAAGTTTTGGACCATTTGCATATTGGGGTTTAATTATCCAATTCAGATTATGAAGTCCAATCCCTCTTGTTTTCTCTCTTCAGTCCACTGTTGTATATGCTTTTGAGCCTGAAAGTTGTACTTGCTGTCCTTGATCTTCAGCAGGAAAAGGATGTTTTGTCTCCCTACTCTGAACAGAGCTTACTAACACATAATATGAGGCTCAGAACTACACCCCGAGGCAGCACAGAATCTGGAAAATAAGAAAGCTAAAACTTAAGGCATCAAACTGACCCTGTGCCCGTGAATCTGTGCCCCTGACAAAGGCCTGACCCACAAAGGGACTGCAGGAGCCCCCTGTGTGCACCTGGGCTGGGAGCAGCCCTGGGTGGGAGCACACCCAGCCTGGGAGTGCACCTCCCCTGCATCCCCACACCCTCCAGCTTCATCTTCCCTTTACACTAGGGAAAATGTGCAGACAGGGTAGGATTTAATGTGAATAACAGTCCATAATTCAGAACCTAATTTTAGGTAAATTTCCTGTCTCCTTGGACAGTGTGCTGTATGCATCAGTAGTGATTGCCATGGCATGTTACAGAAATAGCTCCCCTCCCTCCCCTCCAGGAACTGAAATTCTTGCAGCTGGGTGCACAGTTGTGACAAACCAGCCTCACTCAGCTCCTCAGGGCACACAGCCACAGGCTGGCTCATCTCTGGCTGTGGCTGTCTGCACCATGAGTCAGGAGGGGCTTGAAAGGGCTCCTGCTAAAGCCAGATTGCCTCTGGACCTCCTCTCTCAGCTCTGTGGTTTGGGTACGAGCCTGTGCTGTCCCCAGATATGCTCTGACAGAACCATCTGGGTGTGCTGCAGGTGAGAGGAGCCTGTGAGTGAATTTGCAGTTGCCACAAGTGAGCTGGGGAGGCAGATGAGTGTGTTAGGATGAGAAATTCATGGGCAGAGAGAGGAGCTCTGCTCAGCAGGAGACAGATACTGGGGTTAGAAAAATGCAGGAGTTTAGGAGAGGATGCCATGCAAACCCAGCAGAAACAGGGTATGTAGATTTGGAAGGCATGTGAATCAGAGAAGTGAAAGCTTGGCAATGTCAAAGATTTTATCTATGTGCCCGAAGCAACAAAAGTCTCAACTTATCTTCTGCATGGTTAGGATCTTCTTCCAAGCTTTTTCAGAAAAAAGTCTGAAACTTTTTCAAAATGCACACCCAAAGTACTCTAAACCTCAGATCTAGGATTGCTGCACTAATTGCATTTCTTCGCCCTATTTCCTTTAATTCACCTGAACATGTTACATGAACTGTGTGTTACTGATATACCATGAAGAACTGGAGGATTGCTGAAAGTCCCCCAGCACTTTCACTGGAGAAATGAGTCTTTGGCTTCTTGTGTAGTGTGGAGGTTCAACAGATTCAAGGCCTATTCTTGACTTATTTTGAGACTTAAAACCTGTGGATGTGTTACTGGCTAAAGCCTTTTCGCTGTGAATAGATGATGTGAAACAAGGTTAATACTTGCTAGTTTTATTTGAGGTTTTAGGGGAATATGAACCATAAAGGCATTATCATGTATCTAATAAGATGTGTTCTTCCGTAGTAGCATCAGTTCACTACTGAAGTAATACATTTCTGTAGGTCATTAGCAGAGATACTTGATAGCTTTATAATGTGTTTATGCTAATTTACTTTATTAGTACCCAGAAGAGCGGGTTGTTACCTTTGCTAGGATTACTCCATCCTTCCTAAGAGGTATGAAACAATCACTTCAGCTCATTCAGAGATACAGTGCAACTTGTTTAATGCCCAAAAGATGTGGTGACATGTAGCCTTCCTAATCATGATGTCGGTAACATAAGAGTGGCACTATAAATAAAAATGACAGTCCACTTAGATTCTTTGCATGGCTTGTCAGTTCTAATTCTCACCCATGTTCCTAAGTATTCTCAAACATGTCAGGATCACAACGTGCTTTGAATAACTGAAAGTATCATTTAAAATCTACCAAAATCTAATGGAGATCAGCACTCCAGTCTTACTGCACCTTGTGCCTTAAAGATCAGCTGTGCAGAAAAACTGCTACCCATGGACCTGTGTGTTTTCCTCATTGATTTGTACACATGGTGTTGATATAAAAATATTTTAAAACTTACCAGCGGAGTGTGTCCATGCATGTTTTACTGACTTCATAAATACTGGCGTGGCTGCAGCCCACCTGAAAACTGGGACATTTTCTTCCCTGTCCTTGAATTTTGACCACATTATTCTTATTAGTAACAATAAGATGTTTTGGTGTTAAAGACAGTCATTGTTATCTAGCCTAATCCATGAGGCAGCACAAGTCAGACACTTCACCTTCAACCGGTTTAGGGGATAAACTGGAACAGATTTTTCAGAAAGAAACCCAGACTTGATTTATAAAGTCTGAATAATAGAGTTGCCAGTGCTCCCCTTGCTAAGGTGTTTCAGCAGCTGTTGTTTTCCCAGGGGTAGAGTGTGACCTTCTGGTCATTAATTTTGCTGATGCTCCATGTCTGAGCATGCTGATTGTTGCAATGATGCGGAATATTGTCTGCTAGATTAAATAAACCTTTTCGGTAGGAAAACTCAGTGTTTTGCTACTATCAATCTATAAAAGCTTTTATCAGCTCTTACAAAGCTTTCCTGCTCTTTTTCATTCACTCCTAGTGAAATCAGAAATGAGAATAAATTAGGTATATTTCACTTGAATCAGTGTTTTCATTTGCCTTTGTAAAACCATTCAAAAATTGTCTTTAGACTGAGACTCATGCTTTAAGTAAAGAAGGGCCTTTTAGTGAAAGGTGAAATAGTGAAAAGGTGCTGATGTTGTGTAAACTTTTTCATTTTTTCATTCTCATTGCAAAATCCTGTTCTGAGGTAAAATATAAAGGGAGAACAGATTTTTTTTTTTAAATGGTCATATTTAATAATCCCCTTTCTTCTTTAACTTCTAGAGATAGAGCTTATTGAGGTTTACTGTAGTTTTTATACTGAAATTTAAAGTTAGAAAGTTTATCCCACTAGAACTAACTCTGTGACATACATGAAGCATTCATAATGGCAAAAATGGCCTCTATGCAGTGTGTGATGATAGGCTGCATGATGACTTCAGGGGAGAACTGACAACTCTGTGCTCTAAAATATAATTATATTAATAGTATTTAGAAAGATTTGCTTTCAATCAAAAAAAAAAAAGGTAAAAGTATGTCAAAATCACATTCTTCTCTATTTAGACACAACTATGAACAGACTTCTGTAACTCTCTCACCCTGAAATTGCCACTTGAAGCTTTCCCTCACTCTCCTGGGGCATTTGCTCCCTTTATACCCAGACATAGACACTAACATCTATTGCTATATATTTTTATTTCAAAATTACAGTAGTAGCTTGCAGAGGAAATTGATCTTTTATAATATTCTGTCTCAATTTGATTCAAAGAAATCGATGATGAGGCCTTTTAAATGTGCCAGAGCAGCACTGGGTGGCTGTGAAGTATCCTTCACCTAAAACGAAAATCACTACAATGTGAATGAAAAATGATTGTTAAAAACTCAACATTGCACAACAGATTGTCACTTTTAAATGCACCTGTGTGTTTGTAATTGACAAGTAAGATCTTATACTGGTCCTGAGTTAAGTTCTAAAACTGATATTGTACTTGATATTGGAAATGGCTGTTCAAAACTAAAGCCTGGTAAGCATAAGTTGCTTTTCTTGTTCAAGACTATGTTCAACTGTTATTTGGTTAAGTATTTCTAACTAAATTTAGGTTATAAGCATACTTATTTTAGACTAAGTTGATTCTTCATGTGTGCATGAGACTTGTGTGGCAAAAAAAATCTTACGCCATTACTGAATTCTTTAAAAGAGAACTGCCCCAAGGGCTGCTGAAATAATCTTTTTTTTTCTCTGTGTTAATGCAGGAAGGCATTAATATTCCAAGATGTCTGTGTAACTTGTTTAATTACCTCAGTTTAATAACTTTTACAAACCAAGTGTGTGTTTTCATCTGTTGTCTCAGAGGAAAAGCTCTGCATGAAGTAACAGGTGGTAACTAAGTTTTGCAGAAAAGTGATAATTCCAGGCAATCCATATTTTTAATATTTTTAATATATACCTTTTTGATTATAAAAAGAAGATATGTGTCCACAATACTTTAAATTTTCATTTTCTTCTAAGGAGTGTGTTAATACATCTTTACTCTGAGTAAATGTATTTACTCTTTGGGTCAACTGCAAGACAAAGAAAGAGAAAAGAGCTAATTTCTGTGTTCCATGTATAGTCATAGACCTTCAAAGTACTGCCCAGGTTTCTATCAAGTATTCATTGCCATCCTTGTTCAGAAGGGTCACAGAGGTATTTTCCAGCAGTCACGTGCACAGCAGTAAAATCTGGACTGCTGAATTTGCATGTGTATGCAGTTGCTGTCTTCTCTTTCTGCAAAGGGAGTTTAATTAATAGTCTGGACTTGAGTGTCCCACTGGTTGTGGTTCCTTCTGATTGTAGTCTGTATGATCCTAGTGTATTCAAGATACTCCCTATATTGATCCTAATGTATTCAAGATATTCCCTCCCCCATTTATGAACTTCTGTTTTAGTTCAGGAAGGCTATTTCTATGTGCAGACTGCTGTTGTGCTTTTCAAGCTGCTTTTTGAGCGGCTAATACAGACATAAAGAAACTGTGATTAAAAAAGATAGAAATTTTCATTTAATAGGCTTTTACAAAAATTGTTTGGAGCTGTTCAATTTCTTTTTGTCAGAAGTTTATATAATAAAGTATTATAACTCCACAGTAAATATCTTTTTGGTCCATGTGCTTACTTGCAGCTTCTGCTGATCTTCCCCTGCACTTTTCCTGTTTCCAGCAGGATCTTGGCTGCTCTTGGCTCAGCCCTTGCCCTGTGTCTGCTCCACCCTGGAGCTCTGCTCACACTGTCAGGGGCTACCCCAGAGAGCCATTTAGAAACTGCAGTGCCTGTACATTGAAGCAGGTCCCAGCCCAGTATATTCCCTCCAGAAAATATCACTCAGGCTTGCATGCCTGGGAATTGTGCTGGTTTCTTATTGATTTGTAGGTGAAGATGATGGCAGGAGATGGTTCCCATCCTGATGGCAGTTGTAGCACATGGTGCTGGAAGGAATAGTAGCTCAGAGTATGGTTCTTTACCCAGAATGTGCTGCCTCCACAGCCCATTGTCTTCTGGGGAATGCCTTCTGTTTTATATTTGTCCTTTATTTTGTTTTTTTTATGAATATTTTCTACTATATGTTCACTAGTCCATGGTGGATAAGCAGTTACACACTGAGCACATCAGTAACCCAGAGCTGTGCAAAGTTTTGGTGATACTGCCAGAGTTACCTGTTGCCTTCTTACTTCAGGCTGTGATCTGTCCAGATCTCAGAAATGGCAGGGGTATCAAGCACAAAAAGTGTACATGCAGGAAAGTCCAGGCTGTGATGGAAAGGAAGCAGAAAATGTTTTTCTTTTTGGGGCCATTAAAACAAAACAGGAATCACATCTCTCATGTCAGAAGGGCCTATGCTCCCAAAGATACCATTTTCATAAATCTTTTCAAATTATGAGGCTTTGACTAGATGAAATTGGTCAATAGCACCTGGCTGCACCTCGGAGGAGTCACTTATGAGCACACTTAATTTGTTCATGCCACTTTCTCTGTTTCACCTGATCACAGTGTTTTTAATTTCCTGACCTGAACTGGCACTTGGCATTGCAGAGTGCTGCTAACTCTAAAACCAGCCCTGCACTTATTTAATTTAATTTCTAACTTTTAATACTGTAATTGTCCCGAGGATATCAGAGTGACTAATTTGCAGAGACAAATAGGCTTCTCTTCTGAAGGCAATCATTCAAATCTCTCAGCATACTGGCAGGTTCAGGATGCAATACATGGAGAGTAATACATTCTACCAGCAGTGGCATTTGATAGAAAATTGGAGGACAGATTTAATAGAAATCAATCTTTTTTTGATGTTAATTGCTAATACAGCCAACAAAGCTAATATGGTGTTAGAAATGACTTGGAAGTAATGAAGAAGAAAACAGAAAATAGTTGTCATATTATCGTATACATCCGTGAATGTCTGCTTACTTCACCAGTTCAAAATGTTGAAAAAATTGACATGTAGCATAGAGCTGTAAAGTGCAGAAAAAGCAATAAAGCAGAAGAACATGTGGAATTGCTCCACTGCTAAGAGAGGTTAAACATTTGCAGGATTTCTGGCTTGGGGGAAAAAAAATTACCAGAGGGCTAATAATGCGGTGTTATGAGCTGCCTGGAGAGAATGAATAGAGAATAATTATTATTTATTATTTCTCACTGTATAAGATCTAAGGAAGATGAGACAAATGCAGGAGACTGATGAAAACTGGCAAAATAAAGCAGTGAAAGATGTTCCTTAAACATCTGCTTCTGCTCTGGTCCCAGTCAGGATTCAGGCTCTGGGATAGGTGCTGTAATATTCTGCTCCCACTGTGAGGCAGAGAAGTGATACAATACTCAATTTATACCAGCCCTTAGGAACTGAACACCCATGATCATGGGGGGAATTTGAGACAGTGCAATCCTTTTAATCTAGTTCTTTCTAAATTCTTCTTTAGAGCCTTATTTTATTATTTTTCTTTGTGTTTTCAAGAAGCAATGCTCCTCCAAAAATCCTCCATTTGAAAAGAGAAGTCTGTTTAAAAAAAAAAAATTATGTCAGTGTGACCACAGAACTGAGCCTTTCAGCCTGGTTATTTTAAGTCATCAGCTGAGGTTATTCAAGCACTGTGCTTTTTGTAGGAGGAAGAATCAGCTCCTATTCCCACTGTTTATGGCTTGGCACAAACATCTGTGAACAGGCTGCTTGTATTATTCTGGTCATGTCTCTGGCAGCACCTTGTTTGCTCAGGTTGTTGGACTGCTCTGACAGTAATTGTCTGAGTATTATGAGAAGTGGGGTTTTAATAAGTAACTCCCTTTATTTACAGAGGTACCTGTATGGTATAAAACATAATGCTGAAATGTGCTCTAATCTGTAATACCGTGACTTTGTGACACTGAATGCCTGAAATTGGGTTAGAGCTCTAAAAATGGCTTTTAAACATACAAGGGGAAAGATAGCTCAGGGAAAGTTTAGAATTGATGAAAACTGTGTTTGTTGCCAGCTCTTTAAACCAAGACTTGCATTTATACTTTTATTTATATGTCTTATTTGTGTCCTGGGGGAATGAATTCCGTTTGCAGCCTCATTTTTTGTCTCAGGGTTATGAGACTTCTTTGCTGGGAGCACTCTCTGTAGTTGCACCAACTAAGAGCATTGTAACTTGCGTGGCACATTTTGGAGTAGCTTTGCATTTGTTTTATTTTCATGTGAACAGTGTCTGTTATCTTAAAGAGGGTAGGAGAAAAACTGGAAATTGTTGTTCACTGGTGTCAGCTCAGTCTCCCCTAAATTCATCATGAGAGATCTCCACACTTGTGCAGAATCTCTGCCCAGGGACTCCAGAGTCAGACACCCTAAAGGTAAAGGAGAGACTTGCTTCCCCCTGTGAAAATGTGTGTAAATCTTCATAGCTCCAAAAGTCAGGAAATCATCGAGAGAGACAAATTTTGTTGACAGAGCCTAAGTCAAGTTGTATTTTAAGCACGATCAGCACAACGCATTTTCGTTTGATGCTTGATTGTCCACTGGGATCTCTCTTCTTTGTACAAGAATGTGAGACAGAGATTATACAATGATACCAACTGTGGGAGAAGGGAATCCAGGTGACCTCCACGTGATAAGTAACAGCTGTTAATTACCCAATGCAGTCTCGCCCCTAATGAGTCACAGCTGTATCCAGTAAAGGCAAGTGGGATAAAAGGGAGTGGGTTGGCTGCTGAGGGGGAAACCATGAAGGAGGAACCTTGAGGAAGAGGGAACCATGAAGAAGAAGGATCCTGAAGAGAGAGAATCACTGCTGTGAGGTTAGTCTGGGTGTGCAGTCAGAGCCTGTTGTTGGAACCTGCAGTCACAGTCTAGCTGGGTAAAAGCCTGCAGTCACAGTCTGCAAACTGATCCCTGCAGTCAGGGTTCAGCAGGAAATAACCAGCAGTCAGGGGCTGCAGGGGAAACCTCCAGCAGGAGCTGCTGCAGCCAGAGTCAGTGAATGGTTGGAGTCGGGATGGCTGAGCTGTAAGGAGGAATGAAGCAGGACCATTTTCATGCTGTGATAAACAAGAAGTCTGTGTCTCAGCTCATTTCTACCTTCTAACAAGAGGGCTGCTGCAACAACTAACAACATTCAGAAAGCCTGAAAGATAGTTTTTCTGAGCTTTCTTTTTTTGTGAAGTAGAGATGTAGAGGAGGATGGTAATCTGGTTAAGAAGAAACCAGTTTTGATCTCAGTGTAAATTTTTGGTGCCAAGTATAAATCAAAAATCTAAATTAGAAAATGCAGCTATTGCTAAATGAATATAGCAGGAAAAGTAAGAGCATGAGAGAATTAGATACATTTATGATGACAGTCTGTTTTGATAACACTGATATTTCACTGTATAGGTCTATGTACTGATGATCATTGATATAGTGATGTATATATCTGCACGCACACTGATAGTTACTGTTATCTAACTACTATTTTGATAATAATCTCTACATGTGTTTGAACTTTGAGTCTGACTTTATTATTGACCTCACATTCTGAGTTACCTGAAATTATAAACCTTTGTGGATTGGGCTAAGTGTAGTTCTGTTAAATAAGCAAAACCATGCAAAAGATACATTTTTTTTAAATGCTGAAGAGAAGATATAACTAGAGCTGGATATAAATCTGTGATATTCTATTGATGGTGCTTCCCAGCCTGTGAGTAACTTGTTGCTTATGAGATCACATGACATTGTGTCTGCACAGCCCACAGACCAAGAGTGAGTATCCTAAAACTTGTTATTTTCAGACTGTGGAAAAAGAAATGTTAAACTGTTGTAGTAGATTTTCTTACAGACAAGATCTAATTTAGAAATAAGTTCCCTGGCCCAGAAAAGGACTAAAGACATGGTTTAAATGTAATAATAATGTATGTAATGTAAATATTGTATGTATTATAAGGTAAAAATGTATGTAGTGTAAAATAATGTAAATATTTTCCTCCTGAAATTCAAATTTAGTAAAGACATTGGACACATTATTTAGTATTAAGATCATAGTGATTTTTTTCCTTCCTCTGTTTCTTATATTGTTGCTTCATTTGTACTGCAGAGGTAGTCCCTTGATCAAAATTTGACATCAAATCTTCCTTCCTCTCCTTTCCTATCTTTTCCTCCCTCAAATCACTTTCTTGAGTGAAAAAAAAAAAAAAGTAGGGAAAGAGAAACAAAGTAGTAGCAAGAATTTCAAGATTACTTTGGTATCCTAAATCACTGAACAGTTGAAGTTGGCGCTAGAGTTTTGTTTGAACTCTGGCAGTTTATTTCAAGGCATTATTATTTTTCTAAGAAAAAAAAAAAGGAGGGAAAGGAAAAGAAAAGAAGTTCTCTGGGCTATAACAACACTCTCTACTGAATTCTGTATTTCACTTGCTCTCTGTGACCCTGGTAGAGAAATCTTCCTCTGAAGTTTCTAGTCATGCTGTCTTCATTTTCTTTTTAGTCATCCTTTATCGCCATAACAATAACAGCATCCATGAAGTACATTAGTACACTGAGAAACAATTAATTGCTGCATCCCTTGAGATGGGCAATAGAAGTGCTGTTGCATTTTATTTTTCCCCCAGGAATTCAGACCTTGACTGTCATACAGCTTAAAAAGTTGTCTCTGCTAATTATAGATTTTGGGGAGGGCTGAAGAGAATGGCCTGAAGTCCATGTGGTGAGGACTTTGCCTTGTGTTTTTGTAAGTGTAGCCTCAGTTGAGAGAGTTTATAAAACAGGTTGCTGGACAGTTATAGAGGAGAGTAAGAAAAGGCAATCTGATCTCTGACAAGAGGAAGCTGTTCATGTACAGCCCACAGAAACAGCTTGCAGCAAGCTTTTGTGAGCTCCTCTTTAAGTGGAACCTGCTAGGACAACCTCTTTTTAAACATAATTGTACATGGATGCAAGATTGAATCTTAGTCCCTTAACAGGAAAAAATGAGAAAAGGAATTGGTGCTTTCAGAAGAAAGTTCAAAATACCTATTATTGCATGACGATGTAAATGTGTTGATGAGGAGAGAAAAATCACTATACTTGACAATTAATTTTAGTTGCTGGAAATAACTGACTTTTGAAGTACTAAAAACTTTATTAAATACAGCAGCAAAAGGTTATAATCCATTTCCCTTCATTGTACTGTGGAAATTAGCACAGAATCTGTTGCAGTTTAGGTAAACTCAATGACGTTTGCACCATATAGAGTGTTTTATTCAAGATAATTTTTATGTACTTTGTGCGTCCACTGCTTCAGTGAAAAGAAGAGATCTGAAAAGCAACATTCAATGTTGTATAGATTTCATACTTGTGTAAAAATGAGTGATCTGCTTCCTTACTCTGAAGAGGTAATTTTACCCACATCTTTACCACTGTGCAAGTGTTTGACCCTGTACTTCTCAATGGCATTATTAATCATATAATAATACAACCTTCACTCAGGCAAGTCCACCAGAATTTTGGGGAAAATTATTTTGGCAGATTAATTTTTGCCCATCTGTGTTTCTCTGTGTGGGCTGTAAATATTGTCAGTGTCTTAAGGCTTTGCAAAAAAAAAAAAAAAAATTAACTGCTCTTTCATTTTGTTTCATTTAAGATTGCTTTATGGCCCAATAAATCAGATTGCTGGTTACTACTGAGGAATGCTACTGCAGTCTGCATTTATGTGGTTCAGCTGTAAGTTGTTTATAGATGCTGTATTTTGTGGTACTGCCTTGCTCCACACATTAATCCAGACTAGGATTAGCACGTGGAGGAGGCTAATTTCTATTCACCTATCTCTATAATTGATTATCTAAGGGTTTTTGTCAGAACAGTACTACACAGTGAGATTTCAAATTTTAGGACTGCCCTGCAAGAGCTATTTCTGGCTTTGTTTGTGTGGGTTGATTTGTTGTTGTGAGTCTGTCTGTTTGTTTAGGTTTTATTAGTTTGGTTTGTTTTTTTTGTGTTTATTTTGGGTTTTCTTTCCCCTGCTGTTTTCAAGTGACTTATGTGAGGCTTTTATGCATGAGCAACAAACTAAAGGGAAAAAAATGAGCATCTGAAACTGGATCATCATGGTCAAAGTTTTTTTGGTGGAGGCATTTTTGTTGGTCTGCACTCCTTGCTGTGTTGTTTTTCTTTTGGGGGAATTTCATCATGTATCATGTTAGTTCACCTAAGAGTGGGCTTTTCAGACATTGCAATCAGGTCTTGAAAAATTCCTTAGATAATGATGCAATCTTGTGCACAGGTGAAATTCAAGAATTTCCAGCAGTCTTTTTATACTAATAGATATACTAATACTAATCAGCATGAGATCATGATAGACGAGAAAGTGTTAGTGAAAAACTGTTGTGTGTCTGAATTCTCTGTAAAGCAGACATACAGGTTGTACTTTTAGAGGGGATGTGTGTGATGCTATTAAGTTGGACATGACTGAATTTACTTTTACTGTGCCTTAGATGTCGGAATAATACTGACATGAAGATTTAGAAAATATTGTATAGCTTTGAAGTCACCAGAAAATACTGGATGCTGGAGTGAAATTACTTCCATTGTGAAATCTCCAGTGAAACTTGTCTGAAAGGAAATGATGGAGGTGGTTCTTTGCTGAAAGGCTTTGTATCATCTCACTACTGGCTGCATCCCTGCCAGTCCTGTAACACATTTTATGTATTTATTACCCATGACAGTGTTCCTTGCCTGGCTTTCTAACTGGTGTGTTTTGTGATCGTTCATGCTGGGTTACATCAGTTTTACTGTTTTACCTCAGTCAATGAGATGTGAACTGGTAAAACCTGCTGTGAAAGAAGCTGGACATTTTAGGATAAAATGATTTGCTATATAAGTCTAGAGAGTTGAGGAAAAAATGGGTTTCTTTTTTCTCCAGGAAATTGAGGGTTTTGTGTCTAAAAGACAAATTTGGAGGTCCCCTTATTAGTGAAGTATGTCCAAGGTATAGGAGCAAAAGCCCCAGATGGTGTCTGTTTATGTAATTAAATGTATTTCTAATTGATGTTGTGTCTGAATGCAAATGAGGCAAGGATGTAACAGGATGTAGAGAGAGTTGTTACTAATTCTGTGCAGAAACATTAGAAAAAGAGGTGAAATTGAACTTTCTCTTTGTTCATACCTTGCTTTTCTGGTAGTTTTTACTCTTTGTTTAAACTTCATGTCCTGTTCTGGTAGGCAATTTCTAACTCTCCCCTGGGAGGAAATATGAGCTCTGAGAGGGATTTGGATTGGTTGCCTATATTGGATTTTATTTCAGAAACGATATGTATTCAAACTTTGAAATTCTTGGCGTACAGGTAAATCCAAAAATTCAGTTGAGTTTATAACACTCTCCTGAGTCTGTGTAATTCTACACCACTTTTTTTTTTTTTCCTTTTAGGGATACATAATGGGAATAAGAATGTCCCCTGTCCTTTGTTAAAAACAAGTTTGATAGCAAAGAGGAGGAAGAGGCTTCTGTTTCATTATTGGATAGTCAAGCAGAAATTGCTTCTTTGGAAACACCAAAAGGAGTGAAATGTGCTTACAGATATTCCCTTGGCTTGGAAGGAGAGTAAAGCTCTATTCATATTTCTTCCCCTCCCTTCTCATATTCAGGATGACAGTCTCACCATAATGTGGTTGGGAAATTTTGTCATAATCAGAGAAACTTATCTCGTGGCTTGAACCTGTGTCCTAGGGTGACTATATGAATATATATTTACTTTCATGAATATATATTTACTTTCCAGTGGAAATTTCTGTTTCTTGTCAATAAGAGTTAACAATATTAAAGACCCTTTTCTGGCACCCTGACACCTTTGTCCCCTTCCTGTTGTATTTTGTTAGCATACTAATGTTATCCTGAGCTGACCTTGTAACATCAGGATCTTGAAATTTGACTGACTTGTGTGCAGGGCTGAGGAAAAAAGAAATTGGCCTCTAGCCAATGCTAGCTTATTTTAGTAAATTTAATTTTTAAGGTCAATCTTTTTTCCAGAGTTGTATTTTTTTTCCTATGAAAGATTAGGGTCTGGTTTCTGGATTGGTCATGTTGATTTAGTTCTTCACTTGAGTTTAACATTAAAAAAACCTCAAAAACTTTCACTTGCATCTTAATTTTTGTTTTGAGCTAGAAAAATTCTGAAACGGGTTACTCAGCATTTGCTCATTGGACTGCCATTCCCTTGAGGCTCCTGGCACTTGGCTGAGATCCTGACTTATGGAACTAAGTGAAAAAATTCAGTAGAATTCAAGATTTTATCTGATTTTAGGAATAGTTTCAGAAAAGAAAAGCACATACATTTATGGGACATTGCAACATTCTAAACCTTATTCTTCTTCTAATTCAGAACAAAATCTGTAAGTTCTGCAATTAATTTGTTTGATAACACAAATACCGAAAGCAAGAAACTGAAACTATTAAATGTTTCACTTTTAATAGTATCAAATGTTATGTTAAAAACTTTTTCTAGATAAAGCTTTTTTTTTTTTTTTGTTTCATTAAAGTAAGTGAATTTCATGGGGGAAAAAATTTTCAAGATAAATTGGTTTCCTCTAACACATTTATATTTAAAACATGTTACCAGATTTTGAATATTTTCATAATGTTACGTTTTTATAAGCTGAGATACTCCTTTTCTGGTTATTGCATAGGAACAATAATGTAGAAAGAAGTGTGTATTGGCTCATTGATTTGTTTTGGAAATCACTAGACACAGCTACATAGTCATTCTATCTTCCTAACATTTTCTTTGCATTTCTTGCACTGTGTCATTCTCTCAATATTTGTTTTTCATACACAGCTTTTTGTCCTTTCTGTTTGATTCTTGCTGATCCTGTAGTGCCTGCACTTCTATTATGTGATAAATAATTTTCAGCCTATTAGTTTTCATTTTCAGAGTATAATCATAACTTAAAATAGGGACAATGCTCATTATCTTATCTTGCTCACACTTTTAAACAAAATATATTGAAGTTATGTTGAAATAATTTCATTATCACTAAGTAAATTTACTGTTGTTTTATTTCTAAGCCCTACTCATGTTTTCCTTCCTTACCAAGTTAATTTATGTAACAATTTTCTGTAGCTCTCCTAGAGGTGGTTCATGTGGTAAATGTAACCTTATTCAACAGGAGTGCTGTGGACTGCCCAGGAAGGAACGCTCTGAAAAGCAAATTTCATCATCATCAGTAGAGGTCAATGGAGCTTTGTTAAGTCAGCCTACTAACATTTTACTTAGAACTTGCCAGAGTTCTAGAACTCAAGGAAGACTTGTAGATTAATATTTCTTAATATCAAACTTTCATATTTTATTCATGTTTTAGTCTACAAATGTAGGAATATGATTGATAGTCTGCAAGAAGATTTGAATCAGCCAACAACATAGCAAAAGCTGTCATAAAGTTTGCCAAACACAACTTCTGATGTTAGAATAATTTCCATATAACCTTTTAAGAATTATCAGTACTGTTATATTAGTAATTTGTATAAAATCTACTTCTGTGACAGCCGAAAGGAAAAAAGAAAAACCCCCAAGCTTGGAAATGAACTTTTTAAGAAAAGAAATTATTTTATTTCCTACAAATATCAGGAAAGCATTAGAATTGACATTCTTTCTTGTGTAATCAGTTCTGTTACCTCCCAAGTTTGCTGTTCCCTTGGAAAAGGATTCAAATGAGCTGACACTGGGGGGAAAAAATTCTGGCTACTGTAAATTACTGTTGAAAAATACCTTGTTTTTCAGAAAGAATATATATAAAATGTTGTGCACAAAGATAAGTAGTTTTGCCCAATGGCAAAGTTAAAAACAACCCAAACACAATCGGTAATCATAAGTTTTGCCTACTCTTAAGATGAATTTATAGTGTGCTGTTACACATTATACAGAATTGTATTAATGTGAATAGCTAATAATAGGTGAAATGCTACTACAGGGCTGTCAGCTGGAAGAAACATTGGCTAAAAATAGGATGAAAAATAAAAATTATAATGATGCTATGTTAAAAAAAATTGTATTGTGCTTTAAGGTATTAATTTGTCCTTTCCAAGTGAACTGCAGGTTGGTTGTCTGCCTGTACGCAGGCACATGCTGTTTGGAATAGATAACACAGATCCTGATTGCTCCAAAGTTTGTACTACATTTCAATTAAGTTGTTTCCAAGCTTCAAGAGACCTTAATTTTCATGTTCTATAAAAATAATGGTGGCTTAAAGTATTTACAGTGAGATGAGGCAGGTTATGGAATTAGTAGTTCCTGATTGTCTTTTATTTAAGGCAGCTCAAATTTTGGCTACTGAGTAAACACAAGCATTATATGCAGACTGTTGATGCCCAACATGAAATGCAAGACTATGCTCAGAGGAAAATTAAAATGAAGGAGGTTTGTACCAGCATTCCATAAGGACCCTTTAGTCCTTGAAGCATTTCTCTTGAACTGGGAACTTGTGTTTCTCAGCAGTTAGTGTGGCTGGTGTTTGTTGTGTGTACTAATTCATAGCAGTGTGCTTGATGGCAATTGTCCCATCCCTGGTTTGAGCTCGAAAGAACAAGCATGCTGAAGACAAAGGGGCTGCTGTTTTCTCCGAATCTGTTAAAATTTGGGTTTTGGTAGAATAAAGTTTAGCTAAAGAATGGAAATTCTTTGGCTTCTGAAATAAGGAGGAGGGGATACCCACTTAATTTAATATTCTATGAGAATCCAGTGGATCTGTTAGGAAGCCTTTGGCAATTCAGATCTAAGGCTTCCTGTCAGAACAGGGCATGTAGCATAACTTTTCCACAGAGTGCTCTCATGATTTCTTAGCAAGTTATTTACCTGGCAAGATCAGCTCTCAGAAGCTGTCGTTCTTTGAACACTTTCCAGAAATCCAGGCTGCCTCTGTCATCCTGATCTGCCTTTTAGAACAACAGACTCTTTCAAGTAACTCCAACGCCATGATTTTGACGTTAACTTATTCTTTTCAGTGTATCACTTGTGTCCAAATATCCATGGGCCAAATATTATGTTTTTCATTTGCTACCCCTTTTCCCAGTAAATCTGCCAGGCTTTCTGGCTGATCCGTTATCTGTGCCATCTGAGACCCTTATTAAAATTTGGCATTGCATTTGCTGTGGCTGAGAAGCAGTTTTAATGAAAAGGTTATTGTCAGTTCAGAGATTTCATCTTCCTTTAGGTCTCTTAGATGAATATCACGTGGTTCAAACAACTTACTGTATTTTCTCCTGGAAAGCTTGTCACAAAAGAAAAGTAGTATTGGATTAAAATGTGTTTTTCATTATCATGGATCCAGATACTTCATTACTGAAGAGAGTGGGAATTTTGCCAGTAAATCTGGGAGGACAACCTAGAAGTGTTTGAAGAGGAAAGTCTTACCCTAAGTTTAAGGAAATTGGAAGTAAAATGCCAGTTTTGAGGTCTGTGACAAGGAGGAATAGGGCCAAACTGCATAAAGGGAGCTGTAGTACAACAGGAATTTTTTGCATTTTGAAGGGACAGTCTGTTCTGCTCTTGAAGTTATTGGGGAAAAGAGTGGGCTGGGGGTGTTACAGGTACACTTGATCTTTCTTGGAGAAGAGGGAGAAGTCTCTGTCATTGTTACTGAAAGTGCTGTGAATGGATGTAAAACCTCAAAAATTGATCTGTGGAACTGCATGAAGATGTGAAATGTGCACA
This sequence comes from Trochalopteron elliotii, assembly GCA_024734555.1. NCBI lineage: Eukaryota > Metazoa > Chordata > Aves > Passeriformes > Leiothrichidae > Trochalopteron > Trochalopteron elliotii. Next base: position 1,112,203 of record JANPWX010000594.1, on the reverse strand, counting down.
CAAAAGGATGCAGTGGCTGGAGGCCAGTGGCACCACAGAGCAGGAATAAAGATCCTGGCTGTTGCCAAAACCTGGCTGCTGTGCCATGACAATAACAACAAAATCCATGGTATTACAAAAGCAATGAAATTGCATGAACTGATATGGAAGTACTAATTAATCTTCATCTCACTTTCTCAGCCTCCAGACAACATGAGATATTGTACAGTATGGCTAACTCTTCACTCCATGGTCCCCCAAAAAATAAAATTATGTGATTCATCAAACCAGTTGCAAAGCTTGAGTGTAGATTATTTTTAGAGGTGGTCACTATTTTCTATAATTGTTACACAGAACTAGGCAATCAGCCTGGTCACCAGTTTTTTAATTATACATTTTCATATATTTCTGACAGCAATGTGCAAAATTTCCCTAAGGATTATTTTCCAGTGTGAAGTGGTTGGTGTTTCAACACCTTTTATTCATGTGTCCACTTTTTCTTCTTTATCAATAGTTTTTGAATTCTGTCTTGAACTGGTCTCATGTTTATAATTAAGGTCTGATTATGAGGTAAGTGGAATAATCATTGGGTGAATTAGTCTGTCTTTGTCCTATCTTTCCTTCCTGCTGGATGAATGCTTGGGTCACCCACACAAACTAGGGAATAGAAATGCATAATTTTCCTTTTTCTGAGCTTAAGATTTGCATCCAACAGTTCAAATCTGGTAATAGTCAGATTCTCACAGCAGTATTTTGAGCACATTAGTGGGTAACTAATACTGTGTATATTTATATATATATATTATGTTATTGTGGGTAATTGTCTTACTCTGAAACAGAGTAATTTCTTCTGGGAGCCTTACAGGAAACTTATAAATCAAATAATTTTAAACACTGAGAAAGAAATGTTCCTTTTTTCTTTTTAAACTCAAGGAAAGAAAAACCCCCCCAGCCAGCTTAAGCCCTAGCTCCCTTTTTAGCATGGTGAATACTGTCCCAAGACGTAGAAAGAGATGTATTTTTAATGCCTAGATGGGACCATAGGCACTCTATAGATACCTTCAACAAAGCACTTTGTTTTTGTCCTTTTTGGCTCTATTAAAATCCTTATGTTCCTCTTTTGCCAGCAGATCAGTCCAGACAATGACACACTGCTGAATTTAGGCTTCCTCCCAGCTTAGAAGGGCATCTTCCCATGGCTGTTGCAATAGGGATAATTGGAGCCTCTTTGCTTATCTCTAATTGCAAGAGAGAATTTGCTTGGACAAGTGCAGAGTTAGAGGAGTACATGATACAGCTGTTGCTACCAGAGGCAGCCTAGTGAGAAGTACTGACAAACAGAAAAGGGATGGTGCACTAAAACAACATTCCTAGGTGCCATAATTATTTCAAAGCAGAAGAGTGTAATGGTGATGGGATGTTTATGTGTAGAAGATAAGGAAATTTCACCCTCTGTGGTCAGACATTCACTAGCTCTGTAAAGAGAGATTGCCAGGTACAAGTAGGCCTTCAGAATTTAACAGTCATTTCAAATTTAGTGTCTTTCTATAGAAATACTATTTCAGTTGTAATGCATGGCATTCTCCAGCTGACTGCTGTCCTGTGTTCCCCATAAATTATTCCACAGTATGAAATAAAAAATTGCATAGACAATTGGCCATGATTTTTGAAATACGTTTGAGAGGTGAATCTTTCTGATATAATAAGATATTTCTGCATAAATGCACTATTTCAATAAAGATTTTACTGGAGTAATTTCTTAAATTCAGGAAGGAAGGAAAACACAAAGGCAGACTAATTCCCTGTGAAAGGCATCTGTAGAAGGATCTGGTTCTAACTCATTTAGAATAGAGTCTTCAATGTCAATCTCTGACTGCCTTTTCCTCAGGGCACTAGAGTGAAAGTGAACTTTCAAGAGGTGGTTGATGGTCCATGACTGAGGATAGAGCTGGACTTCTTTTCTCTCCTGCTTCTGTGATCCTGATCTCTTCTGTGAGCTCTGGTGCTCAGCTGATTCCTTGGAGAGTATGCTGGTCTTCCTAAGCTAGAAGAAAGACATGGGAAAAAAAAAAAAAAAAATGAGATGAAGGGGATCACTGAGAAGCCAGAAATGCTGGAAAGGAAAAGGAGGCAATTCAGGCTTGAAGGATTGGGACAGAGGATTTGCATCAGCAAATCACTGGACCAAATGAGATATCATAAAAAAATCTGCTGATCTCTTTTATGCTCTATCTCCTCTCAGCATGACCCTATTTTGTATAAATAAACAATTATTACTCTGAAAAAGGTTCGGTAAGAGTAGCTGATTGATAGACTTCATTTTTATTGTATCTTTAAATTATCTTGGTGTTATTGAAATAAAAGAAACAATTGAGTGTGTTTTAGACATATTCTTCCTTATTCTCCCAGTAGCAGGGCCAGTTTAGTGCAGGAAAATACTGTTTTCTGAGCTACTTGAATGATTTTGGCCTATAAATAGGTTCTGAATGCCTGTGAAATACCATAGGACTGGTACATAAAATGGCATAGATTTCTCTCATTCCTTTTCTCAAAATTCACAACTTTCTACCCTTCTGAACTTTGTGAACTTTCACATCATTGTCTTAATACAAAACTCTTTTTTTGTCATATTTCTTCTTTTCAACATATTTCCAAATACATTCTTGCATCTGCATTTTTGTCCCCAAATACCATGAGAATCATTTATGATCTCACCTAGAATGTCCCTTGTTTATATGAGACTGCTTGCTCACTTGGATTTTTCTAATTCTTCCTGGATGTTGAATAAGAAAATGGATTTTTCCTTTCATTTATACCATATTTTTCAATGTTGTCCGGGGGTGGCCACAGAGGCAGAACCACACCCCTGAAGGGTTAGAACAACAGACGTTGACTGGACGTTGAATTAAATTATCTGAGGAGGAATAAGCTGTTGAAGTAAAAATGCTCTCCTGGGTCCAACTGGAGATCCTTTCAGTCCTGTTTAGATTGTGAGGGTGTGAATGACTCTGTCCCCCAGCCCATTGCTGTAGATAGTTTATTAAGGCATTGCAGCCTTGATGAGGTGCTGAGGTCAGGACAGCAGTGAATGCAAAGGGAGCAGGGAGGGATGGATTCTTTCAGCCCTCTCCCCTCAACAGCAGTTTGTACTGAGCCCTGCTGCTCTGCTGGCTGAGCTGAAGAGACTGAAATGTTTTCCTGACCTGTTTATGTTTCAATATTTCTGAGTCCTGTTCTGCTATGCAAAGAATGACTGCTTCATTCACCAAAACAGATATAGACAGGTGTGATCTAAAGATCAGAAGATGAGATTTCAGCTCAGAACCTGCAGTCTCAGACAGGGTTCTTTTGCTGGGCAGTGTCTGTTTCATTTGCTGATTTGGTCATGCTTTGACATACAGATCACAGTGAAATGTGAAGTAGTTGGAGGATGGGACCCCAAGAAATTTGTTGGAACAAGGGCTGAATGATTTGGGCTGCTTCCTTTCAAATATAAATCGCTTCATTTGAAAAAAAAAAAAAAAAAACCTCAACAAAAACCAAAACATAATTCCCGAAAAAAGAAAGGCCATTTTTGCATACTGTGTGTGTCAGGTTATCTTAAAACATAACAGAAAACATGTAAGAGAAATAGTGAACCAGTGCAGCCTTTGGACTGATAGGAAATCAATAGTCAGCTGATGAAGAGAGAACCATTTTTCAGCAGCCACAGAACCAACATAGTTAAAAACACATTATGGCTGTTGTAAACTAGTTAACACAGTTTGTAAAAGAGCTACTCTGCTTAAAACCTAATGTTACTATATATAATGTCCTTTTAAAATGTGGTCTGCCTTCTGGTCAGGTAATTAAAATAAATAATAAACCAGGAGTTAATTGTCCATAGTGGCCACTAATGGAGGGATTTCCACATTAATTATTAATAGCATGCTCTTTGCTCATCATTCTGACGGTATTTTCCTTCCTGCTTTTTATTCATCTCACTTGCCACCTTCATTTTTCTGCATTTTTAATAGAAAGCACAAGTTTTCTTAGTCTCTTTGTTTGTCATTATCTCCATATAATGGTGCTCTTTCTTGTCCATCTCTCCCAGCAGAACAATTTCTGTTGCTGACTTTTCTTTGTATTCACTGATAGTTGTTGCAACTTTTTCTGACAGGTAATTACCACAGATGTCATGGATAACTCTTCCTTTTTTCAGCATTATGTATTTCAAAGAGTTCTGCATTATAAAATACTTTATTTGTGCATTTCACTGAGCCCTATGACAGACCTCCAGAACTGTAATTCACAGCTTGTGTGCTGGAAATTTCTACTGGGTTGCTCTTGGCCTTCTCTGCAGAGCCAGAGCATTGAGACAAGGGAATAAAAATGGTAACAAAATGGGAAGGTTCTTTTTATTATTTTAATCCAGAAGAGTTCAGTGCTGGGTTTACAATTGCAGACTATTGCACATTGCTGTAGAAGTGATTGCACTTGGCAGGGTGAAGGAGGACAAAAAACTCCCCCACTTTTTATATTTCCATAAATAGCAAAACAGATAATTGATTCTGTGTTTTGTGTTTGTGACTCTCCCTCAGCTTTTGATGCCTGTGTAGGAAGCTGTGTGCATGCTGACTGTAGAAGACAAAAACTTGTGTCTTCTCTGTGGTGGAACCAAGTGGGCACTGAAAGTTGTCCTGATTGTTTGAGTTTGTTTCTTGAGGTTCCCTTTGTGAGGGAGTGCTCATGGTTCACATCCTTTGAAGCTTTTGGGGATTACAGGAGTAAGGAGAACACTTGTGCTTTCTTGAGGTTGTGGTGTGAAGCAAGTGACTCTGCTTTTGTAGCTCAGGTTATCCAGTGGCCTGGAACACCAAGCCTAAAAGGGGGTCTTAAATGGCAACCATTTCTTCAGGCCGTGCCATTTTGTGAGTGTAGGTTTTTAGAGGAGTTCCTGCTGAAGCTGTATTTTTATCTGCTTGCATGGTCTGATGTTCTGAGCTGTGCTAGTGTAGTTGTCTGTGCAGCTGGACTTGAAAACAGATATAGGGCAAAATTTGGGTTGATATTAAATAAGCCAGAAAAAAAATGTTATCCCAGATCTGCTCTATATCTGTATTCATTGCACAATCACACTAATTTTTGTCTGAGTTAGAAGAAGAGAAAAATATACTGTGTGGTCTGAGGATTGAAATGATGTTTACAGGTGCTGCAGCTGAAACAAAAGCTGGTAAAATTGCAGTTTTTAGACATGAATAAGGGGTGGTGCAGTATGTACTCTGATAACTGCAGCTGCCCCTTTGGGCTCCTTTGTGGAGTGGTGTCCACTGCCCACAACCAGGAGTCAAGTGGTTTTGAACAGCTATTGTGAAAAAGCCACAGATAAAAGTTACTTTTTTTACTTATTAAATAATCTCTATGTGTGTTCTTGGTGCTACAGGTCACTCATACTGCAGTGCCTTTGTGCCAGCCCTCTTCATTTAGACTGGAGTAAAAAACCCCAAATATTTATCAGTTAATTGTGTTACTGCTTAAAATACTCAAGAGCAGGGAGAGAGAGAAATAAAGTTTTCACCTACAGGATTTTAGACTATTAAACACAATGTCTTGTGTCATCCTTTCATTTAATAAAACCCTCAATTTTTCACAATTTACTCATGTAATTACACTTTGTTTCTCTGATCTGAAACATGATCTTCTCTAAGGAGATGTAGCTGTGTTATCAATTGACAGGTTCAAACATGAAAAATAAGATAATGATGTTGCAAAAGGTAAATGAAGCATACATAATACACCCAAAATTATATATAATTTTGTTAAATTAATACACCATGTCTTACAGGTAGAAGAAATACTGTGAAATGTCTTGATGAAATGGAAAAAGAAAATGTTTCATATTAATGCCATTCTAATGGAAACCACTTAGAGCAAATAACTGTAATTTGCATTCTGATCCCTGTTCTGTGAAGTGGCTTATCAAAAAGAAATACTCCATTACTTCCCTATAGAAGTTCTAATTTTGAATTAAAAAATACTTTCCAGGTGGATTATTAGAACAAATTCCATTCTTTAAAAGCCTGTCTCCCTTATCAGAGTGCAACTTGCAAAAATGCATTTTAAACAATTTAGTTCTGTACATGACAGGACAATTTTTGTGTTCAGGGGTGATTATTTAAACTTGTAAGATTCCTCTCCAATTTTTCCATTTTTGCACACACAGACACTAAATTACTTCAGGAGAAACCTTGTTCTGTTCAGAGCAGATTTTTGCAAGAGGTATTTTCTTTAAAAAAATCTGTCCAAAAGAGTGTATTCTTCCAAAAAAAAAAAAAAAGTGTGCAGAAACATATTAGTGAAGACAATACTACAGTTTACAAGAATTTAATAAGTAATGCTTCTTCATTTATGAGCACTTTAGAAATTTATGTGGTTTGGGTTTTTTAAAATAGACTTTAAGTCATGGAGTTCCCACTCATTCTGGTCCTGTGAAAGGACTCTGTCTCTCCTTCCCTTACTTTCCTTTTTCTTCCTAAGGCTAATAATTTTAGAAAAGAGACTAAATTTCTCAGTGGTCATGTTGTGGTTTGACGCTGGCCAAATGCCAGGCACTCGTGAAAGTCATTTTCTCACCCTTTGTTGTTATAGTTGGGCAGAAGAGAGGGAAAGAAGATTAATGAAGGGCTCAGGAGTTGAGGTAAGGATTGGGAGAAAACATTCTAAGGGCAAAACAGGCTCAAAATTTAAGAGTATGAGGTAAATCTATTATTAACAGAGTCAGAGGAGGATAATGAGAAGTAAATTAAGCCTTTAAAACAGATTTTTTTCCTCCCAGTCCCGCCCTCCTTCCCACTGACAGCTCAGGGAGACAGGGCATGCGGGCCTTGGTCAGTTCATCATTTGGGATTTCCTTCTGCTCACTCAGGGAGAGGCGTGTTTTTCTGTTGTGCCGTGGGGCCCCTCCCATGGGGAAACAGTCATCCCAAAACTGTTGTGGCATGGGCCATTTGTCCACAGGGTGCAGTCTTTTAAGGATAGACTGCTCTAGTCTGGAAGCAAGGGCTTTTTCTCTCTATCTCTGGCAGCAGGGGCCCTCTCTTTCTCTAGTTGGGTCTCCCACTGGATCTCAGCTTTCCCTGCCATCCACCCACTCCACTTTTCCCACAGGCTGTGAGTGGATCTCTGCATCCCCTGGGGACTTCATGCATGACAAGAGGACAGTTTGTTTCACCACAGTCCTCACCACGGCCTGCAGAGGAATCTCTGCTCTGAGACTTGAAGCACCTCCTCCCCCTCTTTCTTTTCCAGTGACCTTGGTGCTGCCATGTTGTTTTCCTCACATGTCCTCACCTTCTCCTCTTCTCTGACTAGAAGAAAAACTGCTCCTTGTAGGTACCATTGCCAGCAAGTTCCACTAATTCCAAGATTCCTGCAGGATCCTGCAGTGCTGAGAGGTCAGTCTCGTTGAGGTTCCACTTTGGGCAGTCACCTGCCATGTTTTCACTGCTGGCCCTGTTGCCCCGTTGCCAATGATTTAGGTGAGTCTGACTTGGAGAAGGGAAATAATTAGCAAATTACGTTGGCCTCAGGGAAGCTGCAGATGAACACCCAAAAATGATCAGAGGAACTTGTGCATCTGAATTTAATGAAGCAGCATAATTCATTCTGGATTGGCTATGACAGGGAGCATTTTAAGATTTATGTGCCGTACTACATGAACAACCTCAAGTATTTATCGCAGCTGCCTTTATTTTTGAGGAGCTGAAAACCTGCTGTGCTCATCTGAGGGTAGGGATTTGTTATTCCCATCTCTTGTTCTGACAGACATCATGGATTAAACAAGTTTTTTACATTTGGAACTAATGAAATGCTGGATAATCAGTAAAAATGAAAGTGAAAAAATCAACCTAAGTTAATTTCACTAAGTATTGGTAGGCAGCAGTGTAATGTTGCAATCGATATTTGCTTTGATCTTACAGCCTAGAATAATGTTTTTGATTTGTTTACTTTAATGTCTGGCCTATTTGTGATGAAACAAATCTTACCTGCTCTTTCTAAACTAAAATATGGTTTGGCCAATGCATAAAACATTTTAAATGCTTGGCTCCTGTTGATAGCACTGTAATGAGGTTGGAAATGCAGCTATCTGTAGGCATCGTACAAAGGCTAAGAATAGCTGTCAGTGTACCAGCAATTACCTTGGAAAACAGATTTCTGAAACATTTAGGGCTCTGCTGAGTGCTGAATCATTTCGGCTTTCCCTGTGAAAGGTTGCTGGAGACTGCACTAGAGCAGCCAAGTGGCCTGGTTTATAACAGGAGGGACCTGTGCCTCAGCAAAAGATGAACTCTTCTGTTCCAAATTAATGGCTTGTGCACAGCATGGTCAGCTGGGAGAAGCTGTGTAATATGGACAAAGCAAATGCAGGAATCAAAACGTGTTCTAAATTGATAACTGTGTTCTAAATTAACAACTGTGCAGCAGTTCCAGACTTTGGGAGTAGAAGAAACAGAGGGTGAATGATATAGATGCTCTTTGGTACAACAGTTTGAAATAGTTTCATAGAGAAGCCAAATTTAGATCCTCCTCATGTAGTTTTCTCAGCTTTGGGTCACAAAATTTACCAGAGCTTTTCATCATCAGCCAGGAAAAAAACCAGTCACGTGGCCTGAAAGACAATTTACACAGCAATGACAGCTTTTTGCATAAATGACTGACATTCCTTAAAATACAGTCAGGAATGTGTGTCAGCAGGGCTAAAATGTGTGTGCCTCCTTGAAACAGCCTGTTGTCTCTAAATATGTGAGTATTTATGTAAAGGGATCTTTTGGAATCTTTGTAAGTGATTCAAGAAGTGCTGAGTTTTGGTAAATGCTACTTTTACTGTAATACAGTAAAGACACTACTGTTACCTATGTGGATCTTTTTATAGTAGCCACCACCAGCTTTTATCTCAATCAGTGAAGATGCAATTAATCAAAGACTTGACCTTGCATAAAGTATCACTTAAATGTTACTTGAAAGATCTGAAATAAATTAATGGAATATTAGTTGAAAATGGTAACATTTTGCTTGAAGGACCAATACTTTCTCTTGAGAATGGCTATACTGAAGTTAGTAAATATACCCAGGAATTCAAGTAAATGCATTAATACAGTTATTTAAAAAATTAGCTGAATTGCCTCTTTACAAATAGAATCAACTTTTTCTTCTGTTCATTATTACTCACCTATGGGACACTTTTGGAGAAGTGATTTGTTTCTGTCTTCTGAGGATGAGTATGAAAGTTCCATTTTTTGTATACACTTTTACACTTGGTATAGTTGAGTGTATAGAATTTGGAACATTTAAACTGGTCTGAACCCTCTCCACGAAGTAGCAGCTCCCTGCTGATATTTCAGGGTTATAAAATTCTTCTCTGAGCTGCTGCTTACAACCCAGGCTGTGAATAGCATCCTTCTTTTCCCTTAGCCCTGGAAGCATCTTGCAATTGCAGCCTCTGCTTTCAGATGTCTTAGATCATTATTCCCACTCAGATTCCAGATCTTTCTAATTGGCTGAATTAATGAGAATATCATGTCAGGCTTGCTGGCCAAGTACCATTTGGTATTGGTACCATTCATTTTGGTACCATTGGTAACATTTTCAGCAGTGTAGGGCTGGATTGTGTGAAGCATGTCAGAGAGAAGGATTGTCTTTGATTTCCCCTTTCTGTCCAGTTTTGAAAGTGCTTCTTTATTATTTTTTCTGTCAAAACCAGTATTTCACATGCCTTTTTACTTTGGCCTAGAAGTCATTCAGCAGAAGTGACTGAGGTGCCTGGATTCTGAGCAGTGTGCTTTGAATTGTTCCTGACTGGAGATGCCAGCTTTTAGTAAAACTCTGCCATACAACATATGTCAATACTGCTGCTTTCAAGAAGACTCTTGCTGAAAGTTATACAGTGAAGCAGTATGAATTATTGACAGGTTAAGGCTTTGTCTGGCACATGCTACCTGCTCCAGGTGCCTGTATCTGCAGATGTAGTAGACTGGATCGATTCCTCTTTTTGCTCCCTGTGTCTTTCTTCATCTCCTAATGCAATTGATCACTGCTCAGGCACTGTCTTCACAGTGTGTCCCTCCAGCAGCCACCTTGTGCCCTGTTTGTCACCTTCAGCTGACACTATTGATTGCCATTTTTCTCAGTCTCTCTTTTAAAAGCCTGAACACTAAACAAACCCACAGAGAGCTTAAATAAGTCAAAAGGAAGAGCCCCTTTCTTTCATTCTCCACTCTCAAAAAACACTTGAACGTGTGTGTGTGTTCTTACTTCAGACAGATGTTATTTCTTCTTGGCTTACCTCATTTCCTGGGGAAAAAAACCCAACAGAATCTCAAATATTAACACTGGCAGCTTAGAGTCTTGTGTTTCTTCTCTGAGCCTCTGGGCATGCCTTAGGGAGTTTGTGTTCCCTTCCAAGCAGCCTTAGCTTGGTGCTTATTCCCTAGAGCCAGAATCACTGTTTAGTTAACAACCTCGCTGCAGCTGGAAAGAGGGAAAATGCCTTGGATTGAGGGAGGCAGGCTGGGGATTTTTTGAGCTTGTTACTTTCCTGAATTTCACCCACTGTTCTGAAAGTAACAAAGATGATTAGAAAATCTGGAAGGAAAGGTGATGTCTTGGATTCTGTTGTATGCAGACATCAATGCCCTGTTCTCTTTTATGCTTTCTAGAGGCTGACATCAAAATGGCAATTAATTAAAAGTAAAAATGTTAGCATCTTTTGAACTTGCATGATTGCTCAGAGATGAGGGAGGTAGCTGTCCTCAGTATTTTCATGGCTGGTTACTTTTAACTCTTAAGCCTGCTTGACGTCAGTTTGTGTAATAAGTTATATCAGATTTACCCTGAAATACAATACACCCACTAAGGTTCCTTTTTTCTTTTTGTTTCCAAAATTTGTAATATTTTCCTCTAGAAATTATGACAAATTCACCTCATGATAACAGTTAGAAAAAAGGAAAAAAACCCCCAAACCACCAAACTGGATTCTGATTCTTAGCTGATTTGGATTCTGCAGAAATTAACAGAGGTTTGGGTTTTTCTTTATGAGCTGATCATTGATATCTTTGTAGAGTTTAGATATGGGATACCTAATTGCTGCTCTTCTTGCTCATAAGAGGAGAAATATGATTAATACAAGAAGTCCCCTTCAGCACAGGCAGATCCAGAAGCTGGGATACTCTTTTGCTTCTTTAGGATGCTTTTCATTTATTGGAATTTGGAATAGATCATCTGTTTCCCCTAAGAGATATCCCTGTCATATGAAGGGTGATTGCTTTTTTCTTCTCCTCAGTGTGTGTATGGCTCTGTTCCTACTGCTCTCACCACACACATCCTCATCATTCCCTTCTTTCCAGCTAATTTCTACCCCACAGGAGCTCTAGTCCTTAAAGGAGGTAAAGCTGAAGCAGTCCTGCACAACTTACTAGCACAGGCTGCTTCCCAGTGTACATTTTCATAGCATTTATCCAGGGTATCTTTGATTAAAATGATCAATTAAGTGTAGTGGGGAACTTTTCAAAGCTGGTGAAAATTCATGTTTGAATATTTAATGATATTCACCACAACTGTATTCTCCTTTATTCCTCATCAGTTCTCATTACTCTTCTTTCCAGGTGCTTTAAAACCTGAGTGAACAATCTACTTCCCCTCTCATTTCCCTGGTCTCCTTATAAGTGTGTTGCCATGCTGTACTTGTGTGTATATTGCTTCTTTTAATTATCCTTTATAATTAAGTCTGACTTGCATATCTATAAATTGTGCTGCTGTTCTCTGGCTTCTGTGATTTACCAATTCCTTTGCACTGGCGAAATATGCAGAATATAATTAAGTTCAGAGTTCATTTGTTCACACTGGGAAAATGTAGAGAAAAATAGTACTTTAATGTTTCTTATTTTGTGATCTCCTTTTACAGTGTAAAATTGCCTCTCATGTTTTTTTGTACTTTATTTTTCTGTTTATTCTGTTATTTTGCACATGTCCTTACCAGTATATCTCATCTTGTTGATCCAGACATATTTTGAATTTAGGTTCTTTTATTTCAGCACTGATCTTTCATCATTCTTGAACCTTAAACCTCCTGGGTGCATTATGGCCAATCCAAGCACTCAAGCATCATGAAATAAAAGAAACCAGAAGTATTATCCTTTAATCTGCTCTTATATTGGGTTGTCATCTGAGCAACAGATTCAGATTTTTAGCCCACAACCATAACAGTAAGAAACTTTGCATTAGTTTTAGATAAAAGCTGGCTTGGCCTAGAATTAAATTCCACAGCCAGTGGCTTAGTTATTGCACCCCTGTGATGGACACAGCCATTGATGTAATGTAGCAGTGATACATTTCTAGGCAAAAGTCTTTAGAGCATATTCTCCTTGTAGTGGTTAACTGGAAATGGATTGAAATCCTGCCACTGGAAATTATAGCACTATTTACCCTGCTTACAATTTCAATAATGAAAAGATTGCTTTGTGTAAACTCTAGCAATTACCCAGTATACATATATTTTTAAATAATCCTATTTAGTGTATGTTGACCCTGAGCAGCATGTAGTCAAGCCTGGATGGTTCAAATTATAGAGTGAAAAGTGTAAATCCCTACTCAGCTGCTATGGCTTAGAAACAACTTATCTGTACTGGAAAGAAAAGACAGCAAATGAAAATGCTTTTATGAGAAAACAATGTTTAAGAAATGTATTGATCCTCATAGTCTACTAGACATTCTTTGTTATAAGGTTTTTGATGAACAGGATGACTTTTTAATGAAAAGGAAAACCAAAAAGCTTTTGGGGTGTCTGATTAAACAAGAGTTTATTATTCTAAGGAAAAAACCCAATTTTATCTTCATATAGGTGATGGCTTTGAAATGCAGACCTGGAGTGACTGTGATTTACAAATAGGAACATGGGAGAGAAGTCCTTCTTAAAGGAGAGAGTGGATTGTTTAATCCTATTGCAATTATACTGGCTGATATTCCCTGATATATTGAGGGTTTGGGTTTTTTTTTCCTTTTTCTCATATTACTGGATCTTTCTTAATACCTCTCCTCACACATACCTTGCTCAATTTCTTCCAGGCTGTATCCCTGTAGTGATGGTTGGGACACTCCACATCAGTGCTGAGGGACAGCTGAGGGCTGGAATGGAATTTAGTTGTTTTCTCTGGCTGAGAGATTACAGTATTGTATCTAAAATAAAATGGTTGTGCTATGTATGGAGATATTGTCTGTGTCTGGAAAATTCCCTTCAGTGCAAGATCCAGGGAAAGTCAATGTCTCCTGTGTTCACCTGAGAGGTGGGTACCAGCTGCAGGTGTCCCACTGGATGACTGCAAGGTCCTTTCAAATCTGTATTTCTGTCATCAGGGAGCTTTGGGGTTTTACTCTCCTTTCCTCAGGAAGGAAAGGTGGAAGCAAGAGCTCAAGCACGTTGTTAAACAGCGAATTTGCAAAGAGGAAAATCATGGGAAATCAGGATTCAGAAATTCTGCTGCTGCAGAAAGTTTGGTTCTTTCTTTTTTCAGTCAGTTGGCTGGAACACAGTGAACTGACAGATCATTTTTCAACCCCTACCTGAACATGCTGAACACCTGATTAGAAATTAGTGGCTATGAGAATATGGGATGTAGTGATGTCTCTACAAGCAAGGAGCAGAATGGCAAGAACAGAGGAGTCGATTTTCCAGCAACAGAACAGAAAGTAACTGGTGAACTTCTGATTTTGTGAAGAAATGCAGATCATTTTAATCTGCACTCTAATATACTTTAACTGACAAAGAAGAAAGGGTATGCATTTTAGGACTTGCCTCTAGTCTCAGTTCCTTGGTCACCAGCAATTCTCATTTTTAAAAGAAGGTGGGGTTTCTGAACTTGTAGTTCTTGCTCTTTAATGGCTTTAGCTCATGTTTTGTTTTTCATGATGGAGTAAGTGTTGAATGAGAGACTTCTTTATTATCTTTAATAGAGCATATATTTTCAACTCAATCAATGTATTTTCAACTTCAATCAATAGAGCAAATAATTTTCAACTATTTTATCCTTTGTTTTGAACTGTGCAGTAATTCAGCACTTGTGGATTTAAGTCAAGTATGTGGACTTATGAGCATGTATGAATATTAAGATGATGTATCCTTCTGTTGTTTCTTCTTAGTTTTCTGGAATGAAACTGGTCTGCACCCTCTTCATCCTGCCTGGTGTTGTGACTTCTTTGCCTTTTATTAGCCTCTTGACCATTTATGTTTGAAGTGCAGATAAATAAAGTACTCAAAGAGCTGTTTATGATACTGCTCCGACAGTACTTCTGTTTTCTTCATGGCACTGATACATGATGAGTATATGGATCTTTTCAAAGTCACATCTTGAGTCACTTTTAGATATGTAAATTGGAGTAAACAAGAAAGCTACCAAATGTGAATTATATTATGCCAGTGTAAATCCCCCCTGCCTAATTATCTGAAAAAAAAAATTAAATTTCTCTTTTTCCTTCCTTCTCAAAATTCTGTGATTTGGTGATGGTTGTTTCGCACCATTGGCCAGAAGGAATATTCAGGTACGATGAGTCTCTATGCACTGAAGTGCAGATCATCTTACCCTGGGGTTTAAGCTGCAGCCTTGCAAATCTGCCTGGTGGGGAGGTGTGACAGCAGGTAATCACATTTACTCAAGTGCAAACCACAGAGCAAGTTATGGCTCAGTCAGGACTGTTTTCCTGTTCCTTTTTATGGGGGAAGCAGAAAATAGGAAGGAAGCTATTCCATATCAATTGGCTTTTGTTTCCTGGCTGTCTGTGCCAGAGTTTCTCCTGCTTTTTCCCTCAGTCCAATCTATTAATTCATGCTTGCTAGTTCTAGTAATGAAAAGCCAAAAAGCAAAGTGTAGAGTTCCTATTCCTTGATCTACTACATAAGACCTGTGACATTCCTGTTCTGGTTCATTTACTGCTAAGAAATACTCATAAAAAAAAGGAGAAACAAACCACCCCAACCTTTTTCTGTTAACAGGAATAAGTAGAAGGGTGCAGTGTATTACATGGACAAGATGACTGAATTCACTGTAGGTATTTGCCAATGTAAAATGTAGCTAAATTGTACAGTATAGAAGTTTAGAAAGAACTTGGTGTAATGCAGAGTTCATAAGGTGCAGAAGAATAGTGAATGTGCACAGAGTGTATGTATTTAATTTCAGCTGCTCCTACCTGCATTAAACTAAGAGTGGCAGCATTAAAATAATTGCCTTGATTGACAACTAGAGTATGTTTCTATTTTTATGTTTTATATTAAGCAGAAAAGAGCTCAAACCTGCAGTTTGATAAGCATTCCTTGATTAAATACCCGCTGCCTGGCTGTCTGCTCTAACATGGGGCTAAGACTGAGCAGAAAGGAGACATGCTCCTGGTAATGGCTTCTTATGTTTGCAACAGTTTAATTTGATTCAAACATGGGAATCAACCAGGCTGAACCTGCCAGTGTAAGTGTATTTGTAAGGACTTGTTTTGGAATAGTAAACGGGCTTGGTTGACCCCTTTGTCAGAGTCTCCAGGAAGCAATCTGTCAGGAATGTGCTTCTACAATGCAAGGACAGACTCCAGGGATGTCCTGCAGTGTGCTGGGGTGTTAGGCTACACTTGCACTCACTACAGCTCTGTACATGCTCGTTGAATTTATCGGGGCCAGCCCCTCTCTCTGTAAGTGGAGCAGTTGAAGACTCTGAACGAAAATCTCGTTTGTTATGCAATGTTACTTAAACTGTTCCTCCTGCAATAGGCTTGACCAATGTCAGCAGTGTTACAGCTAATTTAATTCTTGGTGCTAGGAATGGGCAAAAGAGAGGTGTGTTACTGTTTTAGAATTCTCATTTAGCCTGGCTCTAGAGAGATGGAAGAAGATATAAAATTATTGCATTGCTGTAAAAACACCCATAGAAGCCATACTTAAAAAAAAAAAAAAAGTATATATATTTAAGGCAACAATAAACATCACAGATATGTCAAGTTTGAAGAGAACTCTTTTTTAAAGTGAATATCCCAAAATTTAGTCCAGATACTGAATAACTTACTTAGACTGCTGAGTATGAATTCATTTCAGTAATTCTATTGTCTTAAATATGTACTGCATCCTAAAATGAGGTTGCCTAAATGGTAGCTGGTGGAAAGTCTTCAGCTTCCGTAGCTGATGGAGTCTTCAGCTTCCTGATGCTTGAGGCTGGACACTTGAGGAACTAGGGGAAGAGGGAAGGAAATCTGCACTGCCTGTCTGTGGAATAAAATGTTCTGCTGGGTCTGAGCTGTGGGTGGAAAAAAATGGGAACCTAAATTAGTGAGAGTAAGGTAACATCTTGATGGTATGTACTTTTCACATAAGTTAGCTCTCTGAACTGTAAAGGACATTTGACTGCAGCTGAATTTTGCTGGAAAAAACATTTGCCTGCCTGCCCTTATGTTTCACTACTTGCAAGTGGAATTCAGTTGAATTTGCCAAGGTTTTTTCCTTATTTAAACCATTTTTAGTATTACATCCTGCTCGTGTGACCAGAAATTAGTCTGAAAACACAACACAATTGCTTGAGTAACTGGCATATTTGTAAGGGAGACAAAATCCTTTCTGCTAGCAATGCTAATTTTTCATGATGTATTTGTGGTCTGTATCTGACCAGATAAATTTTTGCTGACAGTTTTTCACTAAGTAATTTGGAGTAGTCCTGCAACTGCGATGAGACCAGCAAGTGCAATCTGCGTGTGAAGACGTGTGTTAGGACCACGAAACTTCTCCAACATTCTTGGGAGCAATGATGCCTTTTTGTCTATTCTGACAAACTGGCTGAGGGTTTTTTTTTTTTTTTTCTCTTTTTCTGTGGTAGCATCTTTAAAATAATCCTGCCATCAAGATATCTTTTTGCACTCTTTTGACTCAAAAGTAAATACTTTTTCTCCCAGACTATTAGATTACGTAATTCTGTACTTTCAAGTCCACTTTGTTGATAAACATATCCCCATAATCCTGGAGATCTAAGTGTGTTAATTACAGCTAATTACAAATTACAAATTCTAGTAATTTTTAAAAAGCAGTGACTCAGGAGCATAACAGGACAACAAACTTGCAATGGCACAGTCAATAATTGCACTTTCACATAGTCTGTAATGCATTATGTGAATTAAGGATGTTTTTCAGTTAGTTGGAATTGCAAAAAGTGATCTTTTATCCATCTATTTTAAGTGACCAGCTAAATCTCAGAGTAAAACCTACCAGTGGCTACAAAAGTAATATTAAACAAGGAAGTTGTTTTTAACTTCAAATTGGTTAAAGTCTTTACTTAAAGGAATATTTAATTGCTGTTGGAATAATACTTTTCTAAAAGGATAACAACCTCCTTTCATTCTGCCACAATAGAAATATTTAAGACTCACTTTTTTATTTATGTCTAGATAAAGTGAATTCACTAAATTAAGTTGAAAGACATGATCAGATGATATTAAAATACTGTTTGTATTTTCATAAAATGATCTTGTCAAAGGACAAAAGAAGCTTTGTATGAGACTAAAAAAATCAATTTTTTGTAACCATATATTTAAAATGACTAAACCCAGATAGCTCTGAGGAAGCTAAAGTCTCCTGTTTCTAATTCCCAGTGTATGTTAATCTAGGCATTTCTTTAATATTTTCCAGAGCATTTTGCTGAAGTTAGAAAACTACTTTTTAAATTAATTAAAAAAATTAATTTAAGTAGTTTTAACCAAGTTAACCCAGATGCTTGTATTCATTACTGATTATGTACAATATATACACACCTTAACGTGAAGCTACATTTCCCCTAAAATATATCTGTGGATCTTTCCCCACAGAACTGGACCAGAAAGGGCAGTTGCAAAAGCTGGTGGCAATTGTTTTTGTCTATGAAACCAGATTCTGCAACTCTGTGTACATCCTGTGGGTCTGAGAGTGCTCCACATTTGTTAGAATGTTCCTCATGTGTGGCAAAGGCAATTTGCAAACTTTGTAGGTTTTCATTTTTTTCACCCCGAGGCCACGGAAAAGATTATTCACAGTCACTCATGGAGTATAGAATGATCAAATTTACATCCAATTAAATGTGAATATTCTATTGAATTCTGTAATAGCAGGCTAGCTTTGGAGGCTAGATGGTTTAGACTACATTTAGTCCAGCAGACTGTCAGATGGGAACGTGGCACAACAATGGAGGCAATCACCATAAGTCTGCTGACTTAATATGACTTAAGTCAAATTGAGTTCCATAAAGCCTCACTTTGTAAAATGTTCTGAGGTTTCATTTAATTACATTTTTAAAATTCAGGTTTACAAGCAGGATAACTGGTATTTAATTCCTTTTGGCTTGTAGTATTTTTCCAATAACAATTTATTTGATAGAGGTATTTAGAAGTAGGCTTGACTTTGCAGCTCTAGTAAAAAAATCCAATATTCTCATTACAATGTTTTAAAGAATTTTGTGCTGGGTATATGATTGTTTCTTAACTGTTGATAGACCTGGGGGCCTCACTTGTTGCAGCTGCATTAAAATAAACCCACAGTTATCTCAGTGAAGGCAAAAGGGGAGCCTGGGATGCTGCTGGACAACACTTCCCCTAGTCTCTTTGTTTCAGTAAATTGAATGACCTTAGCTTTATGCTTTTTTTTTATTACTGATTTTGCAATTTTTGTCACATGGCAGAAGAAACAACATAAGACAGGAGTGCCTTTATTCTCTTGCAGTGCACCTTAATGTGCTTATTTTGTTTTGTGTGGAAACTCACAAGTTCGTGGTAAAGCCCAGGGTTCATAGGGCTCTGGAATGTTTCAATACTGTTCTTAATTATACTGGTGGTAAATGTATTCCATAAAAACTTCTAATCCAAATTCCTTGTGAAAGACCAACTACTGTCAGATTTTCTGTGGTGTAGGTTCATTGGTAGCAGGTTAGTTGTACCATTTACAAACAATGATGTATTGTATATTATCAAGGGAAGGAAGATGACTTAAATTTGTGTTTATTTTGCTGGGTGTTTTTTTTGTTTTAATTTTAAAAAAGACATGAGAGAATTTCTACTGCAGTGCAGCAGTTTTTACCTGTATTGTATCATGGTTGTTTTTATTTAAGTTAAAGCTGGACAAATTCCTTGACTGTCATCCTGCTTCAATAGGCAGGATAGGTCAGCTGTGGTATTTTTTCTTTCAAAAGCAGATTATTGTTTAATATACTTGTTAGGTATCATTTTCAATAGCAAAAATACTTGCTCATGTAGCTAATACCAATCCATATATATTAATTTATACCATATTATACCAGTCTATATATATAAATTATATATTAAACTGATTGGTATTTTCCTCTTGACGTTTCACCATCAAGCAAGTCATTAACTATTGTTGATTATTTGGTAATGATTTTGGAAATTGTAACCCAATTTACCATGTGTTGAAAACCTTCCCTTTGATTTTCAATAGGTAAACTATAAAACAAGTCACCAGTTTTAAAAATTGCACTTATTAAATTTGTCTATATGGCACTTTTACCAAAATTCTTGTGTGGGGAGTCAACAGAAGACATCAAACAGCCACTCCAGGCAGCCAGCTCCAGTTTGGTTTTGTTACAGAGCAGGACAGGACCACAAGTGTTAATTTAGAGTGATTAATGTTAGCTCTGAGCTGTGTCTGAAATGCCTTGTAATTACAGCTCAGTGAGAGTTCCCTTTTTGGGAAGGACTGCCAGAAACTCCTGGTTGGGTTAGGCGTGAATCAATTAATCTCTTTTGTGTTCAGAAGTAAAAATGGAGGTGATGATGTGATGGGTCTCCCTTCACTGTGCTGCTTTGCTGTGTTGTAAACCTCTGGTTGTTTTCTAGAGTGTTTGTGTGTCCATTTAGCACAACACGGTTCTATTTCATGTGGGCAAAATTCTGAAACAGAAAAGAATTGCCCTTAGCTTTAATTATCTTTTAGCTACTGCTATCCTATCTGATGAAGAATGATCATTAATAGTTGTCTGTATTTGAACCTTGCCCAGCTAATATCAGGTAAACATTCTCCAGAGGTCTATCTGTTGTTGATAATCAAGTTCTTGACTATAACCACATGAAGGAAGAATTTGTTTATCAGTCAGGCTAAAATGTACTTTAATTGTCATTAACCCTCTACAACAGGGTGGTTGTATTAGCATAGTGGGGGATGTGACCCAGTGGCTCTTTCTGGCATGGTGGAAAGAGGCAGGGAGAAAATGTCAGCTCCAAGGGGACTGATGACAGTTCTGAAGAACATGCAAACTCTTTTTATTAGACATTTGACTGAATTGTGTTGTTATTTTCTAGCACAAAGATACATTGTAAGAAAGCATTTAATATTATACTGCATATCTAGTCTGGCTACAAAACTAGAGTATCAGAAAATATAGGAAATATTATGATGATAACATGGTTATTTAGTATTACGTGTTCTGGTTGTTGTTGTTGTGATGGGGTGGAGCAAGCCTTTGCCATGGGATATAAAAATCACTAAGAAAGAAATCTACATGCTTAAAGAGCTTAGGTACCCATAGTTTGTCTTTTAGTGAATGACATTTCTCATGTTTCCATGGTAGTTCCCTGTGTGAAAATCAAAAATAAATGGCTGAAAGCATGAATGTAGCCATATTCCATTGAAAAGAAACAGGCACTGGAAACAACATCACCTTTATTCCTTCAGTGTCCTAAGCAGACTGCAAAAGCAATTTTTTTCCTAAACTAATTTCTAATTCTATTGGAAGAAGCTGCCTTTCATTTTGGGACTATTTCTCAGTCACAGGGTTATTAACACATTGTGTAAACCTTGCACTGCACATGAAGATTAAGACTGTGCCAAATAAGGCCCAGGAGATAAGCCAGCTCCTGTCTTTGATACCAGTGAACTCCTAAATCACTCTGTATAAAAGGCATTTAATGCATCCTGGACTTGGTATCCCTTCGTTGGTTACCTGGGAAATTGGTGCAGGACAGCTAACTTTCTTCAGAGGTGGTCCATGTCCTGGGACCCAGATATCATCCAAGGACAGCAGCAGATTCACAGGAGGAATCATTAGTGGGGAGCTGAGAGTGAAGGAGGAACTGCCAAGGGAGAGGAGTGAGAAATCAGTGCAACAAGAATGAGTGTCAGGTATTAGATGGAGCTTTTTGTCAGGCACCGTTTAATAGGGAGAAAAATGGCAAAAAGGGATATGAGTATATGTAAAAGATATGCAGCATCACTCAAAGCTCAAGGGCTGAAACAAATGATGAAGTCCCCTTTCTTGTTTTACCTACACGATCTATTTATCACTGCCTTGTTTGTGTGTGCTTAAATAAATACCAGTATATCATCAGCCACAATAAATGAGGTACCAAACTATGCTTTTGAATATCCTAAATACAAAATTATTGGACCAAACTTGGAGACTTAAAGACATATTCATACCAGCTGAAGCTGCCAAAATAAACATGGCAAAAAAAAAGTGTGTATTTTTGTGATTTATATTGCTCTGAGGCTATATCAAGTGTTTTGATATTTATTCAGTAGCATTCGGTTGTGTGATTTCTATGAGTCATATCTTCAGAATTCCATTTATTCAAGGGTTCTGTTTGTTGTTATCAGGCTGTTCTGTGAGAGTTTATCCTATTGCTCCCTAAAGATCAAATTTAAGCATGAAAAGAATTGCATGCTGTTTCTGGAGGGGTTAGGGTTTTATACAAAATTCTTGTAATTTGTTTGCTTTCCTATGCTTAAGTACACCACAATGTGCCTAACAGATGTGCTGAGAATGAAACTGATATAAAAGTTGGAAAATATTTTCTAGGGTTATGAGAGATTGATAAAATGAAACTTATTTGTCCACTTTTTTTACTGCCTTAAGTTCTTATTGATCACTCATAAACCACCAGACTCAGTGCTTTGAAATTCCCTTTCATTTCACTATAGCAGGGTCTTCCAGTTGAGTGTGAATCTCTCTTATATAACAAACAGGTACAATTTACTGTGGTGTCTCAAAAAATATTACATTAATTAGAAAAATATACAAAATATGTATTTGGAAAAATAAACACAATTTTGTTTCCCTTGTCAGCTAGGAGCAATGTGACTGTAATGTACAGGAACTCTGAATATTTTTAGATTCTTTCACATTTTGAAAACAATCTGATCACATCCACAGAAGCAAGATGTGGACTAAACACACGTAGGCCTTGGGATTAATAATGGCAAGGCTCTGCTGCCCCCATCTCCATCAGCAGCCCATACAGGAGCTCTGGATCCACCAGAGCACACTGACCTTGCCTCCAGCAGCACACCTGGCTTCCCTTGCCTTGCTGTTGCCTCCCCTTGCTTGCCTATACCTGCAGAGCTCAGCAGAGAGAGCAGTGTCTAATTCACTGTCATCTGGGGATGCCTCCTAAGGAACAGGTACGTTGTGTGTATATTCAAAAAGGAAAGGCTCAAATACTTACATACACCTTCCAATGGTTCTATCACTGCCTTACTTGATCCCTTTTAGGAGCATTCCCATGGAGCATCCCATGAGTCTCTGATGCCTTGGGAAGGCTGAAACAGAGACTGGACAGAGCTAGAGAATAAAGTAGATGTTTATTGAAAGACCTTTAGGATACACCTTGGGCAGGACAGGAGCCTGACCAGGGCTGCACCCAAGATGGACTAAGAATGGTTGCAAAATGGATGACCAGTCACAAGGTCTCACACTTTAAGTTTTGGTCCATTTGCATATTGGGGTTAATTGTCCAATTACAGCTTCAGATTGTGAAGTCCCATCTCTCTTGTTTTCTCTCTTTGGTCCACTGTTGTTTGTGCTTTTGAGCCTGAAACTTGGACTCATTGTTCTTGGTCTTCAATAGGAAAAGGATTTGTTTTGTCTACCTACTCTGTGAAGGGAGCTTACTAACACTTAATATGAGGCTCAGAACTACACCCTTAGGCAGCACAAAATGTGGAAAACATGAAAGCTGAAACTTAAGGCATCATCTCCAGCACACCTGTAGGCCAGTGGGTACTGCTGCATGAAACAGCACTGCCAGGTAGTTGCAAGCTCAGGTTCTGCAAACAGAAGCCATGAGTATTTCTGTTCAGTGCATTGCAGCTCTTGCTGAGGCTCAGTAGCAGTTCTGTGTGTCTGCTTCCCTGGCCTTGCCTCATGTGGCTCTGGCTTGGGGCTGCCTGCTCCACTCTCAGGCCTTCCCTGTGGGTCCTGCACAGTTACTGTGTTATTGGCTGATGAAGCCATCCTTCAGGAAAAACAAACTTTGTTTCTGTGTAGGGGACAAACTACTGTTGACAAAATGTTATACAGCTGCATTTCATGAAGTTTTCAATACACTGTTGTATGAGATCTGTAGTGTAAGAACTTGTACTTCCAAAGACAGGCAATCCTCTGCACAGTTTCTAAATTGTGTTCCAAAATGGTCAGTGATTTTGTGGACTGTTAACATTAACATAGGTCAATATTCATCTCATCAGTGTATTTGCTGAATTTCACTACAGCGTGCTTTAGAGAGCAATTTACTAGTAAATTTTAGCTAGAAAATAATTTGCCCCTATTTGTGTTACAAAAATAAAAAAGCAAACCTCATCATTCTAGTGTTATATTGCAAATAGTATTACTGCTTCAGAGGGCCTTCTGTTTTTCTTAGTTCCCTTCCTGCTTTTTCTGTTAGTTACCTTTCAGCTCCAGTAATAAAAGATGATGAAGTAATTAGTGCAAATGTATGGTAATTATTGTCAGATGAAATAAACATAAAATACAAATGGCTTATAACTAATCAATAATTATGTACTGTGCTCAATCTTCAATATGCAGGGCATGTCTAAATAGCGTCATTATAATGAAAATCAAATTATTGCACAGCTGTGTTGATTATGGAGCACCATTATAACTTTCATCCTCTTCATTTGGTTCCTGCTTAAGTCATGCTTCTATGCTCACTTCTTAATACTAGAAAATGTCTCTCTTCTGTGCATTGATTTATAGTTAATATTGAGGCATAAAATTTCCTATTATTATGGCTTTCTCAAGGTCTTTCACAGGTATTATACAAACAGGCTGCAAATTCTTTCAGTGCAATAATATGGAAGCAATATAGAATATTAAAGACAAACTTAAATGATATATATCCCTGTGTTTGTATTTAATCCATGCCTGAAGATATTTTGACCTAAATTACCGAATATATTGAAGTTTCATAGGAGTCATCTGCAGCCAGCTCATTCTGAGCTACTCAGATTTAACTTCATGGAATATGGAACAAGTAAAATTATTTATAGCCCATCCAGTCCCCTGTTCTTGCTGTGGATTAAATCACAGAATGAACCACAGAATGAACTAGGTTGGAAAAGAACTTTAAGATCATCTTGTCCAACCTATGACCTAATACCTCCTCATCAACTAAATCATGGCACTGAGTGCCACGTCCAGTCTTCTTTTAAACACCCCCAGGGACCATGACTCCTTCACCTCTCTGGGCAGACAGTTCCAGTACCCAATCACTCTTTCAGTGAAGGATTTTTTTTCTGATGTCAAACTTGAATTTCCCATGGCGTAGCTTAAGTCTATGTCCTCTTGTTCAGTTATCTCGGAGAAGAGACCAACCCCCACCTGACTGCACCCACCTTTGAGAGAATTGTAGAGAGTGATAAGGTCACCTCTGAGTCTCCTTTTCTCCAGGCTGAACAACCCTAGCTCCCTCAGTGGTTCCTCACAGGGTTTGTGTTCCAAACCCCTCACCAGCCTCATTGTCTCGTCTGGATGTGCTCAAGCATCTCAACATATTTCCTAAACTGAGGGGCCAGAGCTGGACACAGCACTCAATGTCCTTCCTAAACTGAGGGGCCAGAGCTGGACACAGCACTCCAGGTGTGGCCTCACCAGTGCTGAGTACAGGGGAAGAATGACCTCCCTGCTCCTGCTGGCCACACCATTCCTGATCCAGGCCAGGTTCCATTGGCCTTTTGGCCACCTGGGCACACCCTGGCTCATGTCCAGCTGCTGTCACCAGCACCCCCAGGTCCCTCTCTGCCTGGGTACTGTCCAGCCACTCTGTCCCCAGCCTGCAGCACTGCAGGGGGTCGTTGTGGCCAAAGTGCAGGACCTGGCACTTGGACTTGTTAAACTTCATCTTATTGGATTTTGCTCATCCATCCATTCCTGGTCTCTCTGCAGATCCCTCATACCTTTCAACAGATTGACACATGCTCCTAGCTTGGTGTCATCTGCAAATTTACTGATGGTTGACTCAGTTCCCTTGTTCAGGTCATTACCAAAGGTATTAAACAGGACTGGCCCCAGCACAGCCCCCTGAGGGACACCACTGGTGACTGTCCCCAGCTGGATGCAGCACTGTTCTCCACCACTCTCTGGGCTCGGCCATCCAGCCAGTTCCTAACCCAGCAGAGAGTGCTCCTGTCCAGGCCGTGGGCTGCCAGCTTTTCCAGAAGTGTGCTGTGGGAGACAGTGTCAAAGTCCAAATAGACAACATCCAGAGCCTTTCCTGCACCCACCAGGCAGGTCACCTGGTCATAAAAGGAGATCTGTCATAAATGCTGAGAGATCAGTAAAATGACTAGTTTGGCTTCCATTCTGCTCAGCACATTTGCCTTGGACACGGTAAATCTAACTTCCCTTAAAAATTGTGGCTAAAGTGTTGGTTATTTACCTAATGGGTGATTTTTCACACAACTTAATGAATGAGGATGTTTTCCACTCTGTATCTGCTCATAGGCTGCACTGTCTCTCATCAGAATTGAGGGGTAACAATACAGGGAAACAGCACGTTAGTAAAGAACTCTCCACAAGCTTTAGAATTGCTATTGACAAACATTGCTAACGCTTTGCAGATACAAAAGTGATTACTTTACTCTTTTCAAGTGTGAGAAAAAGGAAAACTAAAAGTCAAAATCCTGATTTTTACCCTTGGGTTAAATGTTTGTAGAGAACTTCCTTGCTTGGCTAACATTGTAACATAATTTCTTCCTCTTCCCCTTAGCTTTATCCTGCTGCTTTGCAGTGAATAAAACTGTTGAGGTTGATGTTATTGATCTGGCTCCTCTACAATCAAAATACCTCAGGAGTGTGATTGAGGAAAACCCTCTGCTGTAACAGTTGAACATTGGATTTTCTTCCAAGGTAAATTTTTGTTTTATTTTTAAAAGGTATCCAGTGGGAGCAAGTATGGAGACTGGGAACAGATTAATCTGTGGAGAACTCCAACAACAAAGGCTGCCCATTTTTACTCTATTATATCCAGCAACTTTTGCCTGGAATTCTCTTGTTCTCTTCTGGCATTTTCATCTAGACTTTGATTGAGACTTTATGACTTCATGTCTTTTCCTTGTTTAATGTTGTGCTCCTGTGGTTGTCTGGAGGCAACTATCAGTGCGAGTCTGGAGTGATGCTCAAGCCTCAGCTGTGGATGCTTGGTCAGAGGCCTTCAAGAGCCCATGAAAAGCAAGTGGTGTGTTGGTTTTGACCCAAATCCAACACAGTTGCTGTGACTGACTTCACTGCAGAGTCCTGAGCTCACAGACCTCCTAGTATCTCCATCTCATTCTGTGTCTCAGAGTCTCCCTCATGGTTCTTACTCTTCCATCCCATGTCCCTTATCTTGTACTCATTCTCTCCTCTGAGGTATCAGATATCAAACATTTTCCCCCCAGTCAGAACCTTAGAAAAATTCCAGCAAGGATGTGCCTGACTTGATTCAGCACTTCTCTGCTGTTTTGAAAATGAAGGAACCATTCTACTTCAGCAATTCATTGTGTAAATAATTAATTTTACCACAGAATTGGTTATGTTAATATCCTCTCATGTATTCCATTACATTCAAGATTGAGAGAAATGATTTAGTGAAGTTTTTCTGACAACGAGCATTTTTATGGATTTAAGACACATCAGTTGAAAATCTGGGATGACTGGCAGGCAACAGCTGGCACTGTTAGGAAGAACTCTTTGGTCCTGAATGGACCAGGTGCCAGAAAGTGTCTCTATGTGAGCATAACTCTGCCATGAGCCTTTCATCCCAAAAGAGGGTTCTGAGTATCTTTTCCAATCTCATTTACAAAATCACTGAAGAATTCCCTTTAAGCATTCTTTCAGAATTTGGGTCTCAAAATGTAATAAGATGCCAGACTTGTTTTAAGTCCTTACATCTTCACAGAAGTGTTTGCTTTTGCCATGTAACATCAGAGACATTATATTGGTCGTAGATAAAAACCAAACATACCTCTGGTTAAGGATAAAAGCAAGTTGTGATGGTTTTGGACAGAAGAATCAGAAGAGGTTAAAGATCAGCATTTGTAAATATTTTATTAGACTGAATTCCTGCACTTTAATTGAAGCAGTAATTGTATTTGTAATCAATTAGACATATATATACCTTATTCAAAATTTATTAATTTTAAATGTTTGACTAATTTATTCCAAGTAAACCCAGATATACTTAAAGAGAAGTACCAAATTTCACATTAATTTCAATTATATTAATTGGTAATAATTTTACTTAAGAGTGCACAGAAAACCTGTATAGGTTACAAGACAGACAAATACCCAACCAGGGATTCTGTGGTTGTAGAGATTGTGGGTGAAGCATCACTGGGGTTATAGCTGAGGCTATATATATTAGTCTCTATTCCAGACACCTCTTTAGTGTCTGGAATAGACACCAGACACTGACTAATATATTAGTCTCTATTCCAGACACCTCTTTGAAATCCTCTAAATGTCTTTTTGGGCTTAGTATTTGTATCATATTTACTGTGGAATTCAAAACTATTCCGTTCACTGGTCTTGAATGACCAGTGTTTCTTCAAAAAAATTCTTTTTAACTGATATTGCACCATGTTTTCTGTGATCTTGACTGAATTGCATTGCCAGTCAAACATCCATTGGAAACCAGTCTGTTTTGTAACAGAACAGGCTGCCCAGGGAAATAGCTGAGTCACCATCCCTGGAGACATTTAAAATTTGTGGACATGTGGCACTTGGGGCCATTGGTTAGTGGTGAACTCAGCAGCGCTGGATTAATGATTGGACTTAATGATCTTAAAGGTCTTTTCCAACCTGAATTATTTCTATCAGACTGACTTGACAAGTTGCTGAGTTTTTTGGAGCTGCAGCATTGAAACTGCACTGCAATTTGGACTGCAAGGGCCAGCTACTGTGCATTTTTCCAGCCTCATCATGCAGGAATGAAAGTGCCCAGTCGTCAAGGCTGCACATTTGGGTTGGATTTAGGAACTAGAGGATTGACACAGTAACACATTTTCTGCAGATGTATCTCTTGAAGTTCCTTCCCTTTCTTTCCAGGACACAACAAATCTTCTAGTAAAGTGTGTACTGAACCCCAGAAAGAGAAATACGGGATTCTGATTAGCTCCAGCTCCCCTGGAATGTTCAGAGTTCCCATCATTATGCTGTTTGTAAAGGCATGGATTTGATCATGCAAATGCAAGTAGTGAAGTGAATTAAATGGATTAAGTGACAACCTAGAGTTCTTGAACCTATGAAATAGAGCTTGTAGGATTTATTTTATTTGACTTTCAGCTCTTAGCCTTTCTTCTGAGTCCTATACAATAGAAATCAGTTTTGGATCATCAAAGTCCTTCCCTTGAAACAGTATCAAATTGTACACTCCTTTTTGGAAATGTAAACAATTCCACCTTTAAAGCAGGCAAGATTTTCTTTCTGATACTCCAAGTGGAAGACAGTTCTGGGATTTTTCTCCTCACATCATCAAAAATCTGATTTCAACTCTAAATGTAATGGCCAGTGTACAGTAATTATTTTCATGGCCCAGCATTGGCTCTTAGTTATAGCACATTCTGTCTAAAAATGCCTGCACCTTGGTACATTTGTACACTTCATCATGTCTCAGCCTCGTTTTAGCTAAAGCACTCAACTTTCATGGGACTGGTGCTAAACTGACCCCACATGTGGAACAGTTAAGCAAGTTGTACCAAAATGTGCACAAAATAAACTGAGAAAATGGATATAGTTTTTTTTCTTCCATGATTATTTGCCTGAAAATGTTCTTAGATAATTTCAGGCTTTAAGAACAATATTAGATAGAAACATTTTGTTTTTGAATGTGGGCTTTTTTTCCTGATTGACAACTCAGCTTTTAATGTGCTGTTTAAGTAGGGCCAGCATATACTTTCCTAAATTTCCTAACATCTTACCTATCCATAGGGCTGTACCTCTTATCCTTTTACGTTTACAGTGCTGTTTTGACATGTAATCCATTTTCCTTTTTATGTCTTATTCTTCTTGAGAAAGAAGGTCTCGGAAAATGCTCTTCTTCCAGCCCTGTCCAGACTTGAGTCTCTCCTGGGAGGAGCCCTGGAGGAGCTGGTTTTGTAGCATGTTCCAAGTGGTATCATTTCTGATGGAGGGATCTGTTCAGAACTCAGCGCTTCATTTCAGCCATTCTGCTATGAATTCATGCTTGTAAAAGCATGGATTTCCTGCTGGCTTGCAGGCTGAAATTTTCATATCCTCTCCAGTACAAACCTAAGGGATGTCATTAAAGCTTTGTCTGAATGATAAGTTTTCCAGCTGCAGAGCTCAAGGCCTGCAGACCACATACTCAGCCAGGATACAGAGATACAGCTGTGTTTGAAGTCAATGGAGCTGTGACATTTCACATCAGGTGGGAATCTCTCCTGTGAGTTTTAACTGTTGTGTGTCTCTTCTTGCCTTGTTAGTATCATGGAGTGGGAAGCAGACCCACTGGAAGTGGTAACTTTATACTCTCATTAAGATATGAGCCTGTGTGAGTTTGGGGTATTTTGTTAAAGGAAGGGAGGAAGATAAATATGGCATGAAGTGCTTCTGTTCCCTTAGGAATTCATCTAGTGTACAGATATGCTGCAATAAGGCTGTGTTGGTCAGGGGTGTCACACACAGAATCACACAGAATGAGCCAGGTTGGAAAAGACCTTTAAGATCATCTTGTCCAACCTATGACCTAACACACCAATGGCCTAACGCCTCCTCATCAACTAAACCATGGCACTGAGTGCCACATCCAGTCTTCTTTTAAGCAAATCCAGGAATGGTGACTCCTCCATCTCCCTGGGCAGATGATTCCAGTGCACAGTCACTCTTTCAGTGAAGAATTTCTTTCTAACATCTTACCTAAACTTCCCCTGGCATAACTTAAGACTGTGCCCTCTTGTTCTGTCAGTGGTTGCGTGGAGAAAGAGACCAACCCTCAGCTGTCTACAGCCACCCTTCAGGAAGTTGTGGAGAGTGATAAGGTCACCTCTGAGTCTCCTTTTCTCCAGGCTAAACAACCCTAGCTCCCTCAGTGGTTCCTCACAGGGTTTGTGTTCCAAACCCCTCACCAGCCTCATTCCCTCCTCTGGATGTGCTCAAGTGTCTCAATGTCCTCCCTAAACTGAGGGGCCAGAGCTGGACCCAGCACTCAGTGTCCTTCCTGAACTGAGGGGCCAGAGCTGGACACAGCATTCAGTGTCCTTCCTGAACTGAGGGGCCAGAGTTGGAGGCATGCTTTATAATGAATAATGATTTTCCCAGGCACAGACTGAGGTGACAGTTAAGTTTCTATCTCTAATCCTTTGCATTAATATTGGCTGTGTAAATTTGGCAAGGTTCCTTTTCTTTTCTTTTAATCCATTTAGTTTTGATATCAGTGTCCATGTTAATTTATGTCTAAGAGCAGCAGGTGTGGATGTCCTTGGGAATGAGAAAACTCCAAGTTTCTTGTGATGCCTGAATGACCCTCTGATTTGCTAAGTTCATCCTCTGTACTACCTTCTAAAAAATACATTTACATCATTCTTCCCTCTGTATGATTGTACACAGGGCTAAAGAGATGTAAGAAAGTCTTGCAGCTTTCTCTGTAATGCTTTTGGCTCAGGAAATTTGCAAGAGATGTTTAACTGTGTGATGTTTGTAGATGTTCAGAGTTTTCCAGCTGCCTTGCTGCCCTGTATTAGAGGCAGGGAGAAGAAAATAAGTATACAGAAGGAAAGGGAGACAATGCAAACTAATACACACTTTCTGGTCTTCCCATTTACTTCTAGCAGTGATTAAAAACATTGTTGCACAGCTTTTAGTTCAGTTGCTTTGGCTTCACAATGAAAGGCAGACTTATTTATTCATCCCATTGCTGTGCACAGCACTGAGAAGGGCCTCTGGCCGCAGTGCCTCTCCAGCCCTGCAAAAATCTGCATGGGTGTGGTTTTGATTATTTTTTCCTTAAATATGTCATCACAGAGGCATTACCAGTCTCTCTAACTGTGCCAGCAGCGTGTCCACCTTCAGAGCCAGCAGAGATTGACTCTGTCAGACATGGTGGGAGCTTCCAGCAGCTTCTCACGGAAGCTACCCCTGTGGTGATGCCCCCACTATTAAAAAACCAGGCTGTGTCAAATCAACACAGTGAATCTCTCTAAAGGCAACATAGATTTTATTACCACTTCATATAATAAATAAGCTTGTGTACGTTGCAGAGATGTCTGTTAATTATATTAGATCTAGAAATATGTCTGGGTAGAAATTCCTAAACGAGAGAGAGGAAGAGATTTCCTAAACAGAAAATATAATGAAGTAGAACTTCTCAAACATAACTACCTGGCTGCTACTGCCCTGACCAAATAAATCTGTGCCCTAGATCAAGGGAGGAGACAACTGTGCAGAGCCATGATCACAGTGGGATCTGACTCACCACGGTGTCAGTGTAGGAGTCACGCTGCACAAAACATTGCTAATGGGTGATAAAGATAAGCATAGAAAAATACAGAAAATGATACACTTAAAAATTGTGATGGAATTAATTTTTTTATGTGATTTTACTTTTGTGCATGTATATAAGAAACATATGGTAAAGAAAATTGCGACCATGATTACTTTTATTTTGATATATTTTGACACACACAAAAATCTACATTAGTTATTCAGGATGCATCTAACAGCCAGAATAGGTGACAATAAACCAAGCCAACATACTTTGAAACTGTACAGTAGCTTGCACTCATTCTACGGAAAGGCTGTCTTGGCTGTATAATACTCTTTTGCATATAAATAAGATTACAGTCCTGATTGTCTGGTTTGGCTATCAGGAGTGGGTGTGTGTGTGAAATGTAAGTTGTTCCTAATCACAAACTGTCTGTTTTGATTTTTAAGGTATACCTAAAGCCATCCAACTTTGATTGAAGGTTTTAATGTTTTATTTTAATATTTAAATGCTGCAAGAACAACATATCCTAATGCTGGCATCATCAGGGCAGTTAAAGAGACTTTCACTGAGTTGGTTCTGTCTCCAAGCCCTCCACCCACTATGACTTTTTGTGATATCAGCAGTGATGAAAGTGAGCAACTTGACTGTCCAAGAACCAAAATTATGCTACTTTGGCCAGTTCAAGTATTCTTGAAAGCATCATCAACACTAGTAGTCTGTTAATTATGTGATCAAAGAGGCTATGATTAGAAGGGATTAAAGGAGATTAAGGAGGCATGAGTAAGAAAGCCTCATAGCACACAAGGGCTATGTGTCTATGTGATCAAGTCATTGATACATAGGCAGATTTAATTAGTGCAAGAATATATCAAGTGCCAGAGAACAATCAGGAATTTCTGAGCTTTTCTTTACATGGAACAAATATATTCTGAGACAAGATAGAGCAGGTGTTTTAGTCTGTCCTCTAAGTGCATTTTTTTTTGCACTGTGAAACTTGTGGAGGTGTATTCTTGTTCCTACCACGACCTTGTAAGGATCAATTTCTAAATAGTATTTCTGATTCTAGAACAGTATGGGTTCTAGAACCTTGCATGAACGTGCATGAACATGAACAGAACATTCAGGACCTTGCATGTAGACTGAATTTGTCATCAGAAAACATACACATCAAAAGAGTTTTAAAAGTAGAGAATATCTATAAGCAGAGCCTTGTAAGAGGTCAGTACTTTTATTCAGGCAAACAGTTGCTCTACTCAGAATGAACCACTACTTCAAGGCTAGCTGTCAGGTGCTAAGCAGCACTAGTCCAGTTAAATTGTGTTTTGAGGAGAACCCTCTTGGCTCAGTTTCCTTTGTTTCCTGTGCTCTTTACATTGGCATGAATAACCAACCCCATATCACGTTACTTTCTCACATTCCAGTTATCCCTCTCACTTTCCTCCCTCCTTTACAGGACACTTTTCCTGCGCTGTGTCCTTTATTCTCACATCTTTTCCTTGGATGATTCTTTGTCTTTTTTCCTCTGCTGCATAAGATGACACCCTCTCAAATGCTCACACGGTTGTTCTCAGCCAGTCTCCTCTCACTGTGGAATGTTTGTTGCTCTGTGTAAGAGCTCTGTTCCCCTGTCTGAAACCATTTGCTTAGATGACTGAGAAATGCTGTAGGCTTGTAAAATGTCAGCAGGAGAGGATCTGCTTTCTCTTAGAGACAACAAAAGAGAGGGATCTGGCTGCTTGGAGCTGCCATCTTGTACTGTGCTGCGTGGGTAGGGAAGGTAAGAGGAAATTGGCAGCCACAGCAGAGCTTTTCTTGCAGCAGAAGAGGCTTGCTCACAAAAGGCTCTGCATAATTGGGCTTAGGTGTGCAGAGAGATTAGAAACACAGCAGTGATGTTCTTCCAAATGAAATCTGCCAAGAGCTTAGTCAGAAGGACTGTGCGTCATAACCCCAAGAAATGATCCATTTCCTTTTAGCACCTTTGAGAATTGTTCAGCTCTTTGTGTCAACATGTGACCCCCAGGTTTGGAGCTTGTGTTCTGTACTGTGCTTTGCTTAGCACATTTTTCCACACTGAAACCTGTTTGTGTTAAGCATGGTTCTGTGGCAGGAGATGTGCTTCACTGCTAGCAGATATTTTTGACTGGATTGACACTAGAAGTGACAAAACGGATTTCTATAATTGATTAACTGGATGGTAATCATGAGTTCTTTTGATACTGGCAATTACAGATTTGAACATCTTTAGAATAGATCCTAATACTGTTTGTGAAGTGTTGCTTTGACAGTAAAATTTCTGCTGGCATCTGTTGTGTGTTTTGTCTCCTCAACTCTTTAACGTCAAAGCCTGCGAATGGTGCTGCCTGTGTGCACTTCTGAGCAGCAGCTGAGCAGAACAGAGCTCTTAGCCACCACCTGCTGTTTTGTTTCAATCCTTACTGCTATTTTCAGCTCTTGTCATTCATGGGGCTTTTAATTGTTATTTATAGTATAACAATAATAATAACATCAACAACAATAATAATAACACAAAAGTTCTCACTGATTCGTAGTCATTGATTAATTTTGTGGATGTAAGCAGAACCTCTCCTAAGATGGAGAGGTCTTTCTACTTTTAAAAGTCAGAAAATCACCCTACAGCATTAAGAAAAGCTTATAAGTTTAAACTGAAACAAATAATTTAGAGAAATTAACCATCTACAGTGTTTAAATCCTGAACAGTTTTGTTCCATTTTTGCATAGAAGGATGTACAGAGTCAGGACTTGTGCCCAAATCTTTAATCCAGTTTCTCAGTGAACTTAAAATCAGATGATGGAACACTTGTTAACAGTGCATTAGTGCTGAGAGGGCACATAGACATATAGAAAAGATCAATCACAGTTTAAAAGTTGTCAATTTGCACATGTCAATGTATCCATTGAAACTTCCGCTCTGGTAAATGACTGATTTTTTTTTTCACCATTTCTGTGCATTTTGCAAAGACAATGAGAGAGGGAGGGAGTCCCAGCAGGAAGCAGGAGGTGTATCCCTAGTTCAGCTGACTGTAGCTGGAATAGCCAGTGCCCCAGCTTCACTGCATAGGATAAATTTGCCTATCTCCATTAGAAACAGTTGGGTATTTTTCACAGTGCTCATCATTCAGTAATGATGAAAACAGTGTTTTTGTTGTTGAGGTTTTTGTCAGTGTTACTAAGAACACCACTAAGATGTGAATGTGTAAAATGTTGCTTTCTTACCTGCTCACATTCTGTGTAACAAGATGAAAGATATTTACATATGGATATGAATTTCAAGACAGGCAGTTAATTCTGATGTGAAGGGTTCTGTTTCGTCACTTACATCCTTACCACTGGTTGTGTTCTATTCAGTTCACTTACAGTGTTACCTATGTTGTGAATGTGGTTTTGTGGGTTATTTATAGCATGACCAAGAGCCAAATTTATTTTGAGTCTGAGAAGGAGATATTGGAGTGGAAGCTAATCACAGAAACTCGTAACTTGAGTCTGCAAGAAATTCTTAATGGATAACAGGAATTTTATTTGTAAGCTTGATCTTACTCAGCATTGAAAATTGGAGATGCTCATCCTTTGACTACTATATATGATTTTTTTTTTTTTTGCAAATAACCCAATTCAAAGGGAAATTATCCCAAGGATCTGCACTTATTTGTGGCTTTGTGCCTTACATTCCCCAGTCAAAGCAATGTTTACATATTGGGGAAACTAAAGCACAGTGAGGGGTAGGAGTTGCCTAAGGCCGTACAATACAGTCCTGATAAAAGTGGGAACAGACACTGGATGTCTGAATTGGCTCTTGTAGTTTTATCCATTCTCACACTCTGCACTGAAAACATGGCCTAACCCAAAGTTCACCCGTGGTGGAAGAAATGGGCTCATTGACTCTGACAGGGATTAATTTAGCTTCATGGTACGTAGCCTTGGATGCACAACACCCTAGAGATGTTTTACATCACATTAAGTGCAGAATGTATTGTCACACAGTGCTGTATTTTCATAACTCAGCCTCTCCCTCTCTGCATGTCCTATAATATTAATTTCTTAAAGAACAGATAAAGCCTTTGAAAGAGTTGTTTTGTAAGCCATTACTGCTGCATAAAAACAGGCATTTAAACAAAAGTGGATTTTTTTTCTTGTGTTACTAAATGCTTGCTTGTTTTTTTTCCTGTTTCTGATTAATGTAGGCCTATCTCAGACAGAAAGGCAACAATAGTCATGTTTATAACACAGCATGAACACACAGATTCCATTCTGCTCTTTCAGTTCAGCAGCTTCATTGACTTCTAGATGGTATCTATTTGTATTTCCAGGCATCTTGGATGTTATTGAAACCTAAACATTTAGCCCAAAGGTGTACAGATTATGTGAAGACTTTGGTATTAATTTAGCACTCGTTTGAGATAAACTCTTTGGATACCTTGTATTTCAGTCTTTTATAGGGTCTGCAATAGGAAAAGCAATGCATAAAGTGCCTAAGAGGAGGAGAAATCTTAAATAGTTTTACTTCCTTTTTAATAACTAGAAATGAAGGACTTACAGAAGGAGTCCTGAAATTAGACATCTTGAATTCAGCTTCTTTCTCTGACACAGATTGGCTTTATAAACACTATTTAGCTTTTGTGTGTTCTGGTTTGCACTTGCTAAAATGCAGATAATGGATCACAATCAGGTCTAGAAAACAGATGACTTTAAGCCTGGGAATGCAAATGTTTAAGCATTTTGCTACAAAAGACATGGAATTGCTGATCTCAGAGAGTTCTAAAGCTAAGGCAAGATTTTATGAAGAGTTCTGCTCTCTTCAAGTTGCAGAATCAGGCAGTTGAATTCCTGAGAAGCATTATTATTATTAGCTCTTGAAATTAGTCTCATATAATTATGAAATGCTTTTTATCTACTTAAAAGCAATGATTTCTTACTTTTCACAGAGATAATATTTTAAAAATTTATTAATGGCTGCCTGATATCTCCAGCAACTCAGCAATATACTTCTGCTGATATTTTAAGAAATCAGAATAATGTCATTTACATTTTTATATATTAGATCTTAAAAAATTAAAAGCCTACAGAATAGATCAGAAGGCTTAAAAACCCTCTTCATGTAATAGTGCCTACAGGGGTTAACAAATCTCTTTGTTTGCTCTCTGATACATTAAAAGGCACAAAACATTGTTGTCCATACTGCACTAATCATGTCTATGATACAGTAACTATTGATTTAGTCACTGTTTGGAATAAAAAAAATCCTTGACAAGGCTAAGTGAAAGGGCAGGTACTGTTACTCAAATGGAAAAGCCATTTATCTCATTACAAAAGCATTTTCAAGGACATAAAAACTTCGGTCCTGAATGGAAGCTTTTTATTAGGATGCAAAACTTCTCAAGTTGTCTGCAGATTTTTGAATTTTAGCCTTAGCTTCCATTGGAAAAAAAACACAAGCAAACAACTCTTATCCCTGCAGGATTCTTTAGCTAATTTTTAGCTTTAATTTTCAGTGGTCCCATTCTTTTCTGAGGAAATAGAATAAGGTATGGACAGAATACAAGCAATGAGGTTTTAGTACCTCTTTGAGTGATTCAGCCTTATACCTTGATCTGCCCTTACAGGGCTTGAACAGAATTGTTCAGAAAGCAGTGAAAAATCCTTTTACAGGTGTCATTACTCTGATTCACTAACAGATGGTCTGGAAGTTTAATAAGACCTTTTCTTTTTCTAAAACATTTCTCACTTTTTTTTCCAAGATAATTTTTCTTTTTTAGTTTAGATTTGGCAGGACCATTTTCAGTTGGTTTGATTTCCTACTTACCTGCTGGGAAAAGTAACCAGGGAAATAATCCTTGTCCCAGGAGTGTCAGGACATCTTGTGTGTTACTTCATGTGGAGGTGTACTGTCAGTCTATGCAATGCTAGGTTATGGTAGGAATTTCTCTTTGGCTCAACAAATCCAATTGGTCCTGTGAAACTGGAAAGAGGTGTTTGGATACCCACAGCTTCATTATAACAACAGGTTAAATCGATTAGAACTGGAGTAGTCATCAGGAAATGTAATGGATGCATGTTTTCAGTTCTTTACAGGAATGTCAAGGTCTTACAAAAATGTCACTGCAGCGAGTGAAGCTGTGGGCATGAGAGAGGATCTCACTCCATCTAAACACTCCTGTAAATGGCTGGAAAACAGCACAGAGATGAAAAGCCCAGGGCAGAAAGTCTCATTCTTTGTTCTGCTCAAAGGACTTTATATTGTGCAGCATCCTGGCTAGAAATACATCCAGGAAGTTTTTGTGATAAAGAGGTATTAGAGGTATAATGTGGAACAAAATGCACTGCAAGGTGTTTATAAAAAGAGAAAAAAAATTCCCATCATGGTAAATCAGTGGCAATTGTGCTCAATGCTGTTAACTCATAGCACTGCCCTAACATCAGATTGCTGTGTTGCTTTTGGGAGTATATGAGCTCTGTAAATTCTTCCTTGTGCATTCATATAGACAAACAATAGATTTGAACTAAAGAAGAGGATGATAAATGCAATGAAGCTTTACAATATCAAGTTCCTGGGTCAAGGCAGAGTCCTTGCTGAAAGCCATTGGTATTTATCCTTTCAAGTCAGAGGCAAAACCTTCAAGCTCAATTGCCTGGAGAGAGTTCCCACCTCACTCTTTCTCCAGGATATTTGTACTGCTCAGAATACAAGCTGCTTTCTACTGCTTTTATTCCATTCTGCTCAATCTCCTCTAGAAGTGCACCATGTGGGAAAGCTGCCCTTCACATATTTACACCACTGGATGTTGGGAGGAGTAGGTAGTTTTATAGGGAAGAAGGATTTTATACAGCACTGATGGAAGAGCTATAAATTCAACAATATTTCAGTATCATGGAATAAAAAAACCCTT
The DNA here is from genome assembly GCA_024734555.1 of Trochalopteron elliotii. Classification (NCBI taxonomy): domain Eukaryota; kingdom Metazoa; phylum Chordata; class Aves; order Passeriformes; family Leiothrichidae; genus Trochalopteron; species Trochalopteron elliotii. The sequence continues at coordinate 1,073,585 of JANPWX010000594.1, read as the reverse complement.
GTAGTTTTCAGCTTTAAGATGAGATACAATAAACTTTGAAGTGCTAGACCTAAGATGTATGTGTTAAAGGTGTTTTTTTTTTTATTAGTAGGGAACAATACAGGACCATAATTATTCCAGAGGAAGTTGGGCATATATTGGTCTGGAAACTGGGGTTTATGGTGACTATCTAAGTACTGATTCCTTGGAGATTGAAATACCAAGTTTTTTTAAAAAAAGGTTTGTTCTCTCTAGAGTATTTTTATGGTAGACCATCAATATGATCAGACTTAGGTACAGAAATACATTGGCTTTGAATTGGAAAAAAACATGTTAAAATATACCTTGGAGTCTGAAATAGTATTTTATATATACAATGTAAAAGGTCTTCACATTTCAAATGCTTTATCCTTGTCTTTTTCCAATATTTCCACTACTCTTAGACATAAATTTGTAGCCTGTAGTAATCTTACCGAGTCATGCATGCAATTATGAACAGATGCGTTGTTTGAATTGGAGCATAAAATACCAAGCAATGAGGTTGTTTGTGTGATGAATACACTTAGGGCTTGATTTTTCTATCATGAACTTTTCAATTTCCTCATGTTACAGTTTTAAAATTCAGTGAAGAATAAGAAACAGCAGCAGCAATAAATTAGAAGTTTAGAAAGAACGTGTATCAAGTCTCAGAAACATTGCTGTAATGGAAATACCTTATCTACACCAGGGATCCCTTATCTCCCACCTCCTAAGCAGCTCTCTCAGCTGGCAGAGAATTTGTTTTCCTGGAGAGGACTCCACACTCAGTGATAAGTCACTGTTCATATCTGCACGTATGAACACGGGTGACATCCTTCCTGTGCAGTGTGTGACATAAGATGTGTTTGGGATTCATAGGGGTGAAAAGTGGGACATGAACTTGGTGAAATTACATTGTGGAGGGAATGCCTTACAGGGATGCAGTGCTAGAGATAGGATCTACACAAACACATGTACGCTGGAGTCCAGTTCTGATTAGCAAAACACTTTGGATATAAACTCAAGCCCTCATTTTCTTCAGTGAGACCTTATGCTTTGCAAACCAAGTAAATCAAGGCCCAGAGTAATTAAGAGAGATACAAAGTTCTTCATGAGCTGCTGGAAGAGGGAAGTCATTAAATCGGGGCAATATTGCCTCGTTAGTGGAAAGGATGAGGCAAGAGGCAGAACTGGATTGATCCTGGTTTCTCACCACTGCAAGTCCATTATAGGGTAATGACTCAATGCACTGGTCCTTGCAAAGAGAGGGGCCCTGGGAGAGCTATTAGCAGTGAACACTGGCTCTCTATCACTGCCATGAGAACAATGTCTTTTTTTGGGGCATCAACTGGTAAATTCTGTGAGATTCTGCCACATTCATGTGTTTATCCATTTTATTTGCTGTTTAGTTACAAGCAGGGACTAGCAAGGGATGATGCACTGGTATTTACAATGCTCACTAATTTCATTTTATCAGGGTTCATCCTAATCTAAAGGAAGGGGGTTGCTCCCTGTACTAAGGAAGTTTGGCAGAGTCATGTAGAAAGAGTCAGGGAAAATGAGTCCAGCATCCCCTCTTTAAACTGCAACTAATAGGCATTTATGCAATGGTCATTTTAAATATGAGTCATGGCCCATTGAAAAACTAATTGAAATTACAGCACATTTCATTAGGAAAGATGATTACCAATTTATTCATCTCTAAAAAATTAAGTTTAGAATAAAACACTTTTAAAACCCACCTTGGTATTTGGAAGATAAATAGGGCTCGTGTGCTATTGACAAAAAGGAAGAAACCCAAAACACCCAAGCCCCAAAACCCAACAAAAAAATGGAATGTATATTTTCTTTTTCCAGATTTCACTGTTGGAACAGAAAGCTGGTGTCAAGCACAGAAAATCAAATGTATAAAAATTTATTTTCCATTTTCATATGCAAAACAGCCTCAAGTTTAAAAATAATAAAAATTGAGAGAAGTCACCAGTGTTACCCTACATGATGCGACTTCACTGTCTTCAGAAGGTTCATATCGATTTACAGTAACTAATGACTAATTAATTGCTGGTTTTGTTTTGCTTGCATTGTTAAAGTAGTCTGAAAAACTAAGTCCTAAAAATAGAAAAGAGTAGCACGCTTTTTTAAGACAACTGAAATTATAGACATTCCTACTTAAATTTCAATGTGACAGGAGTGTAAACTCTTCTTTGTGGAAAATAACTCAATATTTGTTTGAACTGTCACACTGTCATTTCCATCATCCCAAACAACCTTGAATTGTTAAACTTGGAATATTTGACACCATCAGTTTTTGCCAGGCCAGCAGTGCTTCTGCTGCCTCAGGTGCAGATTCTTTCATCATACAACATCACATTTCCCTGGATTATGTCCAGCTATGAAACCCTGACTTCAGCCTTTTAAAATAGTTTCAGTAATGGACAAAGACATAGAGAGGGGAAATTTGCTGCTAAGCCAGATCCAGAGAAACCAAAGGAATTGTGCCAGCAAAGAGCCTGGCCTGTGGCAAGGGAGAAGTTTGCAGTCACAAGCTACAGAGAGCTTAGAAATCTCAGCAGGAGTTAAAAGGCTGAGAACCATTCCACCAAGGTTTATGGGAATACACTTGAATAACAAAGTTGTTTCTTCCTCCCAACAATTAGGAAACAAATTGTCCTGGGCACTTCTTACCTTCTAAATTATTTGAGATGTATGTGATAACAGCGACAAATGAGGGAGGAAAACTCAATACTGGAAGTTATAACAAATGTACCTTGAAGTTGGTTACTGGGAAATAACAAGGGATAAAAGTGATTTGCTGGTGGAAGGGCAGAAAGAGATTTTTTTTTTATCCCCTGGCATCTGAGAACTTAGGTGGCATAAGAAATTGGTAAGCAAGTAGAGGAAAATGTAATCAATTCCCCCTATAAACATTTACCAAACTCTGAGGAAAGAAGTTGTGTTTGGAAAGGTATTTACTTTTCAAAAGGGAAGGTGATATTCAGTGCTAAAAGTTGGGCAAAAGAGAATTTAATACCTGTTTTTCTTCTTATCACTGACTTCCTACAGTGAATGTAGAAATATTTTTTTCCACTTTAAACAGGATTGTGTTGCTGTAAACAAGTTGGGGCATTAAAATGAAGCAAGGTGGAAAATGTGAATTAAGTATGTGGCTTGACTTTGTAATTTTCTTGCAGCTTCAATAAAACTTCTGAAATGAGTCAAGAAGAATTTGTGTTGAAATCTTTTGTGAGCTGAATGAATTCTTTAATTATAGGCAGGATTTTTTCAGCCAGGCTGTGAAGGACGTGCAAGACTGTAGATGTGAAATTCCTCCAGCCACCTTTCTCTCTTATTTAGCTGAAGTTAGATGTATAAGGGAAGGTGTTAATGTTTGGAGAAACCAGTGCAGTGAAGGCCTGACCTATATCTTAAAGTTACTTTGATATATTAAACAGAAAAAGTCATTTGCAATTTGATACCTGTTGAACACAATGGAAACTGGCAAATTGAATGTTTCTGTGAGATGATTCAACATTCTTGGTGTTTCTGCAGCTACAGCCTCTCTCTGACCCTGCATCCCATCACCATCCCACCTTCTGGCTGTTAAATTAGGCTTAATATTAGGATTCTAGCAAACCTGTCATGTGCTCACAGAAAGGCTGGAGGCCAGATAACATTCTTTTTCCTTTAGCCACAAGGCATTTGAGAAAGAACTGGCAGTAGCAATGTATTAACTTCTCGTCCAAACTGTATAAATAAAACATTTCTGTCAATAAGAAAATATTTTACAGACCTTTTCCATATAAATTTAATTTTCCTAATTTTCCATATTTTACCATTTTGCTAATTTTCTTGGAAACTTCAGGACAAAATATTTTCAGAAGATCATTCACTATTCCTGAGTGTGTTCACATGCATATAAATAGGTATAACAACAACCTATATTGCTTTGCCCTTTCCAGCTGTTAGACTGGATTAGGTTTTATTTAAACCAACTCTAAAAAAATTTAATACAACAGTAGTTGTCAGATAATCTGAATATCGAGTTTACAGGAGTAATTTTAATTTACATCAAACAGTGTAGGCAGTTTTTACACATCAGTTTGCATTTCACTGATTATATTCAGCTGAGGCAAAATGGTGGCTTTTTGAAGAAGTTTAATGCAACATTGCAGAGACTGGGGACACAAGATTTTCTTTCTGATGCATCTTAAAGACTAAAGTTTTCAATAAAAACTTTAACAAGACTTCATTAGTTTCAACTGGGAATAAAATGAAGTATGTTTGCATCCCATAATCTATGAACTATCAGGATGTTTATTTCATGTTTTTAAACTGCTGCTCACTTTGTTAATTGCAAACTGAAATGAAAAGATTAATCTAAAATACAACAAAAATGGTCAGTGGTATTGACCTCACATTTAAAATGCAACATTTAAGTACCAAATATATTAATATTTAAAGACTATGAATGGAAACAAAGAAACCAAAATTATCAACAGCTGATTTGGAAAAAAAACCCTCAGCAAAAATTACTTTTATGTTATGGCACAACACTAACATAGAGAATCATATGTTGAGTTGGTGCAAAGGTGTTTATTTTCACTTATGTTAGAGTTACTGGTGAGGACCCCAGTATGTTATTATTATTATTACAAATACCCTAGAAATTGTGTCTCTGCATTGCCAGTACAGATGCCAATATGGAAATTAGACTTACCCAAAAAATTGTGAAGGTCTTATTGAAATTTTCAAGGTGATGATACTGGAAAAATTGCAAGTGATGCAGAGCCAATGAATTATCTGAATATATACCTTTGGCCTTTTAATTTAAAATAAGGTGCTGGTCTTTATTACCACAGGTACTAACGTGTATCTTGCAAATAGGACTATGCTATAGCATATTTGCTTTATGCTTTGAAGTCCAAACAGCCACAGCACTTGAGGTGGTTGCATGTGGTGGATTTAGCCCAGCCTTTAGCCCCTCCAGATCAGTCTGGGTGTTCTGTCAGGCTGTCCTGGAGAGCTGCAGGGATGTGAAGGCAGAGGAGGTTGTCACATGTCATTACAGAAATGCTGCCTCTTATTTTTAACTCTGTTCACAAATGCGTCCCGTGACTTTCTATGCTTTGTAAAGGAACTGTTTGCTATGCTTTGTGTTACAGGGCTCTCCAGGTAAGCAGGATAAAACCCCCCTGACTCCCCTCTATATAATATTTTTTATCCAGTTTTCTCTCTTGGCTTAAGGAGATAAAAGAAGTCCAGCAATAAAACCAGTCCAAAAGTGCCTGGGTACCTAAATACTGATACTCTGTTGTTTGTCATTCTCTCTTTGTTTATAGTTCCTTAGTCAGTTTCCAGTCTGTGCTCAAGAAAAAATCAGTTTGAATGATTTCTTTTAAGGGAGGCTATTTGACACATTCTTTGATTTACCTAAGTCTTCTGGACTATATATCATTCTAAACTACTCTGCACCTTTCATCCCACTAACTGATAGAATTATTTTGGGAATGCATGATGCAGTTTTCATGGCAATGTTTGCTTTCCTGGAAATCTATACTCTGTAAGAAATACCTCTGATACTGGTGGTGCATACATAGTGCTGGGGCAAACTGGTTTTTTAAACCCAGTGTTCAACCTGAAAGAAACTGCTGGGGCTATGAAATTCTGTGATTTTGAATTTTGTATTGAATTTTAAATACTTGTAATAAATTTTAAATACTTTTCTTATTTTAAAAATATTTTTATTATTATTATAATTTAGCGTTTTTCTGAAAAAGGAATTTTCCATATTCCTTTGGAACCAAAATTTTTTTTCAGCCTTTCAGAAGCATTAGTTGCTGTGCGATTTGTGCACAGCATGTTCTAAACAAATAAACAGCTGGATAATCTACACTTTAACCTACAGTGGAGAACCCCTGAGTTTGTGGTATCTGAAAGAACTCCCTTCTTTCAAGAAACGTAACTAAAATGATCTCACCATGTAGCGATGGGGAGCCAAGACAGATGGACCTCTGAAGTGTAGAATAAAGACTTTACAATTAGAAATTGTAAAACAGATATATTTTATTTCCGGCTGGGACACACGGGGGAAAATCTTCTCCAAACTGTGTGTACCTGGTCAGGACAAGGTCCAGGTTTAAATACCCATTGATCCCACAAACCCACACCTCCCCACCCGCCCATTCCCCGCCTTATCTCACTTCCTATTCTAATGAGCTGCCACCCCTCCTGGTGGTTGTGAGTTGGGGTCTTGGAAGGAAGGCCGACATCTTCCTCAGGTTGATCTTTGCTTCTGGGCAGGCACGGTGGAGGTTTGGCTATTTTTCAGGTCACTTTGCTCTTGCCAAAGATGAGGAGCTTGATTTTGCTGGATTCAAGCCGCAAAGTTCTGCTCTATCAATTTTTGATAAATACCTAGGTCCCGCTTTGCTGAGTTTCAACATTATACATCTTACTTATGTGACTTCTACTTAGGAACTACTTAACAACCAAGCTTAATAGCTGATTTTCTATGTGTTCTCAGTACAAGCTCTTTCTCTACTTCTACAAAATCATCAAAAGCTGCTTCTAAAATCTTGTATTTTGATATTCATAAGCATCCTCCACATCACCTCCTTGGTTCTACCCTTGACCCAAAACAAGCGCTCATTGGCTGCCTGCCAGAGCGGTGTCACTGTTCACATGTCCCTTCAGCCAATCAGCTTCTTGATTATGTGGTGTCCATGTGCCTCTCCAGCCAATCACTGCCCGATGTACTGCCAGGTCTCAGATGACAGGATCTGGTTTTTATGTCACTGTTAGCCGGAATTTCCCAGAATGCTTTCTGTTGAGCTAGAGTGAACAGGATTTCTTGTCTCCCACATCAATGTATGCCTAAATATTGTATTTGTTTGTACAGTTTTAGGGTTTTCACCTTCTCAAAAGTAGCAGTACTAAATGTCTTCAGGGAAAGATCTCCCACTTCTACCTTGATGGTTCCAGATTTCTCCAGATTGTAATGGTGCACCTTCCCACCTCTCCCACCTTGGGCCTTCTTTACAATCTCAGGAACTTCTGATAAGCCTTGATCAAACCAGCTGGGGGCAATTTTTGGCTCCTAGGAGCACACGACGATGAAGAAACAGATGTTGGTCTTTTACATCTTGGTCCTGTGCTCATGGGCCTGTTTTGATCAAGAAGTACCTGGGTACACAAAAATGGATGCAAAATTAATACAATTTTTATTCACTTAGCTTTACAAGACTAATTATCATTACAATTTCATGGGTGAGATATTTAATGAGATTGCATGTTTTAGTCTTTATTTGTATTCAGAGTGATTTTCATATGATGATAGGAACAGCATATAAAATAGCAGTGTGTCAAAAAAGCCAGGTCCTGGAGTATATAATATTGCTCAAACTGACACTGTTCAATACAATAATCTATTTGCATTCATGAAAACATGTAATATGTATGGGTTTCAGGCACTCTATTGATACAGGCTTGCATTTGTGTCTTTATTTGTTTATCTGTAGGTCCATTTAGGTTAATTTTCTGGCAACTTTTAAATTATAAATAATAATATTTTTAAAGAAACACCTGAGGTAAGGCTGTAGGGATTTTTTTTTCCTGTAGAACTGCACTGCTCTGCATATTTAGGATTAAATTTACCATTAAATTAACACAGTTGGAGACATTATAATCTCTATTTAATATGATGATTTGAAAAGCTTCACTAGAAAAAGGAAAACCAGCAACCTTGTCTGGCTGTGATGGTAATGCATTAGCAGTAACTAAGCCAAATACTCTCAGTCAATTCAGGCAAAATCACTGCTTTAGCTATTTCTTCAAAACCAGGTTACATGCGGAGCTGCAAAATCAGCAGCTACTCTCCACTTCCCCTCAAAATATAAATTAATTACTCTTAAGTTATTTCTCACCAGAAAAATATTTCTAGCACTTGTTAAAATGTAGATCTGCCTACTGTTACTTTTGAGACCTTTGCAGCCTTTTTCTTTTGCATATAAATGTCCTTTAACGCTAAATTAATTGAGAAATTTGTGTATAGGAATTGGACCTAAACAAAGACAATAAATGAATTCTTGTCATGGTTCCTGACTTGCAGTGTTATTGGCCACAGGGAGGAGGTTTTAGCTCTGGTCCCTGCTTGGGATCAGGTCCAGGAGCAGCAGCACCATGGGCAGCTGTTTTGTCAGCACTTCTCAGCCCCAGGGCAGCTCCATGTGCTGGCTCTGCTACGGGCTCAGAGGAAACACAGTTATGTGCTTCACATCCAAACTTCACACTCTTTGTGCTGAAGGATGCTTTTTGCTCACTTATGCAAGGATTTTTAACAATGAAGCCTAACAAACAAAGCACACTTATTACCTCTCAGATATGTACTGAAACGTCAGTAATATGATTTTACTGATGATTTTTATGATTTAAAAAAATAATTATTTTTTTGCAAGTCAGACTATCCTGATTTCTGCCTTGACTTGACTCAGCCTACAAATAGGAGGAGTGTTGGTGTGTTAAAATTTCCTCTTTGTGGTGCACAGGCCTTTGGGCAGAGCTGTCCTGTCCCTGTGAAAGGACACTGATCTGAACTTCATCTGCACTCTGTGACTAACTCAGTTCTGTGGAGCAGAGTGTGGAGCTGGAGGGGAATTTGAGATTTATATACACAAACATGCCTCACTTGTGCTGCATTACAACACTGTTACAGCTTCCCTTTGGGTGTGTGTAATCCTTGGGAGCTCAAGCCAGACTAAATACCAACAGTGCCCATAGTACCTTGTGAGTGGATGCGTGGAGCATGAAGTGTTTACATTGGAAAAGCTTTTCTGCAGTTTTTAGGATGGGCATAAAGGAGAAGAAGCATTGTATTTTAAACATTTCATATGCCAAGAATCGCTCATGTGGCTGGCAGTTTTTCCTGAACCTGAGAAGTTGAAATTTAGCCACATGAATGAGTACTAACCAGGCTTCTCTTTGGCTCTGTGGCTTTCACGGAATTCTATGTTTCAGCTTTTCTAAACATCTCTTCCCTAAATATCAGTTTCGAAATCTGTTAGTTAAAGTCAGTTGCAACCATAAGAAAACATTTTGCAAGTTGTTTCATCAGCAATTTCTCATCTGTGTGATGGGCAAGATGTACTGGCATTTTTAAAGCTTTTTATCATGTCCTTTCTCTTCTAATAAGACAGGACTATGTCTTTGTTCATCTGCTTCTAAGCAGTGGTATTTCTCTTTGATATCCTTTAAAAATGTTGGTTTGTGTCCCATGCCCTTGCAGAAGTTTTGTAAATGCTTTGGGAATTATGCTTTCAGCACAAGCATTCACAAGTGACTGATGTTAAATTCCAGATTTTCTGTACCTGAATAGAGAATTGCAGGTTAGTTGCCTCATAATTATTTCTGAGTAGTACCATTTTGCCTGCAAGTGCTCAGTGCAGAAACTGGATGTACATAGCATGGATTTCAGTGAAATTCATAAAATAAGCCAGGTTTACTTCTCATCCTTTTATAAAACATTTTGTTGTGTTTTAGATTGATTGTTTTGAATGCAAGCAACAACAACTGCACCAGGCAAAATGACTGGACCCATATTTATGTAGGATATAAATGGGTGTGTGAGTCAAGGTGCAGCTTGAAACATCAGCTCAGGGCTTTAGAACAACGATTCTTTTTCTGCACTTAGGGCTTTCATTGCTGCAACTGGAGCTTTCTTTATCCACAAATGGGCTATGAGAGAGTGGTGGAGGCACTGCCCAATTTAGCTGCTCTTTTTTTTCCCCCTGTGCTTCTTTTCTCCCCTTAAGGCTAATGTTGCTCTTCCAGATTTAACATGAAGTTTGCAAGCTCAGTGTAAGTAGGGCCTTCACTTACCGAAGAACTTCTCTAAGCCAAATTCTTCTGGTTTTTGGGTTTTTTTAAAAATTTTCATGGGAGGCTTTATTTACAAGACAAAAATAGAAGATGATATAGCAAACTACTTCTCAATTTCACTGTGCTCTTAATATACTTCTTGAGCTTTGCTTAGGGGCAAGTAAGCAAAAATAAAGGCACTAAAATTAAGACTGTAATGTGTGTGAGTGAGAGGACAGTAGCAGAGAAGGTGGACTCACATATGCTTATTTTCAAGCTTCTGGAATTTTTTGGTCTTTCTCCCCCCCTATATATTCTGTTCAAAAGCAGTAGCAGCAGAGCTTTTGCTGAGGCAGCTCATGATTTCAAAGACAAACTTGGAAAAGCTCCAGCATATCTGCCACTCTAATTTATACCTATGAGGATTAAGATGTCCAGTAAAGCCATGAAAATGACTTAGTTTATTCCCACTTGATCAATTACAGCATCTCCTAAGAAAACATAGGGGTAATATCTGTACATATATATTTAATAGATGTCATATACCACCTGGGATATATGCATCAGCAGTGTGTATATTAACTTAATAAGTCAGTTAATGTTTTCACTAAAATCAGCTTTCAAATGTCAGGCAAAGCAATAAGCACAAGCTAATTTGCCAGTGGGTCAGACACTGCCCTTTTGCTACAGCTGAGCTTTCAGTAGCCATGTCACTTGTCACTTCTTTGACCTGAGTTGAGCTGAGGGTAACAAGTACAGTGAAAAGACAGAACTGTATCCTTTGGTAAAGTCAACTCGAGTAGCTTCCTTTGCTGCGCTGACAGTTATTTCTATGGGTGAAGATGTGATCTGGAATCTGCTGCAAAGCATTTTTGTTTTCATGCAGTTTTCATGTCTCATCTACACTGCTTTTTCTTCCCCTCTGCTACTTGGTGGAAAGAAAGGTGGAGGTTTTTTTGGTGGTTTGGTTTTGGGTTTTTTTGGTAAGTTTTTATTTTTTTAAAAGCACATCTAAGGAAATTAAATTATCATGCTTTAGACAAAACTGAGATGCTGAGGTTTTTTTTTTTTCTGTTGATGTTTCTTCTTCCACTCTTTAAGAAAGAAGCAAAAACCTTTAAAATTATTCTTTACTCATACCAAAAGAAGCATTAAATGATTTGGTGGCTGTTGCCTCTTTCCATATACCAATGAGAGCTGCATAATTCATGTGTAGCAAGTTATTCAGGCACAGAAAAAGAGGGCTGCAGAAGAGAAGGTGAAAAAAATTTTTTTAAATTATCTTTTTGGAAGTTGATTTTATTGCATTGAAGCTAAATTATCTCCATTTCCAATTCAGCAAACTGGAAAATGACAATAAAAACAATAGATTTTTGTAGCCAGATTTAACTTTTTCATTACGTTTTGAGCCATTGCTAAATAGAAGCACTTCTAATACTTCACGTTTCCCTGTCCCTTTGAGTTGCTAACTTGTGGTTGCAGAAAGCTGAGATATGCAAGCTAACTTTTTTCCAATTTAGGGCTTATTGTCTGTCTTGAATGCTAAAAGACACACAGGGATGGAACTCTGTTAAGGGTCGTTTAGTGGCAGGAAATGATATCTGAGGAATGGAAAAGACACATTATTATTATTCTGGCCTTCTGCACAGTGGGATACACTGCAGCAGAGAGTTACTGAATACAGCTGGTCAGAAAAGTTTTGAGTTTGGAGTCTTTGCCCATATCCTTGCCAAGATTCTGAAGTAAGATGTTGTTCCTATCATTTACTTGAAACGTGGGAAATCCAGACAAATGCAAGGTTTTCATTCTTTTTGTATAAATCATTCTCTGTCAGTCACCTTAATAACATCAGTCTTTATTTGTGACATGATCAGTGCTCAGTGATAAAACTGAGGGGACATCCAATGTGAGTGAAATGTAGCAAATCTGAAAGCTAGGCACAGAATCACCAGCTAGGAAGAGGCCTCCAAAGGTCACCTCTTCTAGCCTCCCACTCAGAGCAGGGCTAAAAAGAGCAGGGCTGCTCAGGGCCTGTCTGGTCAAATTTTGAGCATCTCCAAAATTATAATTTACTTCTCTAGGTGACCCTTCCAATTTTGAACACCCATATGTTTCAAAAATGAATTGAAAATGATTCTTGTCTTGAATTAGCATTTCCCATGTCTATCAGCTTGTGTTTCTTTTCTCTTGTCTTTTCACTCTGTGAAGCATCACTGTGCTCATCTGAGAAGAGTTTGGCACCATCTTCTCTGTACCCTTAGGGATACCCTTAAGGTTTTCTGTCTTTAAGGCTGAGCAAACCCAGTTCTCTCAGCCTTTCATATTCCAGCTCCTGACCACCTCAGCATTTGCCATATCTCAAAGCTAGGACCATATCGAGGCATGAATTTGGTGTTGCTTATGTCCAATCCCCTTTCGTCTGCAAAAGCCAATTTGGCTTTTTCAATCCCCTGGATCTGTAAACACTTAACTTATGGCAATGTTTTTTAGCAGAGAACAGTCCTGAGGATGTCTATACAAGGCCAACACAAACAATTATTTATTTATCTATTTATAAATTCTGTAACTCTGAATATATGTGAGAGAAGCTGCTTTAGGATGTCATGCCAAACTTTCCCTGTGGACACACCCAAAGAGATCTCTAATGGTGTGGCTACAGAATAATAATTGTCACCATTTAAAGAACGTTAATGCCATGTAAAATGTAATGGGATTTTAAATTCATTCCCTACTTTTAAGGCAGAGCCTTGCTGGTTTGTTTTTTTCAATATGTTTTTTTAAATGTCGGGAAAAAAGAGTACAAGACCTGAGGCTGACTCATTTAGTGGCAATCTCTGATATGAAAGAGGTGTTTTGCCATGGTCTATTGGACAGAATGAAGAGCAGTGCCCTCCCCAATGTCATTGTTCACTGATGTATTCAGTAACACTTTTTGATTGGCAATGTGTTCAATGATGTAGTAGGCAGAACTTCATCTCTCTGAATGAACTGTCGAAGTGGAGGTTTTCTGTTTAGCTCGATTCAAGAGCAAGTCTCCAGAGCTTTCAAAGAATTATTAAAGTGGGTATAAAGGATCTTTGTGCTGGAGAGTGATCTTTCTGCCCTTTATGAAGTACTGGAAGAATGGTCTGCAAAGCAGACAAACTGAGGTGAAAATTATATTGTGAGTCCTAGAATACACATCATGAAAGCCTTAAACTGCTCTAGGGAGAGCTGATGTTGTGGAATCCCTCTTCTGAATTGATAGAAAGCCAGACATATGCACTGATTAGGTAAAACTTGAAAAGTTTAAAATTTCCATCCACTAAACCCTTATGAATTACTAGTATTGCATTTTGGGAAGTATGGATGAGTATCAGATAAATTTTCACACACCTTTATTTTCCACATGCTAGTTAGAAGACATTTCGTTAAAGAAAACATAAAAATACATTTTCCACAAACTTTCCTATTATCAAGTCAAACCTACCTGTTTTGTCTTCAGTTCCAGTCCTTGGTTTGTCTTTCTAAATATAAATTATAACTTTTTTTTTGGTCAGCAGTTGTAAAACAAATGTTACCTTCCACTTAACTATCATTTATAAAATGATAAAAAATTTACACGTAGAAATTTGACATACAGATTTCTCTACACCTGAATTACATAAAGGTCTAAGTTGTGGAGATGCCCCACCCGGACAACTCATGCATATATTTTTATTCATACTTGGTTTCCATGATTACTGCTAGAAGAAGTAACTTTTGTAAGTGATTGTCTGAAAACAAAAAGTAAAAATACAGCTTAGATACTAAAAAAAAAAAGGAACTAGATTTTTGACCTTCTTAAATGATTTGGTCTGAATTCATTGTGAAGAATTAGTGAAGACTGCTGCAGCTTCTTTTATCTCACGTGGTTTTCTCGTCCCCAGTTAATTGGACACCCTCAGTAGAAACTTGGATGAAAGGACCTTAAAAGAATCATTAACCTAAACAAACTTTCTTTTTTTCCTTTAGTCAGTTTTGTCCTACATTGAAATGCAAAGTTACCAAGCTGATAGTCCTGTGCGTATTCAATTGTCCCTAACTGACATGTGGGAAGGATTATGAGAAGAAAAATAAGAATTCTATTCCTAAAACGAGCTTCAACATTTAAGTTTTTTCTGTGGAAATGAGAGGAGAGAGGGAGGGAGGTGTTTATGACTCATTCACCTTGCTCTTTCTTCACTCAAGTTTCATGTTCATGTTTCTAAATTTGGTGAAAGAAAAGTCTTTCTCCACTTGAGACCTTGTGAACATTTTATTTGCAGTAAACATTGGTATATGAGGTTTATAGGAGGTTGGTGATATCTGGAAATTATGTACACTGTGTGCTACTGGATCCTGCACAGAGGTACCATGTCTGCAAACTGTAAAAAGATTGCTGTGGAAAATCAAGGTAGAATTCATAAAGTTAGAGTGCACTATCTCTCACAACTTGGATAGTGAACAGTTTCAGCCTTCAGGAGTGCTTATATTCTTTTCCACATCTTTCATTTGTTATAATTATTAGACAGAAAACTGGGGACAGCACCAGGGCTTTCATCTGTTCAACTTTGTTTCATTTGTGTCCCCAGAAACTTCTCTGAGAGACCAGAAGCACTAAATGGCTTTTTCATCCTTCCTGATGGCAAATCTGGAGGTGGCTCTGCTGCCTGCCTGGGAGGCAGGGATAGCTGGCTCAGGAATAAGATATTAGAGCCTTCTAGCCAAGGAGAGTTGCCACAGCAATGATGATACCATGGATAGAATTTATGGACTATTGTGTATTTGTCTCTTGTCATTGCTAAGCAGTGCAAGCGAGCAAGCAAAACTCCCGTCAGCCACAGCATCTGTTCAGCTTTAGAGCATAACTTCAAAATTAGACCCTGTGTTTGCAAATCCAGTGCCATGCAGAAAGTGCCATCTGGCCTCGATCTGTTTCACAGTAAATTCGTTTATTTTGTGAAACTGAGGAGACAGCCCAAAAAACTACAAGACTTTTGCACTGAGAACTTGCAGTGGTTGATATAGACACAAGAATCATCTATTCCTGTGCAATTGGACAGTGCAAAATACACTTGATCACACTATGGCTCCAGAATAATCTCAGCAAGAAGGAAGATGAGGAATCCCTGCTGGACTTTTCTAAAGGTTTAGCAAGGTATAAGGTTGTTTGAAGAGGAGGTAGATTTCTATAGGCCATAATAGAATAAGACAGGGGTCCTAAATTATCCTAAAGCCACATGATTAAACTGTATGCCATGGCAAACAAAGACAGAATATTTCTGGAAATAAATGTCCTAATTTTACCTTCCGTAACACCTGCAAGCTAGATCAATTGCTTTGTGATAGGAAAAGAATTTTCAGGCAGCACAGAAGAAATCTCTGATCCAAAACCACCTGGCAGTATCAAAAATCTGTCACAGTTGGTCAGTGATTAGATCCTGGTGATAAAAAGAGGAATCTGTTCTATCTGGAATATTGAACAGTTATCCTTTATTTGATGCTTTTTGAGGGACTTCAGACTTATGCCAAGAGCCTCAAAATAATAATTATTCTAACCTACAGTTAGGAAAGAAGGTCAGAAACTTTAAATGGTGGTCAACTCTTTGTCTGAAGTCTGCATTCATAAGTGAGAAACCCCTAAGAGAGTATTCAAATGTACAGACCCAAAGACCAACATGATAGGAGTGAAGAAATAGTATACAAATTATCAGTCACAAAGTATTTCAACTTGCAGAGTTTTTGACTGATAGTAGAGCAATGCCTAAGGAGACAGCCTGGAAGCAACACTGATGAAAAATTGGCATTTTTCAAGTGAGGCCCTGAGAGGTACCAACCCCAGCTGTGCTGAGAGGAGAAATTGTGCCTGGTTGTCCTCTTTGGGGTGGGACAAATCGAGCTGTTCTGGGAACATGGTGGCTGTGCTGCCTCATCCCAAGTTAGCAGGGTGCATGTTGAAGATGCCTCTGCTGAGTAAATCCAACTGGCCACACTGTGTTTTTGGGGGTTATTGTATTGTGATAAGAGGAAAATCATATGCCAAAGGCAAAAAAATGTCCACCTTCCACCTTCCCAAGAGAAAGTAGGATCTATGAATTAGTCACTTCTGGATATCTGAGGAGCCATTCCAGGTGCTCCACTCTGTGCTCCAGGCAAACAGACAAACCCCCCACTAACAGCATGTGGTGAATTTGGCACTAAATTGATTTGTGAGAAATGAGGATTTCTTTAATGCAGGCCAGGCAGTAACCTGAGCAGAAATCATGAAGTAAATGCATGCCTCACATCAGGGGGCAGAGTGTTCTGCAATGAAATGAGGACTGTATTTACAAGTTAGATACAAGTGCCTAAGAACAGGCATTATTCAGAGGCATCTGAGTACAGTGGTTGATAATTGGGAAAAAACTTTTCTTCTGCAGCTGCCCCTTAAATGTAAGGAACTTTTAAGCCCTACTAAACTTTCTCTTGAATCAGAAGTGAGATATGCAAGTGAGGGCCTCACTTTTGAGCCATGTTTTGAGTTTCTGTGTTCACATAATGAAGTGCTGTGCTGCTGCCTAGCTTCTGTGGAATGCTGGAGAAGGTAATGGAAAAGGGATCTTAGTGGCACTGAGAACCTATCAACTGATGGAAAAGGCAAAAAACCAGGAGGGCATCCAGAAGCTTGAAATGTTTGTCCAGTGTCAGATACACAGACTAAATGACAGATCAGTGGAGAAAGAAATTGTTGAGAAAGAGCAAGGAGATGAAAATCAGATGACTGAGAACCTGGAGCTCTGTTCTGAGGTGGTTCTTTTGATTTTAGTAATTTTATCACTTTCTCTATGTGAAGCAGTGTCTCCATTTGTACATTGCTGAGCAGCAGCAGCAGGGACCATGGCACAGTATTTGTCAATACTCCTGCACAGTGGGATCAGGAAACTAGAGGATTCCTGGAGAATTCCCAGCCAAATGTCATGTGTGCTCACACCTTGCAAGCCTAATGATGATTATTGAGCTCCTGGCACAGAGCAGAGTCCTGGTCCTTACCTGTAGTAGTATAATATATGTAAATCAAAAAGAAAAAAAGTCAACAATTTAAACAATCTTAACACTCAAGGAATTTTTTTTGAAGTGGCACCCATTGTAAACTTCAAAAACTTACTAGTAAAAAGAAGTTTGTTCCTAAGATTTATGGGGAGTCTTATCTTCAGATAAGACAACATGCAATTATTCTAGCATAAGGTTGTGAAGGATTTGGGTCTTATTTTTTCATACAGTGGGTCTTGCCTATGGCAGTGTAAAAAAATTTAAATAAGATAGCAATTGTGTTATGTTAAAAATTATAATTTTTTACATTATAAATTAAAATTTCAAGTTGTGGTAGCAATTTTTTTCCACTTTATTTTTATAAAGCTCAGATCTAACAATTTTAAATCAAGCAATTTAAAATCACTGATTCAATTCACTCCCCTACTGTTTTGGGTCTTTCATGACAGACAGGAATTAAAAGCAGGTTTTTTTGTGAGAGGAATATTTGAAAATGTTTGTATGTGACTGCTTGGTGAAGAT
The DNA here is from genome assembly GCA_024734555.1 of Trochalopteron elliotii. Classification (NCBI taxonomy): domain Eukaryota; kingdom Metazoa; phylum Chordata; class Aves; order Passeriformes; family Leiothrichidae; genus Trochalopteron; species Trochalopteron elliotii. The sequence goes on along the minus strand of JANPWX010000594.1, from coordinate 1,056,185 downwards.
CTAATGGTTTATAACATTAAAGAAAGAGAAAAGAATCTTGTAACAGTATTGTGGCAAAGCTTTTAAAGACAGAGCAGTCAGGGCATGTAAAACTGCAGTTTCTATAGTAACAGGATTTTCGTCCTTTATAAATGAATGTGGAGAATTTGAAGATGTACAGTCTGACAGAGCAGCACTGTGAAACTTGCCACGTTCATCACTCTTCCCAAAAATTTGTGTTACAGTAGAATGAAAAAAGCCCCATCTTTTAAAAAGCCCCCACATGATTTATGTGTATGAGAAAATAGGCATTGGAGCAGAGAGTATTTCCCCAAAGAGGAATCCCAGGTTAATTGATGGACTCAACAGACTCCTAGGTAGGATCCTTAGAAGGTTCTGTAGAGAAAGAGAAGGGACTCAGATACCCATTTAATACCCAGAAAAAAACCTGGGGATGTAGGAGAAGGGAATCCAGGTGACCTCAATGTGATAAGTAACAGCTGTGTTAATTGCCCAGTATGGCCTCACCCCTGATGAGTAACAGCTACATCCAGTAAGGATGAGTGAGATAAAAGAGGGGGTGAGCTGGTAAGGGGAGGGTCATCATGGGGGAGGAACCTTGAGGAGCCTGCAGGAGAGAATCATGAAGAAGGAGCCTGGGGAGAGAATCACTGCTGTGAGGTCAGTCTGGGTGTGCAGTCAGAGCCTGTTGTTGGAACCTGCAGTCACAGTCTAGCTGGGTAAAAGCCTGCAGTCACAGTCTGCAAACTGATCCCTGCAGTCAGAGTTCAGCAGGGAATAACCAGCAGTCAGGGGCTGCAGGGGAAACCTCCAGCAGGAGCTGCTGTAGCCAGAGTCAGTGAATGGTTGGAGTCAGGATGGCTGAGCTGTAAGGAGGAATGAAGCAGGACCATTTTCATGCTGTGATAAACAAGAAGTCTGTGTCTCAGCTCCTTCCTACCCTCTAACAAGAGGGCTGCTGCAACATAGGGAGATGTGGAAAACTCAACTATTCTGCAGCTTGGGCATAGGTGTATTTTGGATGCACGTTTTTCACCACTAGGCTAATTTTAAAACAAAGGATGTGTCTTCCTCTTCTGTGCCTTTTGTAGCCTAGGTCAGGTGTATTGGTGTTTATTTTGTTTTTTTGAAGAGTAACATTTGTTATATTGCTCACGTTTCCTCTTGGGGACATAAGGAGATTAAAAATGTGGGATTTTTATGGGGTGACAAGTGTCCTGTTTAGCAGATGTATTTAATAGTGTTAGATAATAACAGACAGTAACATGTAAACTACATAATGAAGTTAGAAGCCTGAAGCGCTGATTTCCTAATAAAATCTTTATGATAAATTGTTGTTAATTACTAAGTCTGCTATGGCTGGAGTCTGCCATAACCTTATAAAGCAGAACAGAAGTCTGTTCTGTCCCAGGTTTCCTTTATGCTACAGGAACTTGACTTTACAACAGTTCCTCTGTATAAGGGATGTAACCCTAGTAAACAGGATGCTGAAAAAATCAATATAGCTTCTGAGGCACTCCAAAGTTTAGGGCAGTTTAGGTGAGCTTAGGGATACCCCAAAACAAATGTAGCTCTATTTTTTCATGCCTTGGAAGAGTTTTGTGTTAATGGAAACATACATGTATGTACTATAATGGCAAAACACTGTGTAATGCTATGGAGTTTGTAAAAGTAAAAGAAAGAAAATTAACTTCAGTTTCCTATTCAGTGAGTTCTTCAAAGAAGGAAGAGAGAGGAAAGGAGAAAGAGAATGCTTTTTGTTTTCTTTATATGCACTCCTTTCTTTCAAGTTACAGATGTCTTGTGTTTAACAGGAATCTGCTGTAAAGGAGGATGAAAGAGGGTCACATCAGGAAAGGCACGATTGTGTAGATTTTAAGGGCATTCTGTAATTTTATAATCAGTCTGTTGAACTTAATAAAAAGGGTTTCATCAAGTGGATTTTCATTTAGCCCTCAGTTAACAAGCAGTCACATTTCAGAAACTTGTAACTTTTCCTGCTCATTTTCCTTCCCCTCAGAGTTTCACAGTATGAAGTGTGTAAACTTTTTTTCAATAAAATAGTACTTGAGAGCTCAGGGGAGTTCCTTGTGCAGGTTGGCTGCTGGGAATCTTCATAAAGAGCCATCCAGGAGATGAATGTTAATGCCAAGCTTAAACCCAACAGCAACCTTGCAGTGATTTGTCTCCGGGGCAGATGGGAGAGCTGTTGGGGTGGCTTGCCATAGGTAAATAATTAAGAATGTGTGTTAACTGGACAAGCTAATTCAAGTGCAATGCTTGTAATTTTGGGCACCTGAGCAGTAAAGTCTGGTGTCACAGAGATCACTGGCCTTCCTTTCTCAAATTCTGGACTCTCTCTGGATACAGCAGCCTGTCATTGGTGCTGGAGTGCTCATTGTGGACTGTGAAACTTGGAGCCAAATTAAAAGTTTGCTTGAGTAGATGGAATATTTTAGTTGTGCGTTTACTAAAAAAAGTGAAGATTTGCAAACCTTTCTTGTATAGTAAATAGGAAAACATTCCCTTGCTACCCATTTAGACAAGATCAAGGAAGGTTTAAAGCAGGGATAAAAACTATTATCAGCTGTTGTATTGTGACAATAGCGTCACTTAAACCTCAGTATGGCTGCAATGAAAAGCTGCAGATAATAAGGATGCTCTCTGTCACCATAAAGAAGGAATATGCTGACAATCTTATAGAATTAAAGCTGATTGCCTATCAGCTAATGAATGCAATGAGTATTTTAAACCACCATTAAATTTATCTAGATACTTAATTGAAGCTACTGTTGCTTGTTCATTAAAAATAATGTACAGACTGTGCCCTCTAAGTAATCTGGGATGGATCTTTCAATTTTTTCCTGTTCAAATTGTTTATCTGTTATAAATAGAGCACACAATTATAACTTATGTTAAGTGGCTCAAGTTTCAGTTATCTGGGGATAACTCAGCTTTACTATCAAAAGGAAAATACATAAAGACGATACAGGTCTGAAGCATGGAAGATCCAAGTAAGTGTTTTAAAAATAGAATCAAAATTGAAACTTCCAATTAAAACAAACTATTTTTGAAGAGCTTGAGAAGAATTCAGTCAATGTAGGGTCTGATCTAAGAGGCAATATCTTCTGTCTTTCTGAATGCCCTCTAAATTAATGCATCTTATGGATTTATTGGCATTTCAATTAATAATGGATACTTGAAGTCTAAGGACTGCAAACATTTAGTCATTCTGACAAACATGTCTCACAAGAAATATTAGAGTGGATAGATGATATACTAACGTATGTAAAATCACAATTTATGAATTACTGCTAAAGATTACAGCATTAAAAAGTTGATTGCAGTAAAAACTCTTTGCTATCTTGACCCAGCTGCAAGGAAAAAAACTCAGTGAAAGAAGATGATAGAGAGAGAAAACAATTAAGACGAAATATTTGACAGGTGTGAGTCCAAGAGGCTCAGGCACAATGAGGAGGACAACAGCAGAGGTACTGATGTTATTCCCACTCACACACCTTCTGAGCATCTGAGAGGGCTTCAGCTCTGCTGCCTGCCACATTCAGATGGGGGACATGAACTTAGATATATTGCTTTTCCAAATCAAGTGATATGGAGTATTTGAAAATGGCTTTCTCTTAATCTTTCCTATTTAAAGTGCTCCACTTTGCAAAAAATAATGAATTATTCATTGGACAAGAAAAATAGAGAAAGTAAGAACTCTGAACTGAAGCATCAATTATTCATGCAACTTTAGATCCCATGACTTTGAGTTAAGAGGTGAATAGTAGTCAAAAGTTTTTGATAAAAATCTTCTCAAGGATTAACTTTTTCATATCTTTGTCCTAATTGCATATATTAGATGTGAAAATTGTCTCATTATTTGGACCAAAAAAAGGCAAGATCATATAGTAAAGATAGTTGGTATCGTCACTTTCTCCACTCTTCCCATAAATGTGTTTTTTACTCTTTTTTTATTCTTAATAACATTAAGCCTTTGTATGCTGACGGCTCATTTCCCAAATTTCTGAACATCATTTAATAATTAGGATTTTTTTTCCCTGGTCATGCCAGTTATGGGCATTTCAAATTTAACTGTATGGTTGACTTAAAACAAAGTTTTGAACCTGAACTAAATCAAACCCTACAAAAAGTTTCTTTAGCGAGACAAAAGGAACAATGAAAATCATCTATGGCTGATCATTTGATTTAGGTCTCGTTTTTCACAGGCTCACTGCAGTTTCCCAGCCTGACAGAGCTCCATGGAATCTGTTAGTCAGGATATTATAAAATAGAATCAGACCTTCCAGTCAGTCTCATTGTGTAAATGAGGTATAATTTACCGTTCCCTTATGCTGTGACTTAGTTATCAACCAAAAAGTGATATGCATGGGAGGCTCAAGCCATGAATGGCTTTGTGATGTGATCTTTTGAACGTGCACCAACTTTCTGCATGTGTTTTTGTAATACTGCTACAACGCTCAACTTAAGAAGGATCAAAAAATGTATATAAATATATGTTACAAGCAGCACAACATCTGTAAGATGTTAATACATGTTTTAAGATGCATTCACGGAATGTTATGAATGTTAAATAGGTGACATTAGATATCTTTATAAAATATTAATTGTTTGCTCTGGATTTAGTTATGCTGTAAGCTGCTCAAGAGCCATAAACAGAAAGTGAATACAGTAATCAAGGTTACAGTAAGCTGCTCATAAGGAAATGTGCAAGCCTAAAATTAAGTACTGGACATGATGACAAAGAGTTGACAAACTACAATTACACAATAAACTGCAGTCTGATCCAGAATAGCCCCCTGAGGTGTTCCATCTTTCTTTGAAATACGCCATAAGGAGCACTTGTATCAAATTCTCAACCTTTGGAGTACAGCAAAATGAAATTGTCTCCATCACAAATCCCCTAATGAGTCTTTGAGGAAACATATGCAGTCAGTTTGAAAACATAATTTTGAAAAATCAAGAATTATTTCTGTTAAATGACTGATTGGTGTCCTATACATCATTGTGATACTGACAAAACAATTCAAAATATGGAATTTTTCAAATGTGAATTAATGTCTTCTCTTTATCTAAGTCTGATGAATAAGTTTTAGATATCAATTTTCTAACTCTATGTAAACTAATTCTTTTTGCTCCTTCAAACAAGCAATACAAATTACAACATCATGTGCTATTTTTAGTTATTTCTTTCATTTTTCCTGACTCAAAAGCGATAAGCTGGAGAGGAATTTCAGATATACATATTAAAGGAGCAGTGTTAAGATGAAAAGAAATGGTAATATTAGTTCGTATTTAATTAGGGGACAAAACCAGCTCTTATTATACAGACATATAACCGTGGTTTAGTGGAGGATGTGGCAGGGCCGGGTTAATTGTTGGACTCAATGACCTTGGAACTCTTTTTTTCCAACCTAAATGATTCTGTGGTCAGAGTTGAGGAACGATACTCTCACCTTAGAGAATACTTCTGACTGTAGTGCTCCGTGTGCTCTTCTGTAGATTCTGTGGTCTTCTGTGAACCTAAATGTTTGTTTCTCTGTGCAAGTGATGGCTTGGAAACATCAGAAACAGCGTTTTTACTTAAAAATTCTCAAATGGTCACTGTAGTGGAATCTTGGCTACACTATTCCACTGATGAGCTCCAAGCTGAAACAGGAAGGACCACTACCAAGAAAAAAAGGTTGTCCCCTTCTCCACATCCACTTACCTTTTGACATGTCTGCAGAAGCTTCCATTACAGTAGCAAAATGATAGGGAAATTATCAGCAGAGTCTGATGTGCATGTTCTTGTCCTGAAGAAATATTCCAAGTGTCAGAAACACTGTTAAAACATTCAGAGCAGGTCAGTGTCCTAAATCTCTCTGAAATCTAGAATGATCCGGACATCTAATTTTCCTGGACTCTTGTAAAACTTTTACATCACTTTATGTACAGTATCTTAGATAAGTTTTTCTTATTTTCTGTAACCAAGAGAAAGTCAGTGTTGCAACACTGTTAGGATTGCCTTTTTGAAAAATTGGTACCCTTCTTTAAGGCTGGCTAGCTGTAAAGTCCTAGAACATTTTCCATCTTTTCTTCTTTCTATGGATACATTGGGAAACTGGTAAAGTTTGTAGAGGAGCTGGACGGCCTAGCTCTTCTACAATATTCAAATTAGGAAGTCCTTGAGATGAAAATTGGAAGTTGGAGAGTACCTATGTATTAAATATAATTCTTCCACTGTTTTATTGGAATAGATAATGTTTCCCCTAAGAGAGATCCCTGTCGTATGAAGGGTGGTTGCTGGGCATTGTTCTTATAACTGTAAAGAGATAGGTTTTGGTGTTCATTGAACCTTTGTTTTGGCCCAGCAGGATTATTATTGTCTTCCTCCTTTTTGTTCTTGCATCTACTAATACAAGTAACTTTTAACAAGACCATTTTTTCCTGGCTGTTTAATCCACCATCCTTGTAACAGATGCTGTAGGACCAGAGTGTGACCTGAAGTACTAAAAGAAGGAATTCACTATGACTTTCAAATTTTCTCTCTCCTGTAATGATTTAATATTTCTTTTTTTGGGGTGGCAATGCTTTGTTTTTCCCCCAGCTAAAATTATGGAGCTAATAAAACCTAAAATAACAATAAACTGCTAGGGATCAGGATCTGGATTGGCATCAGCTGATGTAAATCCTTACAGCTCCATAGTCTTTGACAGATAGGGATGTCCTGTTTATGTTTGCTTAATGGGATGTACAACTTCCAGGAGGAGTCTCTTCTGCTCTGAATGCCATGGTTGTTTCCATCCTGTTGAAATGATCATGATTAATACTCAGTAAGAATTACTTTGTCTTAAAATGTACTTCTGTAATTGCCTGATGTAGGAAAGGTGTCCTGGAATTGCTTCCAGGCACTGTATTTCCAGGAATATATTAATTAGTAGAGGCAGAATTTCTTGAAAATATATATTTTAGTATCTTGATTTGTAGTAAATGTAGGTGAATAGTCTGCCAGGTTTTAAAAATAAATACTGAGCTACATTCCTGTTCTGTTATACTCACACAGGCCCTTAGCTGCTCCAACAGAGTCATATCAGTTTTCTGATTGTTTTGATTGCTTATTTGTTCCAAAATGACCTTCAATAAGCATTGCTTTCCTTTCCATCTACTCAAACAGAAAGAGGGCAGTAAAAACGTGGCTGTCAAATATCTGTCAGAACAGATTTATTGTACTGTTTAAACCTGTTGAAGTAGATTTTTTCTCTTTCTCTCCTATAATCTGACCTGGGGTTAAACTCTCAAGTATAATATTTTTTTTTTCCCTTTTTCTTCTTGACAACTTACATATAACAATACAGTCAAATCTCTGGGGCACTGTCTGAATGAGTATGAAGCTTCTCACTGCTGGTGGAAATGGCTTTAAAATTTACCTGGCTCCACGAATTTTCATCACTTGATTGAAAAAAAAACAAAGCAAAATCCCATTTTATCTCATGATTCAATTCTGTGATAAAACTGATGCCCTCACACAGGATTTGCTAAAATCACAACACGTCTTGAGATAAATTCACAATCCAGCCCAAGTGGGATGGATTTTGGGAAGTTTTCCTGCCCTTGCAGTCCCTGTCAAGGAGGCCTGGTGCAGAAACAGATCTCTGCCAGGTTTGCACTGGAAAATTTGACTAAAATCCCTATGCTAGTGTATAATTATTTTTCCTCTGTGAACCCAGGATAACATAGTGAAAGGTAAACAAAATCCTGTGGAAATAACACAGTTGTGTTTACAATTAGCTGAAATCTGCTATTATTCTTTGTTAAGCTATAATCATCAAGGGTTTATAAAATACAACCCTTTCTGAGATGTAAATTTAATTCCATTATTCCTTGTTCCAGCATCCGTTGCATTTAATAACTGCTAAAGGCTGTCAATCTGCAGAAACTCTTGTAAAACTGTAATTTAATTTCAGGGGGAATGGTAGCATACAGTAAACACACCAGGGGTCATTAGCACAGCTACCTGGGGGTCAGCCCAGCTGCCACGTTGCTGCAGTTTGCAGAAGTTGGTTTGCAATGTGTTCAACCACACAAAGTGTTGGCTAATGTGATCTGAAGACTCACAAGGCAGGCAGCCACAGAATTCTAAGTTTACATTTATTTGCACCTTTGATATTCTTTGGAATGATTCTGAAATGCAAGGGCTGCATGGTGAGCTACTGTGTGAGAACTGCCTGATTTTCTTCACTGATTTCTTTGTTTTTTTGCTGCTCTTCCTCACAGGCTGGTAACAGCCTTCCTCTGAGAGACCAGTGTTTGGTGGGTTTTTTTGCTAATGGAAGTGTTTCCAGTGAGTACAGAAAGGATAATAGTGCCAGATGGGTGCCACATGATTGGATTTCTGTGAACATGATTGCCCTTTCCAACCAGATTTTGGAAGAAGTGACAACTGCCCATTTGTCCAGGATATTGAGTGCCTGGATTATATCTGGAAATGTAACAAATTGTCAGCTGACATGTAACACCACCAGTGTGCTGTAGTGTGCATTTGAATGAAAAGGAGCTTATAAAACATAGTTACAGAACATGAAAGGGGAAAACAGTAACCTAAGATGGGAAAGCAAATCCTGACCTTCTAAGATAGCAAGGATTAGGTAGGATGGTTCATCTGGCCTCCAGAACTGCAAATTACTACAATCAGCATGGGATGCTTTAGCACTGTGTTAGGATGGGTTGGTGAGCCCTTAGAAGAATAATAAGCTATACCTGTTTCAGTGATTTTACACCAGGTTTTGCATTTTAAAGAAATGAATCTTTGTGTTTCAGAAAAGCTGGCTCATATCACTTGAAATCACAATGGATTTGTTCCAGGCCCTAGCTTGTGTAGCACCTACTGATCAGGCTTTACATGCCCCACTATCCTGGAAGCAGGGGCAGGAAAGCTGCCAGAGCTCTACAAAGGCTCATTTATCCTACTGAGAAGCAACAGTGTTAATTAGCTGAGGCATTTCTTGCTGCTGTAGAAGAGACAATTTCTGTTATCTGACCTACTGCTGGTGCTGTCCTCTCAGGGGTGTATGTGCTTCCCTGTAGGACACAGCTGGGCATGTTGAAGGGTTGCACTTTGTAGAAAATGAATTCACAAGGGAGTGAATAACTGAATTTTCACAGCAGAAGAAGGAGAGGGCTTTGAGACCTCATGTGAGGTCTCACTGCATGGCTTTGGAAAAGCCAGCAATGCCATTGTCCTGGTAACTCTGACAGCCCCTGGACTTGAGGGCTCTCTTCCACCAGGGATTGCATTTTCTGGACCTGTGCACACATGCAGTTTGCTCTCCCACTCCTCTCCTCTTGCTCACCCTATTCCCTCACTCCTGTGCTGGCCGTGTTACACTCTTGGTGCCTAGTAGAACAGTGAATCTATGCCTTACCAAAAACTTCTGAACCACCAAGCCTAATGGTATCCACTGAAGATGGAAACATCAGTGAACCTAAAATTAAATTTGTTAATCCTATGAAGACCACTACTCAAACATTTTTACATACCAAATATAAATTAACTTTGTTGTTTTTAGGTACCTTATAAAAGACGTAATTAGAGCAAGGATCATTAAGGTGAATTTGACAGCAATTTGGTTTGCTTTACTCACCTTATAGAACTTCATGTAGCAGGTGGAAAATCTTAGTTTGTCTGTATTTTCTACATTGGGAAAGTAAAGTGAAGTAAATACTTCATATCAACAAAACTTTCTAACTGCCACCTTCCCTCAAAACCAAATGTGATAAATAGATGTGAAAAACATGCTGATACATAAAGAAAATTGGAAATACAGGGCAGGTTAAGCTGTAAACTGACAGTGTCTGAAAACTCCTTTAGTGCCTTCTAATGTGAACTTCTCATTTGCAAAGCCATTAACACAATGCTCTTTGCAGAGCTTCTGTACAGCACCAACACTGACCATCCCTTTCTGTTGTTGGTTTTTTTTGTGTGTTTGTTTTTTTTTTTCTACTTGAGCTGGAATTTTAATTAGAATAATCTTGTTTGTAAAAATTGATTCTGACATGTTGAAGCACAAAATCAGTTTTATTTAAACTGTGTAGTATATTTGAGAGTGTTTTCAGAACAGCATTTTATGGAGTGTCCTTCATGCACACTATGCAGCAGCTGAAAATTCAGTGGATGTTTTATAGTACACAGGACCCAAGTAAGAAAGGAGGCAGAGATTGCAAGATAGATGGAGCTGCAGAAATAAAAGGATTGCTATGAATTGTGGCAAAACAGGGTCAAAGAGCAAACAAGGTCAGGTTTAGAGGAGAATTAATGGATGAGAGAGGAGGTAGATCTGAATCTGACTCACAGTGAAATGTATAACCAGCTGAACAAATTGAAGGAATTTCCAGTGCTCTGTGTGTCAGCAACCTCCTTTTGCAAATCTAAGAGCCATTCATTTCTAAGAAACTCAGGTTAAATCCTCTACTAGGCTAAATAGTGCAGTTCCAGTGGCTGCAATGGGACTATTCTGGTTTACCCACTGATGATCTGACTTGCAGTTTTTCCTGCTAAAGGGATCACAGACCCTTTTATTCTATTGAAAATGTCCACAACTTGTGTCTCTTTCTTTCTCTCCATTTTGCTCTCTTACATATACACAAACAATGATAAAGGCTGTTCTACTGAACATTTTTCTATTCACCTAATTTACTCTAAAAGATTAAGAGAAAAGTCAGAAATCTGGAGTGTGAGAAAAACAGAGCTAGACAGCTCCTAGCTGAGTGATGTCTCTGGCTTTTGGAAGAATTTCTGTCCAGAAACAAGGATGGAGTTAGAGCAAGGTCAGTGTGGTTCAGCACCTTGTGGTTGCAATGGTGGTGCCCAACCTCTGCAGGAACACAGGGTAGATTAGAGGCCTAAGCAAGCATGCTGCAGTGTGTCTTCTGAATATTCTCTACTTTTGAGTGATTTCTCAGAGCTAAAAACACCTGTGTTAGATATGTTCTGAGGCAGAGATCTTTGGTTTTAGTGGGACTAATGGAATTTATTTAGTCATGTTGTCCGTTGTTTGTCAACCCATGTAGTATTTTAGCTTCTGCTGACTTCTTTGGGAAGAAATTTTTAATGTAACTTCTACATAGGTTAGATACATATTATACAAAGAAATATCTCACCATCCCACACTGTGCAAACATGTTTCATCTGATCCCAGCCCTGCAAACTTCGTTGATTTTTTTCCCCTCTCTCTTCCTTTCCCCTTTGTATTGGAAGCAGCAGTGAACGATTAATGTCTATTCATTGTCTCCTTTCCAGTCATAATATTACAGGACTCCCTCTAATCAGCCTTCAGTTGTCTTTTTCAAACAGAGGAATACTAACTTGCTTGGTTGCTCCTTTTACAAAAGCAGTCCCATGCATCTGATTCATGCACCTTTCCCTCATGGCCTTTCCCTGTGCCTCTTCCATCTCCACAGTGTGCTTTTGGAGAGGGAGCAGGCTCTGATTTATGCACTGGCACAATAGCATTGCCTCTTCTAGTCTTCATTACTTTTCAATAATTTCAACTTTAAGTTTGCTTTCTAATCATTACTGAGTGCTGAGCTGATGTTTTCCACGGAGATAGTTGTTGTAATATGAAAACCTCATTCCTATGTGACTGTCAGTTGAAAGACTATAATTCCATAATAATGTTGGGATACTTTTTCTCCTGGCTGTGTCATCTTCACTTACTTGCATTGAACTTCATCTGTGACTTTGTCACTAAGGAACTTTCCAGCCCAGGATCCTCTGCAGTTCTTCAGGAGCTTCCATCCATTGTTAGACACAGTATAGCAACATCAGTCTAATAGGGGCATGCACCATCCTCTGGGCATAAAAATTACTTTATGGCAGCTCCATTATGGGAATAAACACTACCTCCTGATTGCTTTTTCTGTGGAGATTTTTTTTTTATTTGACTGAAAAACATTAATTTACAATGCAATGAATGCTTACCTGGATGCTCTGATCCAAAAGTGTAGCATTTGTTCCAAAGGCAGTGAGGGAAATGTACAATTTCTCTGGGCCAGGACTTCTTCCCGATGATTCTCTAGTCTAGTAGCTAAAGCAAGACGTGAGGAATTACAAAACCTGCATTTGAATTCTGTAGTCCTTTATTCTCCAAAGTGTAGATAAATAATTCTCTCATCCTCTGCTTTCTTCCTGTTTCTGGACACATGATCATTTATCTATGACTTAGTCTGAGGTCTTTAGAAAAGCAAGCTTATCTTTTGTTATTTGTTTTACTATTTAATGAATGCATTTTTATTATTTTGTAAATAATAGGTGCTGCTGAAGTAGAAAAGTGCTTGTTTTATATATATAAATTTTTGTTTTAAGAGGTGCATTCTCAACACCACTAAGACACAAAATGAAGTAATAAGCAAAAAGCATGATCAAGTAACCACATCCTTCAAAAATAATACAAAAATACCTGAATAGTCTCCTTGCCCAGAACTTTGAGTTTTTATTCCAAGGTAAGTTACAAATAGCAGTTAAAATTCTGAATGTATTTGAAACCAAATAAAAAAATAAATATTGGATTTTTTAAAAATAAAGACATTTAACTTGGACATCGTTAGTCCTGTTGCAACATTACTGTTAAAATCACCACAGAACAATCAGTACTTGCAGCATCATTTGAATTTGGCCTCATTTCCTAAGGAAATATGTTAATCATCATCCCATAAAATAATCTGAACTTGCTGCTGACTTTAAACTTTATTTTGCAATGGATTGCTCCTAATAAGTTCCCATAAATTTTGCAAAACACCCTGGCAAACAATCTCTTTCAAGGAACATATGATGTTAAAACTCACTGTATGTTGTTCACCACAGAATTCACAGTAAAGAAAAATTGAGGAATGCCCAAAGCTTGGATAGACCCTTGTTTATGTTGCTATTTTTAAATTTAAATTTTATTCCCTCTGTTGATTCTGTAATATTAAACCCACTCCCTATAACATCCAGTAAATCTGTTAATTTTGGTCACATGTTAGAATCCCATATTGGTTAGTGAGAGATCTTCACAAGGCTTTCCCTTAGTTACAGTCTTCTTATGAATCATAAAGTTAGTCTTATGCTCTGAAAAATCTTTTTCCGTTTGTTCCAATGCTCATGGAACTGCATGTTACTTTGTATATTTATTAAATATATAAAAGATGGGATGAGTAAGTCAAAATGAAGCATCTTTTAAAAAGTGTTTTAGTTAGTCATGACTATAACAAACTACTACTATGCCAAAAGGCACTGCAATAAAAATCTCTCCACTGGATAGTTTTCCAACCACATTCTGCAATAACTTTGGCAATACTGGCAGTCTCTGCCCAAATAGCACAATTCTGGGGAGGGCAAATACTCCCCTTGAGTGTCATCAGTGCCTGGGTTAAATGTGAAGTAGACAGACAGGAAACAAATTCTTCTTTGGCTCAGGAAGAAGGAGGACTGCAGAAAATTGGACACATGGAGGATATTGTTATCAAATACTCCTGGAACCAATTTTCCCTTGGAAGCACAAAAGATTTCTGTTTGCCCCAGTGCAGTGGCTCAGATGTTGTGCTGACAACAGAGGAGGAGGAAACATGGAAGCATCAAAATCTTACAAAGAAGACACAATATATGACTTTGATTTTCTCCTTTGAGATTTTGTAGTTACAAAGACCAGGAGACCAATCAAGGTAACATAGGGAGTCAAATGACACAGGTGGAATCAACTTCTCCAGATCTTAAGGTATCCGGAGGGCCAAAATTTTGTGTTAGATTTCATAATCAGTGGTGTCACTTTCTAAGGTATTTTCATATCCTGTGTTGACAATATGTATTGAATTTTCTGCTTTTACTTTTTCAGTAGATAAAAATGAAACAAGCAGTTTGAATGAGGTCCCATGATAAATTTGCTTTGGGGTGCACAAAAGTCAGTGATAGGAAAATATCTTAGAGATTTAAAAATTGAAGCTAAACAAAACAATCTTTAATAAAAGTTATGTGATTCCTGTTCTTTTCCAGCTCTTTGCTTTGTTTACCATCCAGTCCCCAAAGGTTTATAGCCCTGTTCATTAAGCAAAGGTCATGCTAATCCTCCCTACTCACCTCTCACCAAGCACAAGTGCTGTGCTGCAGCAGGAGTGGTACAAATACCCAGCTTGCCTCAGCAGGCTTTTATTTGGCTTTCAAGATCCTAATCCAAACTGGCATTCTATTGCCCCTGCTGATTATGTCTCTGTTAAATCCAAGGCACTCAGGTCTCGAGACTTTCAAGTGTTCACACCTCTTCTTTCTCTTGCTCCAGCACTCAGGAGTGAGTGTGGCAGTGCCTGTTACCAGGACAGCCAAAAGGCAGTAATGAACTGAAGAGTTAAATGAATTAATTATTCAGAACCACATATGCCTGCAAATATGTTGCATTTTGTGAAACACATGACAAAGACAGAGTTTAGAGAACTTGATAGAGATGAATCCCATTAAAAAATAGCTTAGAGCATTTAAAAAATGAGAACTGTTCACAGGAAAACATGTTTCTACCCTTCAGTCTCCATCTCCTGGTCCACTCTGCTTTCTTCAGCCCTGTCAAAGGCCTTCTATCAATTTCAGTCAAACTTAGACTATTCCTTTGCTTCTAATAGCTAGATTTTGTTTTCTTTTAAATAAACATTGACATTAAGTAAGTTCCAGTAAAATTAATTTAGAGTGGCTGCCCTTGAAAGGCTTCTGACAGCTTCAGTGCATTAATGTCCAGGTGAAAAATAACCAAGAAGTTACTGGAGCATTTAGATACAACTAGTAAAGATTTTCAGTGAAATATGGGCTCTTGTTTTGAATGGCCATTTTTTTTTTCTTTTATCCCATATGACGACAGATGCTTTTCAAGGGTTTGGCAACAAAACACAACAACTGTAAAAAATGCTTTTACCTTCTCATTTTCCATTAGGCATGGTTAAGGAAAGAGCTCCCTTCAGGGGCTTTCCAGCTGGATAACCTGATTGAAAAAAACAATACCTCCTAAGAAATGCAGAGTTATGGTCAAGCTGAAAAGGACTTGTATTCACAGGAAGGACGTCTAAAGGAATTTAACTAGAACTTAAACTGTTTTCAATTTCCTGCATCTTTTTTTTTTTTTTTTTTTGCTTTGACTCGAGAATCACAAGAGGACTAAGTATATAACTTCCTTTAAACAAACACACATGATTAAATACCATGATCCATTGGTAAACTGATTTTACCTCTCAAAGTACCACAGGTATTTCCTTGCAGAATAGGACTGTGTTTCACTTGGAAGTCTACAGATCCTGTGTAGAATGATTATCTGGATGCATTGGGCTGTGCTTCTTAAATGTGCTGAGTCTCGGGAGATCTCAACTTCTGAGATTCTGTTAGTGGATTATTTTGAAATCAGGAGCTGTGGATTATTTTAGGCTTTTTTGTGCACGGCTAAAGAAAACATAAATTGGTGTCAACAGATGAGGTGAATGAATTCTTAATGTACTGTCAGGGTACAGGTGATCACACACCCTCATAGGTTGGAGGGATGAGGTCCTTTCTGATTTTTGTGGGTGGTTCTGTAGATGCTGTGAATTTCATTACTTATCTGTGCCTTTCTCTAACTCAAACTGAATTAAATCAGAGGAAGAGGTGATGATGTTTTGAAGTTTAAGCCTGCTGCAGAAATCTTACTAACTTTTTTTCTAACTCATATTAGATTTTCCTTTGCACTGACTCACTGGCTCCTTTATTCTTTGTATCTTCTGAATCCAGTGTGAAGAAATATTTTTTTTGGTTGTTCCATGACTACAAGGTGTAGGCCTGTGCACCTGCCATGGTAATTGTTTGTAGACAATTGTTTGTTAAAATACATTAATGCCCTGGGATATCACACAGACTGTTTTTAAAGTACTGCTAGCTTTGCGCACATTTGAATTATTGTTCAGTTAATTTTGAAAGAAAGAACTCTATTGTTTCTGACAAAAATTACATTTCTTTTTGTTCTGTGATATTGTTATTACAGATCTGAATTTCTGACTCTTTCTGGATTAAGAAATCGGCAGGTTTTTTAACTGCTGGATCAGAACACAGAGTAACACCACCCTCACAAGGTGCCTCACCTTTGACCTGAAGGAATACATCTGGGGTGAAATAATCTGTCTACTAATTCAGTTTTTGGAACTTCATTTGAAACAGCAGAAAAAGCTGCTAATTAGTACTAACAGTGAGGGTGCTTTTTTTTTTTTTTGTCCTGGAATCCTTTCCTAATGAGATTTCCTTTCAACTTGCTACAGTGCAGAGGCTGCATTAAAGTGTTCAGTGTATGCAGCAGCTTTGAACCTTCATTTCAAAAAAAAATCTTTTTTGAAGTGACAGCTCTCCACCCAACCAAAAATTACAATTTTGAACACTAAGTGAAATATTAATGAGATTTAGTGCAAATTAATTGATACTGTGAGATGAAGAGCTTAAAACCCCACTTATTTCGATGACTCTTTTATTAGTTTGTGTGGGAGGAGGGGTTGCCCTATTCCTTTCAAAAGGAAATTTCTGGGACTTCTTTCACGTGTCATATATGTGCTGTTTCCACATGACATCAATTGTTCAGTGGGTGCTACTGCAGAATGTTTATTATCTGCAAAGGACAGTAATTGCCCATAAAGGAACTTCAGTTTAATGACCAATGTGTTGCAGTGCAGAGCCAACAGTTAAATGTTGGTGTAGAGGGAAGGAGGCAGAGGAACAGAGAGCAGCAGGCCTGCCAGGGTCACCCCAGCATTCCAGCAGGATGACTGTGGCATGGAAGGGGATGTATGGATGTGTTTGTGCTGCTCTCTGGATCCAGTCAATGGTGCTGTGCCCGAGGAAACCCTGGAGCTTTGGGTTTGCTGTTCAGGTTCACATATTTATAGCTCTTGGCTACCTAATGGAGCTGGGAATGAAAGGAGAGCTCGAGTTTGTTAAAAGCAATATCAGTGAGAAAAGACTGACATGATTCTTTTCTTCTAACTTTTCCTAGGTTTTGAGGCTTAGGACCTGACCTTGTCCTATGTCAATTTTCTTCAGCATTAAGCACTAACATGATTTCATAGTACTGGCATAAAAGAACAAACCTCAACCATTTGGCTCTTTTAATCGAATTAAATTAAGACCTTTATATTCTTACACTGATATGTTTCACACTTAAAAACTTCTAATGCTTTTATTCAACCACTGTAATCTTCATAAGTGATAAAATAATTATAACAACCCCTAGTGATATTGTAATTAAGGATATTAACTGGTAGTAGAACTGAGCCTGAACTAGTGACCAAAACAAGAACTTTTTTGAAAATGAAGTTGAATATATGCTTGTGTTTTATAAAATATATGTTCAAGGAGAGAGAGATTTCAACAAGTATCCAAAAACATGGTGAAAATTGATAATAGGCCATTATGGAAGTAGCACTGTGTTCTAAATACATACAGATTAAGAAAACTGTTGATTGATTCCTAATTTAAAGAATGTTTTTATGGGTTTGGTGGAATTTTCATATTTGATGTTTCAAACCTGCTTTTCAGTTGTTTGAAAAACAGTTCAACCATGAAAAGAGGCACGAAAGGGCATACATATTGACATAGAAAAATATGGATCACTGAGTCTTACGAATTTCCACACCTTATGTCAGCACATTCTCTTAAAAATCTTTTTTCGCCAAATATCAGGACTTCAAACTCAGCTTAGATCCTTGTCATCTTACTGGGTTGTTTCCATCACGTGCAGCTCACCCCAAACAAGTACTAAATTGTGGTCTCAGCTACACCTGCACAGCTTCACTCAGTACAGAGATGTCTGTAGTGACACTTGTGCAATTCCATTAGCCTTTCAGTGCCACAGGTCACTGTCACCAGGAGCAGCAGCTGAAGAGAATAGGATTTCTCTGCTGCACTGTAGAATGAAAATTACATGACAACATTTTTGAAGGTGGTAATTATGCATTAGATGGTAAGAGCCCATCTCAGTTGTCAGGGTCTAGTTACTTTTGTGTTACCCGTAGCTGAAGGAAAACATTGTATATACATAGCCAGATTCTGGAATTACACCCAAACTGGGCAATATCTCGCTTACCTGAGTGAGGTGAGATACTGCTCAATGAAATAAAGTGTTAGAAGGTGGCTCAAAGTGGATGGAAGTGATGGAAACCAGAGATATGCAGTACATGTCTCATCTCACATATATTCATTTCCAGCAGACTACAGTTAAGAGAGTGTAAGCACAAACCTAAATGACCTGTTAAGGTCCTGTTAAAGTAATTTATCTGTGCTGCTATAACATGCCTCTTTGGAGCACTTCCAAGACAGGAAAGTAAAAGGTGGTTAATGGAAGGGTTTATTTTATGTAATGAACACAGCTAGAGAACAAGCAGTGTGTTCCCTGTTTTCATAACAAAGGAAACAAAACTTTGGAAAGGAATGACAGCCCTTCACAATACCTGCAGACTTTGTTTCACAAGCCTGAGCTCGAGTGACAATTATAAGAATTCTCTTATGTGCCTGTAAGGGATTCTAATAGGTCTCTAATTGCTGCTGGGGCACAACTAAAACAATTAATTTGTTTTGGAGCCTGGTAGCCATAAATTACTTTCCCTCACCCTAGGAACATTCTGCTTCTCCAGCTTTGCTGCTGACTGCCATGCCTGCAGTAACAGGCCTTTCTTGCTGTGTGAGAAGTAGGAATTTACAGGAGCTGTATTCTCAAATGGCAATTTCTCTGACAGTTAAGGTGAGGAGAGGATGCCTACTGATGAGAAAATCAGGCCTTAACTGTAAAATTTGGAAAGTTTTGAGTCATGAAAAGAAGGTTTGAGGCTTATTCAAGCACTTCTTCCATCAGGGCCTGGCTGAATTTTGTGGATGAGCCTGTGGTAGTGTTGAGCTGAGCAGGCAATTTAGCATTCACTGACACAGCCCTGAGGGCTGTCATTGTTTGACCTTCTCAATGCCCCCAACCTGATGTGAATGCACCAGGCAATCATTTAAGATGCCAGAAGAAAAGTAAATCAAGCATGATTTTGTGTTGTTGCAAAAAGGATAATGATATATACTAAAAGTAAACATGAAATAGAAAAGAATAATGCAATGCCTGAAATAAAGTGAATCTCTGAAAGGACAAAAACTGGGGTCATCACACTTAGATATCTATGGAACTGAAATCACTCTCTATGAAACAGACAAATCATTTTTGTGAAGTGAGTGACAGTGATGGGAATCCCTGGCTGCTGGGATGAGCCAACTTCACTCCACTACTCGGTTCAATCACTTTATGATTAAATAGTTGTGTGGAGAGCCCCTGTTTTAATGATATTTTATATCTTGAGAAATGTGCACCGTGAGATGTTTGTATGTACGTAGAGCCTGTCCAAACTCCAGAGTTAGACGTTAGCTGTGAGTGATGTGCCCAGGGGAACATGTGTGTATCCTACATGCAGGAGGAAAATGAGCAACTATCCCTTTTTAACTCCTTTACTGATTTACTGATCAAAAGTACACATTGGGAAATAAAAACAATCCAAGACAGCAAGAAGGAAAAAGTGTGAATAGAAACATTTGTACTCTGCCAGTTTGGGACTGAATACTCCCAGTCTGGGCTTCAGAGTGGCTTTGTCTTCACAGCTTCCTCAGGAGATAGTATTTGATATTCTTTGTAGAAAATCAATCTTCTGGCAGAGTTTTTCAAGAGAACATGCACCAGGGAAAAAGTAATGAGTACTCTGATAATTTATACTGCAGTAGTATATAGGTTACTGCATGAACATGAATGAAATCTATGCTAGAAAACACAGCCTGTAAAACATAAAACAGAATACTGGCTCATGTGATTGACAGATTATCCCTAACTGTGGAAACAATCTGTCAAGACCGGATTTATACTCTGGAATTCTTTACCTTTGCTGCCAGCCTTTTGGGTAAATCACATCTCTTCACTTTGTCTTTCTTTTTGCCCTGGTAAAGGTAATTACACTGATTTATCAATGAGAAATGCTATAAAATGATAGTTATTTTAGCCAGCAGTGTTTTCATTCATTCATTGTAATGGGATTTGGTTCTCACTTTTGCCAGCAGGAACAGAATATTAGCATCAGAGTTAAACCAGAGCCCCAGAGAAACCAGTTCAACAAATACAGGCAGAGTATTGCTGCAGGATAAGCTTCTGGTGCTTCCTATGTTATGAGATATATCTTATTTTCCAGCTGAAAGGGTCTTAGCCAAACCCATGGAAGTAGAGGTAATTCTTTTCTTTGTTTTCACTGAGCACTGGATCCAAAGTCACATTAAATAAGATGAATAGAGGGTTCCTGTTAGTGATGACTACTGGGAACTGATAATGGGAAAACCAGACAACTGTACAGCTCTTGTGTGACAAGGAAAAGACAGAGGTCAACAATTTATTCATGCCCACTGTTTCTCTCCACAGAATATCCTTTCTAACATGCAGTCCTGGGGCTGTCTATTATACATGCATGATAGCCTTTGCATTATGCTCTCATCTGATAAACTTTAGAGGTACACACTGCACTGGAGAGAAGCTCCCAGGGGAATTCTAACCCACTCTCCAGTGCTGACAGAGCTTTTCCTGGGCCAGCATCACTGCACTGCTCTGCTTCGCAGCACAATTACAGCTACAGGAGAGAGGAAACTGCAAGGCAGAGTAGAAACAGAAAGGAGTTCAAAATTCCTAAGGAGGAATGCAGATCAATGTATAACCCTGAAGGAATCTCAAGGGTCACTGTAGGACTGACTTTGCACCTCTTTGCAACTTAAGTGGATAAATCTGTGCAAATTAGGTAGAAAATTAATATTAGGAGCTTATTTGACATGAAACAAACTTTCATGTCAAACAATTAAAGAGCATAATGGGAAAGTCAAAATAAACAGTATAAATAGAACGCTGAAAAAAAAAACAATTTCACCAAATTAATTAATTAAACTTATTAAACAACTGGATAGTCAAAGTAATTTCATCATATTCGTTGTCAACTCGTGTGCTGATTTAAAAAGAAAATGGAACCCTTTCAGTGCTTAGTATTATAAAAATCATGGAAAGACATAGAAAACTTCCCTGCTGTCCCCCATTATTAAGCTGCAGAAATGTTGGTAATAAAACTGAAACCTTCAGCCTCCAAGGAGAAACACCTGGAATATAAATCAAGCCATCTTCTTTAAGCTTGTGTGACCTTGGCAACATCAGTAAAAATAAGTAGCATTTTATCAGTTATACAGAGTCATCTACATAACCTTTTTTTTCTTTGATTTTTCATCATTTGCCCTGTACTCACTCTGTAATCTACTGGTAACAGGTTTTTGGGGTGTCTTTTTGTAATGTAGAAAACGGCATTTTTGTATGGCTGGCAGGAATTATATTTTTATAATCCTGATTTTTTAAAACAGATGTCTTTCTGTCAATCTGTTTGAAATAATTTAGAACTTATGAACAGCTGATTCTCAAAACCAGGGAGAATTAAGTGCATCAGCAAGATGAAACCCCTGGAAAACATCCTCTGAAGTGCCTTTATTTTCTAATTTGCTCATTTCTGCCAGCTTCATGTGTTGCTCTTGTTATCCATGGGCTGTGCACAGTTCCAGTCAGGTACAAAAAAGACATTTTCCAGTTGTGCAGGTCCTACAATTTATGGGAAAAAAATATAGTGATGTTGTTTTTCTGCCTTCAACAAAAAAAAAAGGAGGAGGAATAATAAGCACAGTGTTCTTGTGTAAGTGAGCATATAGCAAGAATTAGAGATGATTAGCTGTGCTGCTTACACAAATTAGCTGATTTACACAATGTATGATCTAACTCTACCTGAGTAATCACACACTCCACATATCTTTATGCATATTTTTTTTTTTTTTACTTGTTCAAAATATCAAGGATTCTGGCTGACATGACATCTTTAAGGGCATTATTAACTTTCTTGGGGTATCTTTTTGATTGCTGTATTGCTTTGATAGCACATCTAAGGAAAAAATAGCTTCACTGTCTTTAATTCAAGAGGTAGAAGGGAGGAACTGAAAACCTCTGGATTTACTCCTGGGTTTTTCAGCACTTTGAAGATCCTAGACTCTCCTTTATGATACTATCAAGGTTGAAAAAAAAGTTTGGAAAAAATGGATTCTCATGGGTATGCACCGCATAGGTACTCCAAAGTACAGCTGCAAGAATTTCTGAAGAGGAATTAGAGGACAATCTTTAAGTTCTGCATTTAAACAGAAAGAGATAAACTATTTTAAAAGAACTGAACAAGTTTTGAACTGAGTGATCAAAAGAGGGAAATGCACGTGGCACAAGTGCTGGGTCTGACAGTGTCAGATTGCTCATGCAGTGTTCATATTCATTCATTGCATTTTTCAGTTGCTCTCAAAATCCCGAGGAAAGAAAAAGAATCTCTCTGAATAATTTAAAACAGTTCTCTTTTCAGTCATCAGTCCTTTTGTTCTTGTGTATATCTATAACCTCACACTAGTCATTTTAATTTATCTGTGGTTGTGATATAACCATCTCAATGTCTAAAGCAGTGGGAGAGCAAAATAGAAAGGAAGTATTTATAACATTTTAAGGAAAAGGGAAAAAGAAGGCTAAAATCCTCTAATCTGCCTAGAGATTTAGAAAGAATTGAGTGATGCAAAGATTTCCTTTATAAGAAATCCATTCATTTGCCAGTCAGTACCAACTAAAGGGGGCACCTAAAAAGGAATAAAAATGAATATCTTTTTATTTAAGATGAACATATTTATAAGGCTGTTTTTTCCCCCTCGTTTCATTTATATCAGACTTCTAAAATGGCCCATTTCCAGAGACTCACCCAATATGATTAGCATCATTATTTGTATTACAAAGTACCTCAGAAGCCAGGAGGGAAATCAGCAGCCTTTTGTACTAGACATTGCATGAACTGTCCTTGCCTTGAGGAGCTTACCTAATAAAAAAGAAACTAAAAGGCAACTAAAGACAGCAGAAAAGAAGTCATTCTGTAATAGGAAGAGCGACAGGAAGACTATTTTAAAATGCCCAGGAAAACCCCTAAATGCACAGAGAAATTGAGCCACTTTCTGGGATCCAACTCTTTCCTTTGACCAGAAGATTTTTATTTCTCTGAGGTAATTTATCAGTCAATTTACAACCTGCAGTAATTTAAAAAAAACCCCCATGCTTTATTTTTAAACTACTCTGGCATCCCTCCTATAGTAATCATTTTTGTAAATTCAGGGCAATGTGGTGTCAGAAAAGTGAGAGACTGGAGGGAGTACTAGAGGAAATCCTATTTTGAGACAGGTAGTCTCATAACCCAAGAAAGGCCAGGTCTCCTGGGTTCTAATCCTGACCATAAATATATTAAACACAAGGAAATCTTTTGCAGGAAATATTCCATGGTTTGTTTCCTTAATTCCATGTGAGTTATAGCAGCAACCCTTCTCAGCTTCATGAAGAGCAGCTGAGGCACAAAGCCTCCTGCCTCTCATTTCAGCCTCTGTTTCAGAAACTAAGACTGAGGAAATGTGCAGAAATCTTCATGCATTGAAGTTGGGCATATGTTGAATTATACCAGAAAATGGGGGAAGTGACAAAAGGGTAAGAGAAAATGATTGAATTTAGCCAAGTTAAGCTGAGACTTCAGAACAGACAGAAAGAATGAAGATCAAGGGAAGTGGTAATGAGAAAGAGAAGATGTTTCAATAAAAGCAGAAGGTTGTGTCTATCAGGCTGCTCAGGCTGGTCCACAGGAAGTTGCAAGATTTATATCTGTGTAGTTTGGAAAGGATCTGGAATTTTATATTTAGGTATCGTGAAGATATTTCTAATGCTGTTTTACACATCTTTGATTTTACATACTGCATCTTAACACATGGATAGGGACAGACGTAATCTGCTTCTTGCAGGGTGATTATCCATGCAGAATGTTACCCTTGGACAAATTGAGGATCAAAGAAAGAAATGATAGGGTCATTTTTTTGCGTATATCTATATTTTTATCTCTCTTGATTTCAATAGAGGAACTCATTCTTTTAAGAAAATGAAGGAGGATCTATTTTAATTTTTTTGGAAGCTTACTGCAGAACAGATGTATCTCGGAGACTGTCATCAACCCCCTGAGTAGCAATGATTTGAAACAGTTTGTCAGATGTACTTGATCCTGATTAAAATAAGACAAATTAACAAGTTTCACCTCTCTTGATGGAGAACAGATAACTGTCATTCAGTGGTTCTTCCATCGTGGAATAATTCTTTCCTTTATTTTATTTCCAAATGGGATTTTTTGTAAGTTTTCTGATACTCAGCAGTAGGATAAATGCAACCCCCTGGTCTGACCCTTTGCTGCCCTTTCTGGGCCACAGGAAGGGCTCAGCCCCGAGGGCACTGATGGCCCCCAGTGCTGCCCCAGAGTGCAGCTCCAGTTCAGCTCAGCTGTGGGGGTTCCTCCTCCTCCCAAGGGTGTTCCCACCCTGCTCCTGCTGTGTGAGCAGCCTTGCCCTGAGCTGTGCTGGCCAAAGCTGCTGCTCCTGTCCTGTCCTGCCACCAAGGGCTGCACCCAATGGGGTGTTCCCCTTGCCATCCCCACGACACTGCCCTGATGGATGTGGCCCGGAGTGTCACTGAGCAATCCACAGCTTCTCTTTGTCTCCCAAGGAAACCTCCCTCCTTCTCAGAAAAAAATGAAATTAAGAGCTTCAAGGCTGTGTATTTCTGAAGTGTCTGTGTAGGAAGGAAGGCAGAGTCTTACGTGATTTGCTGTCCAGGTAACAACACGAAACTTGTTTCTGCTTGATTGCTGGAGGCCCCACAGGGTTGTTATTTCTCAAGGGTGGATTGTTTGGTTAAGAATAGCACAAATATGTGTTGTGGTGAAGAGGGCAAGGGATGGACCCTCAAGAGCAGCAGAGGTGTGTCCTCAGGGGATGAGGGCAAACCTGAGTCTCCACAGCTCATAAAGTCAGCCTCTGTTTGCCCGTCACACCCAGATATCTGTGGCAGCACTTGTTTGGTTCCAGTATTCAATTACTGTTTGCTATGAAATGGGAAAATCTCTTTTTAAATATTTATGCTATTAATTAATTGCAACAGGAAGGCATAAATGTTTCTTTCTCACTCAGTCACCCACAAGATGGATTGTGGTCTGTGTGGAGCCTGAAAGAGACTGAATAGAAATAGACTCATTTAAATGTTGTTTTTTTTTGTGAGGAATATAAAATTACATGTTTGCTAGAAGTAGAAGGTTTTTCTCCATCCATCCTCCCTTTTCTGATGAGGTCCTCATCAGAAAAAATGCGACTTGGTAATGTATAGTAGTAAAACAGCTGCTTCTTGATTTATGCCAAGCTAATTTAAGCTTCAGGTCATTAAAGAAACTCCTTAGTGTTAGAGAGTATTGATAGACAATTAGATTATTTAGCTCAAAATAAGCGAATATTATAACTGTGGTAATATGAACTGAGTAAATGAACGTAATGAAAATGAGGTTACTGTTACTTTGTTCTCCAAGTAGTCTTGTGTAAGGTATCGTATTTTTAGATACTGTCACACATCTCTTACTGGATGAGAAAAGGAAATTTCTGGAGCTCAGAAGATGAGAAAGCAGTCTGTAAAATGCTTGAGTGTTAAATATACTCAGTCTTGTGGCTGCCTAACTCTGCAAGAGGTTACTTGTTTCCTGTGCTAAAACTGGATGACTGTTTTAAAAGACTACTCTCAAAGAAAACTATGGGAAGACTTATTGTGCAAGCGCAGATATGAGAAGGAAACTATCCCGGGACTTTTCAAAGCATTTCTTTACCAGCACATGCTACTGCAAACTAAAAAAATTCAGGGCCCAGTAGCTTATGTTATAATTAGCTTTTATGATCCATTGACCTTTCTAGCTTTCTCTCCATTATCCTAACATGCTGTCAGGAAGTGTAAAATCCCTCTTTCACTGTTTTGGCATCCTAGGTACCCTATTTCTAATATAACTTGATTTTCTTTAAGGTCAGTAAAAATACTTCCTGATCTCAGCAGATCCATTCACGTACAGGAGAGCTGCTTTGAATGGGGAAGCCTGTGACATTCTCTCAACTCCTTAAGCAAATCAGTGTTGGGATGGTTTCAATTAAAAAAAGCACTCTAGGGTTTGGGTTTTTTAAAAAGAAAAAAGATTGCTCCTGCAAGTATTAATCTTCTCTTAGGGTTGTGTGTGTGATAAAATATATTTGGAATAATTACTTAAGGTGTGGTTGATAAGGTTTGGGAAGTAGCATAAGTGAAATTTAGTGGCTGAAGGGGGAAATATTTCTTTGTTGAAGTCTGGAAATTTTGAAGCTGAAAATGCTTAATTCCCTTTAAGGAGAGGGGAGAAAAAACTATTTATTTATTTTAATACTAAGCAGTTGCATTTTTCTAACAGCTAAGTTTAAGTTGACGCTTCTACAGTTAATCTCTTACTCCATCTGTGTGTAACCACTTCACTCTTGGGACAATATTTACCAACTTTTCAGAATGAATCATATTTAAGTAACAACAAATCTATTGCAAAAATAAGTTGCAAAGTCTCTTACCACAGCCTCAGGAATCACTAGCATTTTCTGGACCACAATGCAGCAATCAGCAGTTTAGGTATTTAAAAAAAAATTTCTCTGTGTGCTTTGTTGAATCCTATTCAGGAGGTGGTGTAAGATGTTTATTCCTGACTTAGCACACACTTATTCATATTCTTTAGTACAAAATCTGAACCTTTGTAGTGTGAAAGTGGGACCAACCTTCCTCTGTCTATCTCCACAAAGTTCCCATTCAACTTTCTTTGGCTGTGCACGTGCACTTTCATATTTAAAGATGTGCCCTCTCTGTTGTTTAATATCTGGACCATTAGACTCCTCCTAAATTCAAGCTCTGGCTCTGTGGGTATGTTCTGTGGGGTCCCAGAGATGATGAGGGAGTATCAGCCCCCAGTGCCTGGATTCCAAACACAGGGAGGAGCAGCTCTTACATCAAGCACGGGCAGCACAGCTCTGAGGGACAGGAACAGAGTGACTCTTGCTCTGTTTCATAAAGCAAAGTAACCAGCTGTGACCCAGTGTGCTGCTCTGACTCTGAGCCCTGCAGGCTCTCTGTTTTACCTCACAACTCTTTCTTCCACTATTGTGTGTTTAAGTTTTCACTTCTGGATCAATTAAACAGTTTTGGATTTGAAAGATTTCAGTTTTGTTTTATCCACAAATGTGTAAATCACAATGACATCTACTCTTAATCCTAATCTTTCCTTGAAAGGACTAAGAGAAATAAATAGTAAGTTTTCACATGTTTAGAGTTGAGGTTTTTTTAGGGACACGTGAAGTAGACAAACATCATATGTTTCTATATGTAGAAAAAAAATCAGGGTCAATGAGTGGTTTAATTACAACCACCACCCTATTTCTGAGTGACTCCATAATAAGATTTTGTTTGCCTCGTAGACTTCTCTAATCCCAGGATGACTTTTTTTTTTAACTTAGAAATCAAATTTTAAGATATAGTTCCTCTTGGGTGGCATTTGTAATGCACTCTGATCTCCCTTCCCTGCACATGTCAATTCATATTTTATGGAGTCTTATCTTAAAACTAGAGCTGGTGCTCCTCTGAAGTGAACATCACACTTTTTTTTTGCTATGGATAACTAAATCTATTAAAAAAAAATTCTTTTTTCCCCTTGCACTAGTAATTTAGTGGTTTTAATTATTTGTGTGATATAGTATCAAGCTCTGATATTATTAAACCCTTGCATTAAGATGCTAAACAAAACCCAGCAACTTCCATAAGAAAGCTGATCTTCAACAAGGAATCTCATTAGTAGTACAAAGCAGAATTGCTGTTTACTCACTGACACACACCTCTCTTTAACAGACTTATTGGGAAACTTTAACTCTTCTGCAGCATCCAGGACTTGAATTGATTTTAAAGACATTTTTTTCCTAAGCCTTTTCTACTGCTTTGCAAGGTTTTGTAGTACTGGGAAGAAATATGAGAGATTTAAAAGCCATATATCTCACTTTTTGATTGAATTATGTCTGAGATTCTTAGAGTGGAAAAGGCAAATGAAAAAGGAATAGGCTTTTTCCTTCCATATTTCTTTCTCTTTGCAATCTAACAGCTCACATTAGCCAGGTCTCTTTAGTACAAATGCACTTTTAAGAAACTGATCTATGACAGGATGTTAGTCAGGCAATGGCAGTGGGAAGACTCAGCTGAATGATCAAGCTGGCTTTCAGGAGGGAAACTGTCTTATTTGGGGATCTTAGCAGGGTCTCAGTGTGAGCAGGACTGCAGGACTTGAGGGGGTCCAGGAGAGCTGGCTGATCAAGGACAGTTTCCTTGGAGGGCAAGAATGATCCATTGCACTGTGCAGGAGGTTGATGAACAAACAGGGCACACCTGAATCAGCTCAAATGTGAAGAAGGAGGGCACAGGAGGAGGAAGCAGTGACAGGCTTCTCGGAAAAGCCGGGACACATTCCCTGAGTCTACAGAGATGGAGTTACCCAAGTCAAAGTTTTACCTTGAGCTAAAATTATCAAGGGTTATGAAGACCCACAAGAAAGCTTTATTTCACATATGTTGACAGACAAGCAAAATCTGGGTCCCTCAGCTTATGTGTGCAGGAGACCTAGAGCCAAAAGACATGCTCAGAGTGGCAGATTCAACAAAATTTTGTAA
Source organism: Trochalopteron elliotii (assembly GCA_024734555.1). NCBI lineage: Eukaryota > Metazoa > Chordata > Aves > Passeriformes > Leiothrichidae > Trochalopteron > Trochalopteron elliotii. The sequence goes on along the minus strand of JANPWX010000594.1, from coordinate 1,027,489 downwards.
AAAAAAATTATAAACTTTGTTTTGTTGTTTTGAAGATTCGTTTTGTTCCTTGTCAAGCTGATAAAGGAGTATTTCATTTCAGATTGTCTTAGCCCAGAATTTTTCAACTGACTCAAAACATTCAGGTCCATTAAAAATGGCACTATTGTTCTCTGGGTTGGCTTGCTCTCCTTGTTGCCCACTTCTTCAACCCCTTCCTTGTCCCCTCTGAATTGGTGACAGTGTTTTAGCAGGACCACTTCCACCTGTGTGCACCAGCAGGGCACAAGGAATGCTGTAATTTTCCCATGACATGTTTAAGCCTGCATGTGTTGCAGCTGTGAATATACTGCACAGATCCAACTCCCATTACCAGTAATGGTATTCCAATGCCAGCAACAGCTCCTACAAAAAATTAATTCCCTACCTCCACAATCTTTTTTTTTTTTGTGTTTTTTTCTGTGTGGTTTTTTTTTTTTTTTTGGGGTGTGGTTTTGGTTTTGTTGTTGTTTTGTTTTTTTGTTTTTGTTTAATCTCCCTGTGTGTTTCAAAAACCACAGGGTTCTGGAAAAGTGCTATTCTTCAAGAAGTTGCTGCATTGATAAATTTATGATGATACCACCCAGTAGTGCCATTGTTGAACTGCAAACCAACAGCTTATCTGCATCTCATCAGAAAGTGTCAGTTTTGAGCTGTGATGGCCTCTAGATTAACAAATAATGTACAGAACAGATTTTTTCACTTTAGGGAACCTCACAGAAGAGCAAGGACTCTTGCCTTCTATTTTCAGTGAAGACAGGTCTCCTTACATTCCTTTGGGCCATGCAAGGAACTGCTGTGTCAAACATTTTAAGACAACACTGGGAAATAATACAGTAGGATGACCTGACTAAAAATGATAGTTTTCAGTAAGTGCTTTGAACACTGACTAAAGGAGTAAATTAATCCTCTCTGTTCTCATTTGGTAACATGGGTGAGCTGCTCTGTTTAATTCATGCCCTACAAAAAGCCAGCTTTTGTGCTTTGATGAGCCATGCTCTGGGGGGGCTACAAAAGGCAGGGAGGTTTCACCTCAGCAGTGCAGATGTGTTCCAGTGGAGCTGGTGCTCAGCTTATGGACTTTAGAGAAAGGTTTCTTCCAGTTGATCACTCTATCTGATAAAAGTGATGCAAAAAGACTGCACTGGGTGTGCTGTGCAGCATAATTTCAGTCAAATACTTTCTAGCTGCAACCCAAGGCTGAAGGTTTAGGGTACTGCTCACTGTCCCAAAAGCATGGCTATTGCAGAGCTGGAGCACAGCTTGGTGGGAGTCTGTGATCCTCTGTGTCTTGGAGATCCTCTGTGTCCAGATTGACACCTTCTGTGTAACACTGCAGAATTCTGTGTAACACTGCAGAATTCTGTGTAACACGGCAGAATTGGATAAAGTGTGTAAGGGGCAAGTTTCACCTCATACAACAGCTCCTCTGCCTTCCTACTGTAATTTAGAGCAAGTTTCAGGGAAGTATTTTTAATTACAATTGTAACTTTATGCTGTTTGGCTGTCTAGGCTGGAGGGGGTTGAATTATGGCATAGGCTCCCTTTCTCACTTGCTCCACAGGTGCAGTGTGGATACTCATGGCTGAGATTCTGATCCTGAAATAAGGTTTTTAATTAAGTTAGTGTGAAATTCAAAGTTAGTCTCAAATGTGTATTTGTGTGGCATAAGGTTAAGGAATAGAGTGATAGTTTTGCATGATGACAACTTCAAATCATCTCTGAAGTAGAATGAGAGACATGCTGAGTCTCATAGCTTTGCATATGGAAGGGTAAGAACAGTTTTTATCCCTTTTTACCTAAAATTTTAAAGATAGATTAGAATTTAAATGTGTTAGCACAAACCCTGTAGGTGTTCTGCTGTAAAAAGGTTAAACTCTATAGTTTTAAAAAAGGTTCATCTTTAACAAGCAATCTTCAAATGCAAGCACTGTAGAGTAGTAGGTAGGAGCTTAGTATGTAGAAAATAGTAAGGGAAAAAAGGTCCTCTTGAATTCCATCCACTTATCACTCCTTCCAGCTGTTGCCGTGATTTCTTATAGTTAAGTGACACTTTAAAAGTATCCTCTGTCTTCATGATTGCTTACAAATTAGAAAATTCATGAATTACTGCAGATGAATAGAGGTATTTTCTGAGCCCTGAATCTGCCACTCTGTGTCCCAAGGAGATAGTGCCAGTCTGAAATGTTTAAAAGCTGCCTAGAGAGGGGCATTTACTGGGCTGTGAGGCAATGGGACTGATTGTCTGGAGAAGCTGTGGATGCTCCATCCCTGGAAGTGTTCAAGGCCAGTCTGGATGGGGCTCTGAACAAGATGGGACAGTCAAAGGTTCCTTGCTCATGGCAGGGGGGTTGGAATGAGATGAGCTTTAAGGTCCCTTCCAACCCAAATGATTCTGTCATGATATTTCTACTTCACTGCTACAGTCCTCTAAAGGAAAATACTGAGGGAGGAGAGTGGGAAGGATGAGCTGACCCCTCCTAGAACAGGAGATGGGTTATCTGTCCAGCTGTGGTTGTACAATTCTTATTATGGATGGTGCAGATCAGCCACGTGGCATGGGAGAGCCAACCCATGACTGGAGATTGATTGCCAGAACTGAAGAAAATGTGAATATTTAACAGTTTTTTTGAGCTCTAGAAATAATTCCTGCAGTAATACTGGATGAGCTTAAATACAGAATTTTATCAGTGTTTGCAAATGTGGGAAGATATACCTGTTTTTATTGAATGCTGCTCTGTAACTCAGACAGAAACTTCTTTTAAAGCCTGAAAAGACTTTCAAGTTTATTACTAGGTATTTAGGTTTTTAAAAGAATACTTTTTTTTTTTTCCAAGGGAGTTGGATATCTGATAACTACTGCAACAGAAGGAAGAAATTGCAGAGGTGTCTGCTCTGTCTAGAAGGCTTCAAGTGGTAAGTAATTTTCTGTGTACTGTTTAATTTTCCTAAGCTTCTAGACAATATTGCTCTGAAGAATGTCTTTGTGAAAACTCCTTGTGCTGTAAGAACATTTTAATGTGTGCTGTCTTTTTATGAAATGTATTTGAAAGATGCACTTACTGAGGTAGTGCTGTGCAGCTGATTAGAGAGATTCTGGAAAGTTGTCACATGAAAATTGGGGAAGAGGATGAGGAAAAAGAGCATGCTCCTTAAGGAGTGGTGATCATGATTCATGTCTGAATCAAGAAATATTTGATGAAGAGTGAAATTAAAGCTCTCATCATCTGGGAAAATAGCTTAAGTTGTTTTTGTGAATCTGGTCAAGTTTCGTAGTCCTAATGGTGATAGGATTGAGTAGGGGAGCAAACTTTGTAAGGTACGTGTGTGTCTTCTCACTTTTTATGATCTCTTCATAACTACTCTTATGAAGATGTTTTGGGAAATATTATCATATTTGAGAACAAGTTCCCCTCTCTGATTTCAGCCTGAGTGTGAACTTGTACATCTCCAGGCTCTAATCCCAACAGAATCTGGAGTCCTTTGTCCATACAATGAATAAACCACAGCCATGGAGTTCAACTCCATGGAGTTCTTCCCAAGTCCTGAACCCGACAAGCAAATTTGTTGGCTTCCTTGGTCCTCTCACCTGAGTTGAGCTCCTTGGAATACTTTTTTAACTCCCTATGACTGTGTCTGTTCTCACTTGCTTTCATGTTGTCCCAGCCATATTTTACATGGAAATAAACTTTTTATATCATGCCCAGTAAATTACTTTAAAGCACTCAAACAGGATTTTTCATGGCTGATTTTTACATGCTTAGCCATATTGATTTGAATTGTGCCATTAAGACAGAAGTGTAAATTTATACTTCCTCACATACTGCAGGAATTACAGACAAGAACATATTTGTACTCCAGCTGGTAAATGTGTTGGTCATACCTTTGGCTGCTTTACAGTTGCTACTCCAGTGTGAAATTCTTTGCAGATAATTTGAAATTTAGCATCCTTTGCCTTCTGACTCTTACAATTAGAGGAAGTTTTGAAGAGTAAGGATGGAGACAGTAATGTTGGTTAAGCAACAGTTTCACTGTATAGTAATCAATTTAAAAGTTTACCATAGAACTGGTATAGTGTATGATATCCTGATGAGTAAACTTTTCAGAAGTTGCTGTATGTTAATGGAAGGAAAAACCCCATATATTGACTCAAAATTTAATTTCTTTATGATATTTTCTGTGCTACCTGATGATTTTTTCCACTGCCCCTTATCACATTTTGCTAAGCAATGGAAAACCATAAAGTTTCTGTTGTTACTCCTTTCTATCTTTACAACCAGCTCACAGAACCATGTGCCCTGAGCACAGAGTCTTCAGTTCTCTCAGGTTATCTCTGCTCTTTATCTAATTTGTTATTGACACTGAATATCTGTCACTCCAGCCTTCTCCTGAGGTTACTTTCTCGTGTGGTCTGTTGTGTTACACCTACTGTCAGTCTTCCCAGCAGACAGTTTGCTAATGTTATTGGTCTTTACTTCCTTCAGTTTTGTAGTTCACATATAGGTAGAAACATCTTAAATCTTCATTATGTGCATCCTTACACAGTGGAAAAAGTTGCAGTTCTTAAAACATTGCATTCTTTGTTGCTAGGGAGACACCAGCATGAAATAATACTCTTTGTGCTTCCTATTTCTCTGCTAATTATTGTTAAAAGAAGCTGGGAAGATACAAAGCTTTGGGAATTTGCTGCTATTAATTTCATTTTATTTTAATGCAGTTTGATCTGTGTTATATGGTTCAGAATGCATTTATGTCATTAAGTTTCTTAGAGATTCACTGGTTACTGTGGAGCTCTGAGGTTAATTGAGTAATCATTAGCAGCATGTATTGTCTGGTAAATATGAATTAAAATTGAATGGAATCCAAAAGAAACACACATTCTCTTTTCATCATATAAAAGGGGACAATGTGGTTCCTCTAATAAAGGCATCTATCAAGTGACCATCTGGTTAGCCTGTAACATGGAGCATGCAGCAATATTTCTTTTCATTTTGAAGAAAAGCTACATGTGGGATCTAACTATAATTTATTTGAACCTCTGCCTTATGCAGCCAATTTAGATTTATGTCTGTTTGATGTCCATTTGAAGTCAGTTGGTCCTATTTTTTCTGACAGTGTTTTTATATGTTTTGTGAAGATTTTGTATGCATCACTAGGAATAATGCAAAGTCTTAATCACTATAGAGCAGGTGGTAATATTTTTGTCTTTTTGTCCAACTTTGCTTTGGTAATGCCATTAATTTTTTTCTTTTATGGCTGTTTTGTGAATGTGAATTGCATTGAAAACAGTATAGGAAATGATGAAACTTTATCACAACAAGAAAACATTTCTCATATAGGTGGCTTATAGTATCACAGAATGGATAAGGTTGGAAGGGACCACTGGAGGCAGTGCAGTCCAACTCCCTGCTCCAAGCAGGATCCCCTGGAGTGGATTATTCAAGATTGTGCTTAGACAGTTTTCAAATATCTCCACAACCTCTCTATGTAGTTGTACTCCATGAAAACTTAATTCTAATTTGAAAAATTATAGGAGATATATCCCTGCTGGACACAATCAGAAACAAATTTTTAGTTAGAATGGGCCAGTCTAGGTTTGAAAGAGAACTAATCAGAAAGTCAGCCTGGATATTGAATAATATCAGTTCTTCGGGTAGCTTTAAAAAAAACCCTGTGAAAATTGCAATAGAGATGTGGGAAAGAGGTGGAGTGTGCTGTCTGTCAATCATGACCATGGAACTGGGTGCAGAAAAGTCACTGCTTGGACACAATTCTCCTGTTTGCTCTTTCTGCTCTATTTTTCCTGACAGACTTAATAGCTGAAAATTTAAGACAATAATATTTAATATTCTTACAGAAGCTAATGTGTCTTTTGCAGCAAGTAACTAGTCAGCAGCCTTCTAGCCATCATAGTGACTAGCTAGAGAAAAATGTTTTTTAACTTTGCATATGGCAAGAGTGGAAAGAAACTGCTTTCTTCCGCAAAAAGAGAATATTTAAAGTGCAAAATATAGAAACTTGGAAGTGCTTTTATCTTCAACCATGCTGTATTTATTGCAGTACATATTTTTTATTGTGTCACCATTTTCTGGTCTTTGGTATAAACATACCTAAGTAGTGTATGTGTCTGCACATATATGCAAATGTAGTGCAAATATAAATTATTCCATTTATATATATATGTATTATTCCATATATATAAATATAAAAATGTAGTCAGGTAGTACTGTTTTTCCTTTCACTTTTATTAATGAAGAAGAGTTATTTTGCATTAAAATTGCCAAAGTAGATAGATGTTTGATTGCCTAATCTAAAGTCTATGACATTCCATGAAATGTGGGGTTTTTTTCCTGTTAAGATTATTTATGGGCAAATGTAAGCTATAAATAATTCTTGCTTAATCAGGTATGGTTTGCATGAGAAATCATAAAAGAGCATGGAATGGCTGCTTTAATTTGGAATGGTGGAAATGATGCAAATGCTACTGTACTATATGCAATTGCTGATTTAAAGCTGGGAGACAGTTTGATTTACTCTTGTCTGCAGGCTAGGAATAGCAGTAAGCTTATTTTGACTATAAATGGAAAAAGTACGACATAAAAGTCACGCAGTAAAACATTTTGCTTATATCCACTGGAACTTGTTTAGCTGCATAACTCTGGCAGTTTCTCTGAATATATCTTTCAGTGTGTTTGCCATCTCTGCCTGTGTTCTGTGCCACTACATTTCATCTGCACAGTTCTCTCATTTATCTTTTTCTTGTTCCCTTGACTAAACCAGAGCTCTCAATCTATCCTGACAATGTGTGGATGTAAAAATTACAAGAAATGACCCACAGTAGACAAGTTTATCACAGCTCTTTCTGACTGAGTCATGAGGAAGGTTCTTATTTTGATTCACCTGCTAGACCCTGTGTGTATTCATTGATTTATGTGTAGCAGGGAATGCTAAGTTCCCTAAAATGAAGTGTCTGATCCTTAGGTTTAAGTAAGGAAAAAGAGGAATACATTTTCCCATTCTCTAGCTATAGGTTGTATACTACTTCATTCTAGAACTCTCAAATGCATATTACAATTTTATGCTTTAGCAATCCTTGAGTAATTGCGTTATGCAAAACAATTTATAAGATCCTGACTGAGGGGAAGATCTTGAGCTTGAACGGTCAGAAACAAAGCAGTTAAAGGTTGGGATAAGATTAAATGACCTGCATTAAAATTGCACTTAGCTAGTGATAAAAGATGGGAAATTAAGGCATGCTTCCTAAAGTGTGGCCAGCTCAACTAATCATAGAGGAGTTTTCCTCTGTCCTTTTATTATAATTACAAAGGAGTAATTGTTAATACATTGGCAGGGATATCAATGAAAATAGTTTTTGACCTGAAGTTTGTCTTGTTTGCTATAGCCACAGTCAGTTTGTTCACCAGTTTGTGCAGTGTTACCTAAACCAGATAAATAGTTCTGGTTGATGTGGTCTGCCATTTTGTATGAAGAATCTGCTAGGATTCAGTCTCCTGATTTCTACAGCTAATATAAGAGCTGTAGACTATAATATTTGTCTCCATAACACACGGTGCAGAGAGCTCCAAACCAGCCAGAACTGGTGTCTGTTCCCAAGACCTGACCTAGTAACTACAGGTAGAGCACACAGAATACTCCCCTCTGCCACACTGGTGTTTCAGGTAACATGGGAAGCTCTGCCAAGCCCCTCAAATACAAAACCAAATGAAGCCATGTGGGCATGTTCCTGTTCTCCAAGGCATTAACTCATGTATAGACTTTGCCATGGCTCCCTCTTGGGAGGTAGTGGATTTCACTAAGAGCAATGAAAACCTCAATGGAGAATTTTCATCTTCAGGATTTATAGACTTGGAAGCAGCTTGAGCCCACAGGACAATGGACTTAATGGAATGCGTTTTCCGTGAGTACCTCTGTACAGAGGTGGCTTTCTTGGTTTGCTTTCTCACAGTGTATGGTCTGCACTTATGCAGTCTGAATTGTATTACTGCAGAAAACGGTTATCCAACAGGCCATGTTGAATTGTCTTGTGCATTCCAGGACAAGGAAGAGAAGAATTCCCTTGGAGAATAATTTCCTTTGACCTGCTGGCTACAGGAAACTTCTGAGGCTCCTTTTATCCTGAGCTTCTCTATGACTTCTTGATAATACGATATGTTTATTCGAAATTAAAGTGCATCAACGTGTGAATGTATGCGCAAGCTGGCATGTCCACAGTGACTTTATGGTAGATATTGCAGGTACAAATAATAGTACCTTTAGCTTTAACAGCACCTGGCAATAAGGCAGTCTTGAAAGGTCTGTCCTTCATGGAGCCTTCAGTTTAGGCTAAAAATTTATTCCTTCTTTGTGCTACAGTTTCATTTTCATGTCCATAAAGCAGACGCTTTTCAGGTTTTGAAAATCCTGCCTTAACTTCTTGTCAGTACTTGCAGGAAAAATGATGTGATATTGTTGCTGATGCTGGAGACAGGCATGTGACAGAACACACCAAAGTTCAGCAGCGACAGCCAAAGTTTATTGTTGGGTGCCCCCTTTTATAGGGGCTTCAAATTTCCCCCTCTTACACACCTGATTGGTTGGGGTCTTAGCCCCGCCCAGCTCACTGGCCAATGATATGGGTTCATGATTCAGTGGGATTGGCTGGGGTCTCCTGTCTGAATTTGAATCCGACCTCTCATTATTTTACCCGGGGACTCGTTTACTTGTATTCTCTAACGGGCTTAGCCTGGTGGAGTTGGTGTCTGTTAGAGCCGGTCTGTCTGCAGCTACAGACCTGCTGTAGCTGTCACAGGATGTAACTTGTTCCAGGCTATGAGCAGCACAGTTAAAGCACCACTCATTTTCCTAATGTAGTCTGGTATGCTGGAATAATAGTGGTCATGATTGCTCAGTCGAAATAATTTCTGTGATCATGAATTGGTTTGAAGCTGACATCACATAATTAGTCTTTCAAGGCAATGACAATCCCTTCAGGTGGATGGTGGATGAGTGTGGGTTTTATACATTGCTGCTGCTTCTTCTGTTTACCTGGATGAACCTTTCAAGGCAGAAGATGATGTAGGTGAGAAAACGGCACAAAAATATTAGAGAACACACTGTGCTGATTTCAGCTGGGAGAGGGTTAACCGATCCTTAGGGACTGAGCCTGTAAGTGCTTACAGTGAAGAACAGCACTTACTGCTGGGAGTAGCCACATTGATTTTTGTTTAGCTGTAGTAATCAATGTGGCTATTCCCAGCTGTAAGCACTACAGGCTAGATTCTAGGCTATCTACAACCAAGGACAGCTTGTTAGAATTTTAGCAAAACCTTAGTAATAAGTGTTAGTGTGCACTGTTTAGGTTTTAATCCACATTTTTGAAAGACTGATTTAATTTTTAAATTTATTTCGATAAGGCATGTGTGGTTTGGAGGTTTTTTTACCACCTTCATTTTGTCCCATGGGCTTTCCAAGACAAGCTGGAACAGATCATTGAAATCTCCTAAGCAAAGAGCAGGATTCATTAAAAAGTCCTAAAATCTTAGCAGATACTTCATTAGCACGCAGGGATGATGTTCAAATTGCAAGTGAACTTTTTAGTTTTATTCTTTCTTTCCTGAAGCCCATCAAAAGCCTTGTATCTGAAAAATACCTAAACAATATTTCACAGCAGCTTTCCAGACAAATTAACCTTTGAGTGGAGACCGGGCTTGGAAATATCCGCCCCTGGAGGCGAGTTTTTTTGCAAGTAATGGGCTCATGTAAAATTGGGTAAGAAGCAGTACTGATCAGTAATCTCAACCAATGCACCCAGATGTAGTAGCACTCTAAATCTTTTCATCCATGCCTGTCCACAAAAAGCAGAGGGATTGTTTTACACGAGACAGCTCATAGGTGCACATGTTCAGGACCATGTTATTACTGCCTCCTTTTCAGACACTTTGGCAGAAGCACAATTACAGCTATGCTTATCTCCTAAAAAACCCCAAAGTTCTACCAATCACAGTATGTTTCTCTAAAATCCAGATACCAAGATTCTTTAAAATTGAAGAGCCCTTCATAAATTTGACTTCAGTGAACGAGCTAGTGGTATATGTAGGGATGTATCAGATATGAGAGAGGCCTGCATTTTGCTAACAGCAAGCCCCAGACTGTCTAATTCCCTGTACGCAGCCTCCCGGCACGGAGTGCACACAGGTTCATAACAGCCACGCTGGAAATGTAATAACTGCAGCTGTAATGTACTTTTACAGATCTGATTTTTCATTTTCATGCCAGACAGGGTGAAAAACACAGGCTGGAGGTTTGCTGGAGACTTTGCACTTAGAATAAAAATATCAGTTTGGACTGAAGCATGAGGTTATTGATTGTAGAGCTAAAGGTTAAACCCATAGCAATAACATGCTTGAATTAATGACATGTTGAAGAAAGCCACTTCTAAATTAAGGACATTCTATATATTTCCCACAAGAAATTGTTATAAGGATACACAGAAGCTCAGTGGTGGAATTTGTATTATCTTCTGATATTTCATGTTGAACAAATATACATTTATTTTGTTAACTGCAAACCACACAGCCTGTTGGTGTCATATTCCAATGGGCAGATGTAACTTTACATAGTCACAAATGGCAACCTGTTAGGAATAATTGTGAATATTTTCAGGTGTGAGAACCAATAGCAGCATTTAATTTGGACAGCAAACTGTCCAAATAGATGAAAAAATGAACAATTAAAAAATTGAAGACCAGTATAAAGGTTGTATTTTTAAGATTTCTGTAAAACTTACATTCAACTTGTAACATAGGAAATTATTTTGTGTACATGAGAGTTGTTACGTGCAAACGTGTTCTCAGTTTTAGGAGTCTGAAGGTAACTGCCCACTACTGATGTCAGCTTTTGGGGTTGGTGCATTTTAGGTTTGTGAATTGTGGTGAAAAGGAATACCTGTAAACCTGGAGGTGTGGTGATTTTCATGGATGTTGACTATGGACAGCTGTGATGCTACTCATGTTTATCTTGTTTTACAATTCCTTATTAGAAGATGATAATAAAAATTGAGCATGAGAGATTCTACTCTTGAATAACACAATCAGTTATTATCTATGGTAGATTTGAAACACCAATTTTACTTTTTACCTCAGGTAACTAATTTTCTTGCTTTTGCTGTGGATTGACAGATACTGTTAGCTTGAGCTCCAGCTCCAGGATGTTGGGGCCAAAGGAAAAACATCCTAAGCCCAAAAGTGATAATTAAGGCCAAAGGTCATATTTTTAACCTTCGTGTCAGGGCGTCTTGACTCACAAATTTGGGGACTCTGGCTGGCTGGAGTGAAATCTATTCCCCACAGCACAGTGTCTGAAGATTACCCCCAGTGATCTGGGGGAAGGAAATGGAACACAGAGCCCCCCAAACCTGATAGACCAATCTCTACACCATAACTAATAAATGGCAAGAGTGTTTGTATTTAGTAAGTTCTGCAAGAAATGTTTTCTATTAAAAGTTAAGAAAAATGGCAAACTGCTAGAAAAGCAAATGCAGAAACACTGTATATGATGAACCTGTCATTACGAAGACATTCATTTGTGCTTCATGTGCATGCATTTATTGAAGGGAAAATAATGTGCTTGCCACACTTGTCATACAGAAAATATTAAGCTATACTGTTCATTAAAATCCAGTGTAGATTTCTAGAAGCAGAGTTTTTATTAAAAAAAAAAAATTTAGAAGACCCAAGTCCTCATAAAGTTGCTTGAATTTAAGCCAGATTTAGTCACAATTGCTGCATGAATTTCCTACTTGCCCTACTAAAGCAGAGAGTTATGAAGAAATATGGAAAGTTGTGAAAATGCATTTACCAGGAAAGTTTTGTGATAGATCCAGCTATGACCTGTCATGTAATCATTGAAAGAAACTAATCCAAAATGGCATGAATCTGAAATTTCCCAAAGGGACTGAAATGTTGAATGAAGGGCTTCAAACAAAGGGCTTGTTTAAAATGGAACATTTCAGTGCTGGCGGCTGTTTTAAGTGAGTTTGGCTGGTTACTCAGATGAAGCAGAAAGTACTGAAGAAAAGCTGTCATGTAGAAATGGTGACAAGAATAAGAAATATCTCTCTTGCATTGAATGATCAACTTCTACCAAGAAAACTAAAAAGATGTCAGGGAGAGAATTCTAAGCACACGGTAGCTTCATGCTGCTAGTTGATGTCTTACAGCAACCACAACAAAAGTACAGACTATGGAGATGAACAAAAATATTTGTATTTTTCTTTGTTTAGTGTTTTCTCAAGTACTTTCCATATTTCATAACACTATTGAATAAACTGAACAACAGACAACAGTTGTGGGAGGAATGGAACTGATGTGTTATTTTGTAGGGAAATGTTGCAAAACAAAGGCAGGAAATGTTGCTGAATATAGCTTAGGTAAGGTTTGAGGTAGGAAGTGAAGACTTACTTAGATTTAGGGAATAAATGCTGTTGAAGTAGTTGATGCAGTGACAATTTCAGAGCATTTAAAACCTGTTAAATTCAGAGAGCTAGCTGCTACAGGGAAAAAAATAAACACGGACCTCAGTAAAAGTGCGTTTGTGTTTCATCCATCATGATTGCAATCTTGCACTGAGCTCCCTCCAAATTTGGTGTGGTCACTTGATGATCACTGAAATGACACATCAAGCCAGTGTGTCCTTTCCCAATAAAAAATGCACCCAAATTGCCATCTTGTCACAAAATTACACTGAAAGTGTTGTTTTTTGATTACCAGCAGAGAATGTACGTATTTGTTTTCTATGCTGAAAAAATCTGGGCTTTTGAAGGGTGTCTAACAGATAAAATAGGAAATCACCTTGAAATTACGATGCAGAAATTACAGTTCTAAATCAAAGCTGATGATGTGAAGTAGGGCATTGGTTTGGATCCTTTTGTTTGAAAATATTGCCTTGAGAAAATCCTCTCAGCAGACACTCAGAAGCACATCTGTGCGTGTTTGCTGGACACTTGATTTAATATGAGTTGTGCAGTCTATAGATTTGTGAATTTATTTATGCAGCAGTTACTGCTTTCAAAGGGCTGTGCTGTTGGAACAAATTATTTTCAATTCTCAGCTAAATTTGAATATTTTGCAAAGCAAATCAGCTCTGTTTTGATATTTTTGAGGGGTGTAATAGTACAAGGAATTTTCCTAACAGTCACACTGACATGATCTTCTTTCCTGGAAAATTGGCGTGGTGAGTGCACAACAAAAATCTGGTAATATTTCTCAAGAAAGATTGAATTAGCTGATGGTCTAAATTATTTATTAAGTGCTACTACTTGCAAAATGAGGATTAAAACCAAAAATCTGTAGCAACTTTGCTCTGTTTTTTTGAATTTGAAAAGACTGCATGTTTTTAACACATTCTGCATATTAACTGTGTGATACCACAAGCAGAGCATATAAGAGAATGTGTAGCCATTTAATTATTAATTTTCCTGATGTACACTTTCTGGTATTTTAATTAACATTAGGGTGTCTATTTTTGTTGGGCTCAATATCTAAGGTCTTTTTTGAATCAGAAGAAATCCATTAAATCCTATTTCTAAGCTTCTAAAAATATTTTCTCTCTCCCAGAGATCTTGTTTTGTTTCTAAATTCTAGCAGCTATTTCATAGGCCATTTTAGACAGCAGATGCCATTTGTTTACTTAATTCTCTTCTAGAGGTTTTATGTGTAAATCTATGGCAAATACAGTATTTTTTCCTGGCCTGCCAACTTTGGGCAAAAGTGAGTGCATCTGTCACATCTCCCAGCCAGCCAGCACCAGCTTTTGACATTGTCATCCACACTGGTAATTTTCCTTTATTGCTTCTATTGCATTGCTTTTCAGCTCTTGACTTCTGCACTTTGAAGTGTGCCAGAGATTCCACAAGCTTTGTGCTGCTATGGATGTTCTACCCAGGGCCAGAGGAGCCCAGTCTGCACCTTCTTCTAGCAGCACTTCTCTCCTGTTTGGCTGAGCATCTCCGTGAGCAATTCTCTCTTGTGGCCTCCAGGAAGCCACATTATTCTGGCACAGAGCACAAACTAAGGCTCCTAAAGACGGCATGTACCTGCCTGATGATGATTTATCTTACAGGCCACTTTATATTTCTCTGAGTTCTTACGCTGCTGGAAAGCAGTTTGATGCTTGTTCCTTGTCTTAAAATGAAATTGGTTTGTGAAAATTAGTTCTAGAAAACATGTTTTCCAGTTCCAACAAGTTCAGACCACTGGCAGTGCCACTCTTGAAATTATTCAGGTACACTCTTCTGTCAAAAGCTGGTTGTAAATAAGAACATCTGTTTAGGAACTGGTAGTACTGCAAAAAATGCTAGACTGGATTGACAGTCAGAAAAAAATGATGATATGGTTTGGGTTGGAAAGGCTATTAAAAATCACCTTGTTCAAATACTCCTGCTGTGGGCAGGGACACCTTCCACCAGACTAGGCTGCTCAAAGCTCCATCCAACCTGGCCTTGGACACTTCCAGGGAAATGGGGCATCTGCAGCTTCTTTGGGTACCTTGTGCCAGGGCCTCTCCACCCTCACAGGGAAGAATTTCTTCCTTATATCCAATCTCAATTTAATGTCTTTCAGTAAAAAACCCCAGGAATCTGAGTCTGATCCTAGAGGCCTTGATAACAATAAAATTAAAAAAAATTATGTCTGAGAAGCACCCTTTATGTATGGAAAAGCTGCAACCCCAGCTGTCACTGCCTTTCTCCGCAGCAGAGCTGCTCCATCCCATCCACTGTTTTGTGGCCCCACTCTGCACCTGCTCTCTTCCTAGAACAGGGGACCACGAGCTGGTCACAGCACTCCAGGTGGAGTTTTGTGAGAGGCAAGATGCTTTTTCATTGCCTGGTTAGGATATAACTCTGTCCAGCTCTGATTCTATAACTTTCAGTAATTTTAGGATCAGGCAAGAGCTGGCAGTATTTTTAAGGAGAAATTAAAGAAATTGTTGTCCCATGTCTGTTTATGAAAAACAAGAAGTCTTTTCAGGGATACTTAAGGGTGAAAGGGTGGTTTCTGAATGAGGAACATGATAATATGCCTGTCTCTTTGAGAAAGCAAGGAGTCTGGACAAAGGATTTGATTTCAGATAAAACAGTGAGCATCCTAAAGTATCTTAGATGGGATGAAAGAGGCTTTTTTTAAATTGAGCAAAGAGTATCTATGAAATGCAGTATTTTATTTTTGTACATCTGCCTCTAAAGCAGTTACATCCTTCTTGCCTGAAGTATTGTAAAATCATCATTTCTTTAATACTTACTGTGTCTTGTGATTTCTGCCTCTTGAAACCTTGTTGCTTCATTCCAAAGGGAATAGTAATTTACATACAGGGTAGAAGTCCACTTTCAGAATATTTTGTATCCTGATCTGAGTTCTAACAAAGTGAGGAAGTAATTTTTCTACTAGAATCTCTGGTAAGATTGAGGGTATGAATCTGGGGGAACCGTGGTAACACATATTCAGTAATTTTGTGGCACGTAACAGAATGTGACCAGGAGCTCAACACCATCAAGGGAACCACAGCACTAACATTTGTATGCACAGGTCACTTTTAATTCTGAAAGCAACAGGATGACTTTGAACCTTGCTCAGCTGGAAGTAATAACTTTAGCTACTACATCCCTTGGTCATTCTTGTCTAATGTCTGTCATGTTGCACTGAAATAATTTTTTGAAGTATGCGACAGACTTATATATTTTGGTTTTCCTTCCTTGGCTGATTTTCTTGTATTTTTCTTTTTTTGACCCCTGACAGAGAGAATTCTCCTTCTGATTTCCTTCTTAGAAGTAGTGTACAGGTATCTTTCTGGGAGATGACCCAAGGGTTTAACATTGTCGAGCTGCTAGAGAAAAAACTATGATGATAATAATTTAACATACATAAATATGCTTCCAGCTTGGTTTAGAGAGCTGAAATTTTTATAATTATTCTGATTTAGTCTGCAGGCAAAATGCTTTTCTTTCATCCTGTACAGCAGCTTTTCTGATTATGGCTTTAAAAAATAACTGACTTTTTTTTTTTTGTGTAAAGCCAAACCTTCTGTTTCTGGTCTTAATTCTTTCTTAAATTTCTGGCTCATCATTCTCCTGTCACTTCTGCCTTTGAGTTATGCTTATCAAATACATGGTTATCAGTTTGTTACCAATATGTGTAAATTTCTTCCAAAAATCTTCCAGTTTCTTTCAAATTTCTTAAAATTCCAGAAGATTCTTATGCAGCTTTCTCATATTTTTCAATTTTTTCAATTTAGATTCATCCTTGTTTTAGGGGATGCATTGTTCAAACTAATAATATAGGGATTGGGAAACGTTTTTGATATTATTAGTTAGATAATTCACTATGCATTTTCATACATTAGCATTCAGCTTTGGGTAGCAAAAAAAAAAGAAATCACTGACTTGTGATGTAATAAGTGTGTGTGATTGTAATTTAGAGATTGTTTAAACCGGGAGAATAAGCATTTTGTCAAGGTTTCATTCTAAAAGAGGGTTTTGAGGGGATTTTGAAGAAAAAGCAGAAAAAGAAAATTATAGGGATTGAATAAAAGTATTTTCTGCATAGTGTGTGGGACAAATAATCATCACATGGGTGCAAATAACGTATTTAAAATTAATATTCCAGTACAGCAATTGTAGTTTAATTTGAGAATAACAATTGCAAGCCTCAAGGTGAACTTGGAATCTACAGCATTCTGACTGATACAGAGACTACACTCAGCTCTGGCTAGGTTTGCGTGCTTTGGTCTTCATGCTGGGAATACATGATCATAAAATAATACATTTTAAAGAGTTTTAAAAGAGAGATTTCAATCATTTAACATTTCCATGTCTGCACACTTAGCAGCAATGTTTGAAGCCAGTGTTTGTGCTTGTTTTTCCACTGTGCCAGATTCTTAGAAAACATTTGCAAGCTCAAAATCTATTGTGTACAGTACATAATTCCAAAATCAGTGGGCAGCTGGGATGTTACCCATGGAACCTAAATAGAGGTTCCCCCCCTGTACTCAGTTAAAGGATTAATGCTGAGATTTAAATCAATTTGTGAAGTTGTTTCAGATATAAGCAGAATTCATGTGCAAACAGGAACTTAAGGCTTTAAAAATCAGTTGGAGATACTTTCCTTCCCTAATTCACTTCTAGCTTTAGAAGAACTTTTCCTTTCCTGGGATGCTAAAAAGATTCAAAACAATGTTGAAAGTTTAATTCGTTTCTTTCATTGATCAAGTCATGTAAAGAAAATGCAGATGACTACACTCAGCCTGTGGAGTTAAGATCCTGCTGTGTCCTACACACAAATATGGGAAGAACAGACCTTTCACCCCAACTAGATTTAAATTCAGATTTAAAACAGTCAAAGAATAACATGAAAAACCAAAGGTTGATCCTTTCCGGGAGAAATCCATTTGCTTCCCCTCTGCTGTGGTCTAAGCAAAATGGCTGCTGTCCCCATGTTCACAGGGAAATTAATGGACACAAAACTTTGCCCAATATAGAGAAAGCAACAATATTACCAGGATGGTTTTAGCTTCATAGTGACTCATTACTTGGATTTATTGAAAAGAAATGCTTGAAAAGTCTTAAAATAATTAACAAAATTCTCGTGTAATCTGAAATGTATCTAAAACTTGTTAAATGTATGGACAGGTTTCTGTGGTGTGTATCAGCTGTGGGTAGGGGTTTAGGTAAGTTGCACCAAATTTTCAGTCTGACACTTTGCCTTTATGGTATGTTTCAATTGGATTGAGGTGCCAAGTAATTAAATGAGCCTTCATAGCCTTTGGGTTGCCTGCTGCCTTCAGTACAAAAATGGCATCAACTGGGCCACCTGCTCTGGTTTAAAAATTAGAGAGAGCACTGCTTTTGAAAGAATCTGTTAACTGAGAAGAACACAAGTGACTTGCAGAGGATAAAAGGTCAATTTTAAAATGAGCAGCTTTCCTTCTCATATTTTACCCTGTAGAATCCTAAGTACCACTAGGGTAAATTTTGAAAATAATTTGGTATTAACTGAAATAAGCTAATAGTCCTAGTCTAATGTAGGACTGTTTTCAAACAAGTTGGACCCACACGTGAAACCAGTTTTCCCAAATTATCCAGTTAATATTCAATAAATTCGAAGTCTTGTTTAGTGCTGAACTGTAAACTCCTGACATTCAGGGGCAGACACTGCCTATCTTCTTATTCTGACTTTGATGAAAATATCAGATAATGCTTTAAAGGCTGAGTTTAGGATCCAAATCTCATAAGTGGGTGTCTTTAGTGAACCAGAGTTGTCTTTTGTTTTATATAGCAATTTCATCTAACATTTACCCACCTGATAAGCAGCTTTTCAGTGTTTACTTTGCTGGCCAAAATAAGCAAAGCCCTCCAGCTCTTCTTATGAGATATCTATTTCTCTGACCTGGTCCAGGGTCCAGTCTGAATTCATAGTCTTTGAGATGTGTGACAGCTCAGATGAGGTCTCACCTGTGTTTTGAGCAAAAGTATTTTTATTTATTCATCTCTATGTTGTTTGCTGGAAAGGCTGTAAAAGGGTAAGGATTACCATTATTTTTTCTATGCTCCATTATTTTGGGACTCTTTTAGGTATTGTGGCTAATATATTTTTTTCTTACTCTACCTCAGCAATTTCTCTCAAGTTGCTCACTGCAAGCATTCTGGTTATTGGTCCTCAAGGGTATGACCTTGCACTTTAGTTCCATTTCTAATGCTGCTTTCCTTGAAGTCATCTGGATTGTCTGCCATCATCTTGTGATTCTTCTTCTCCTTAATCCCTCCCAAATCTCAGTCATCAGAAATCTTCCACATATTTTTTTGTTACTTTAATGACTGAGTAAAAATTTAAGAACTTGAGATGAATTAGAGAAGTCCCTCTAGTTAACCACATTGCCATGCCCCTTCAGACAATTCCTTAATGAGGTCTTCTCCAGTGTATTATTGATGCTAGTTTATAAAGCCAAAATGGACTGGGTTGCATTTGTCTTTACACCTGGGCAGGGCGTAAGTCTGCCCTGCCAGACTAGTTTACTATCACTGGTTGATGATTTACCATTGATTTAATTATTGATTCAGCTCTATGACTAATTACCCTTCAAACATTTTATTTTCACTTGTTATCGAGAGTCTATTGGACCTAAAGGTCACATTCTTAAAGTGTTGTGGTTGTTTTTTGCCAATATGGCGTTGGTATTGACTTTACAAATTTGGTGAAGCTTGAGACCGTTGTCACTCAGTGTGTGACTAGGTACACAACACTGTTTTACTGTGGTTTCCACTTTGTCAGCCTTGGCTGCCTTTTTTTTTTTTTTCCTGTCCTACACTTAACCAATTTCTTCTGCTGAAAACAGAGACCCATATGATTTGCTTCCAGATCAAACCTAGATTATCTTTCATCTCCAGTACACCCTCTTTTTTTAGCAGCAAGCTGCAGCTTGCCCAGTTTTCAATTTCTTTCTCTTTTTTTTTTTTTTTTTTACAGGATGTGACTCATCTAGATTTTTGCAGCTTTCAATTTATCCCTGTTTCTGGACTTAAGACAGAGTTTTTTTTCTTGTTGTTGGTAAATATTCTGTTGAAGCTTTTATTTTTTTTTTTTTTGTTTTTACTGTTCATTCACTAAGGTCTCACTTTTCTATTTGCTTAGTGTTTCCAGGCCTTAAAGTATCCACTGCTAGATCCTATGGTTGAAAGAATACTTGGCTATGTTTTTTGTATCACTAGACAGAAAAAGCAGTGTTTTTTTGCTTACTATTTGTAGTTGCTTTTCCATGGGAAACATCTTCTTGGTTGTCATACAACTGACACGAAATCTTTTCTAAACCATTGATGAGGTTTCTTCCTGTGCTTTAGTCTATCGTACAATGCCCAAGGTAAAATTTCTCATTTAATCTTATTATTGGTGCCAGGGGATTAATGTCAGGTGGCACTTGTGGTGACAGTGAAAAGATTAAAAAATAATTCCATTAAACTTGTCTCCTGCATTTGATATTTGAACCGTTAATAAGAGGGATTACCTTCTTTATAGCCCAGGGAAAAATAAGCTCAGCAAAATTGTCTTCCTAACCAAAGGTCTCCTTACTTCTAATACAGGAAAGATTGTATTTCATAAAGATCTCTGATTAAGACATTCACCCTGAGTTTAGTCATATTAAGCTAATGGGAAAGATCAACATAATAGCTCCTTCATTTTCTGATGATGATCATTATAGGTTTTCTGAAAGTGCATGAACATACTTCGAACATACTCTCTTTTCAAATTCCACACTTCCTTGTAGTTTGAATTATTTCTTCAGCCCAATTTATCAGAAGGGAGAAGTTAAAAAGATAAATGGATACAATAAGAAACAAAATTATTTACAAAAAGATTCCTACTGAATTTTTTCTTTAGTAATTTACCTACATTGTCATTTTTCCATTGCAAGGAAAAGTCAAGTTTTAAAGATCCTCCAGAAGTTCTCAGACATTACATGCAGGTTGACAGCAGGGAGTAATTTATTATCATTTTTGTATCATGAAAATGAAGGAGGGATGCAGATTTTTTGCAATGAAGTAGGCCCTAGTTTCAGTATTTTCCTTGTATCCATGCTTCTAAAAGAGGACTAGAAAGATTCTCCTTTTTTTTTTAGAGATATGACCAGTACAATAATGTTCTATATGTACCCAGGTTTCAAATACTTTGGCCCCAATTCTTCTGCATACCTCCATCAGACTAGCTGGGTTTTGCTGGGTTTCTTTCAGTTGACTCCAGATTTTAATTCATTGACTCCTAAAGCAGAAGCCCAAGTGAGTAAAGGAGTTCTCACATTTTTATATTCTTGCAATTAATCATTATTTATTTAAAAATAAATATTGTGTATTTAAAAACAGAGACTCTGCGCTACTATAGTAATGACTAATGATAGTAAATACTATTTTGAAGGTGTCTACATTTGTAAAAATCTCTTCTGTGACAGAATTTTTGAAATGATTAACAAATCCTGAACTACAATTCTAAATATTTAGTGGTGTATTACATTTTTCCCTTAATAAAATTTAAGCCATAACCGTTTTTCAATTCATCGTTGGAATTTTGTTGGGGACCCTCATTGCCTGGGGAAGACTTAAATTCATAACAGAGTCAGCACCATGTTAGCTGCCAGCCTTCTTTCTTTTCTGTTGCAAAGAAAATGTTATTTCATCACTGCTTAGGAGAGACTAATGAACTGGCACAGATAATAATTTTACATCTTTTTTTATACTTCTATTGAAGAATGAGTAAGGAAAAAAATGGGTTTCTTTTCCTGCAGCATAACACAGGAAAACTTCCAGCAAATAACTTTTGACTCTTTTTTTTTTTTAAAGCCGTCAGATTCTAGGCAGAGTTTCTAGATAAATATTTCAGTTAGGTTTTATCTCTCTTTTACCAGAAGATGTGTTTCTCAGTTCTCAGGAGGTGTTTTATTTCCCATGCATTCTGGCCTAGGCAAGAGTCCACTTCCCAAGGATTTCCATGACTGAAACTTAGACTGATGTGACAGTGGGGACAAATATCACAAACCTTTTCTTGCTGGAGACTGTTCGTTCCCGTTTTAAAAAGCAATGTAATTAATTTGCATTTGTAGCTACTTATGTAACTGTCTTCCTGAAATGTGCATTATGTGAGTTTATTGGAAGGAATGTTTGGGGAAATGTCAGAGAAGGGGGTAGAAAGCCCCACCAGAAATTCAAACAATGAAAGATGGGGGAAATATAAGGGAAGGCAATGGGAGCCATCCAAGTCTAGATAAAGGCAACGGATCCATGACGGGGGCTGAAAAAACTGTGTAGAGCAGGAAAGTGTCTTGAATATAGGATAAGATGGGCCAAAATGATTTGTTATGACTCTGTTGGAAAATAGTTTACATTGGTAAATACAACTGGAAATACAATTCTAAAGTGTTTCCCTCTGTGAGTAGAAATGTACCATGTAGCTCTTATGTTCAAACCAGCTCTGTAATTTGAGATTTCACGGGCTTTCTAAAACTAACAGCTTGTGCCTTTAGAAATTCAATAAGAGAGAATGCATAATGGATAAATTACTGGCTAATTCTGACTAGAGGAAATGTGAGGGAAATCAGTTGTGCTGTATCTTACTTCATGTTTGTGCTTATAGTATGATGTGAAAGCAAGTGCAAGCACATATTGTATAGGCTTGGTTGGAAACAACCCACATAGGAAGAAAATAAAGTTTAAAAAATGGTCATTCTCACTTTTTCTAATAAGTTGAAAAGCTTGTCTTTGAGGAAGGATGCTGATGGTGTTTCTGGTAATTGTTCATATAAACCTTTTCAGAAATTTAAACAGCTCTTACTTAAACTACTATTAGCATTAGGAAAGCGTTCCAAAATTTTATATCTTCATTAATTTTCAGTGTCAATGTTTTAATGGCTGGTTTCTTATCCTTTGATGGTGATATAGACACTGGCATTTACTTGTTCTAGCTGTTATTCCCTCCTTATGTTTACCCTTCTTGCTCACTTATTTTTACAGAAAAATTTGTATTGTCACAACATCAGTCTTGGTTTTGTCAGATTCTGCAAACCACACTACTTTGATATAGTTTGTAAAGTAGATAACGCACTCCTATGCTCATAGCAGTTGCTCTTCTCAGCATGTATTCCAACTTGAAGCCATATTTTTGAGCACAGGAGACCCAAGCAATATTTCTGACATCCAGATGTGCAGTTTGAATGATCTCACCTCTGACTTATACAAGAGTATTGATCTTCCTTACCTCCTCTAGAAATATTTTGTCTGATAAACTCAATATCGTTTTTTAAAGCAGACTTAGACTGATGATTCATAGTCACATCGACAAAGAAATATCAGTGATTTGCTGCAGATAAGAACTAGCTTTTTTCTACAGAAATTTTCTCAGTCCTGAAATGCATGATAGTGTACTCTATATTAATGCTATTCTAGTCCATTTTCTATATACTAAATCAATTTTTTCAATTCCTCTTGATTTTCAGACCCTTGTTTTTGGGGCATTATTATTAGTGCCCATATTTAACAAAATTATGTTCACAATGACCCCTGAATAACCTGTCCAACAATAGTTCTTCAGGCTGAGCAGTTGACCTTTCAGTGCAATCTCTTTTCCTTTGTCCCTTTAACCAGAAATCTCAATTTTTGTTAGGCAGAGTATGTGCTGAGCTTCATGTATTGGGCTATGTGATTGATGTCAAATTACACCTAAAACACTTCTGAATTTTACAAGAACTTAATGTCTACTTTAAGTCTGTGTTTCCAGTGTAAAGCAGTAGCATCAATGAAAGAGAATTTGCTTCAAAATTTTGGTATTAATATTTGGTGGGATAAGAAGAGAAGGTAAGGTGAATTGCAACAAAGTGTGGAACTACAGGTGGCAGGGATCATGAGTCTGAGTTTTGTCCTCAAACAACTGAAACTCTGAGTGGTCTGGTGCTCCTCCAGACTGAGAAACCTGCTCCACCTGCACACCAAGGCAAGGTGGCCTGCTTAGTGCATGAGGAAAAGGCTGGGGATGTGGTCTATCCGGACTTTAGGAGAACCTCTGACACTGTTTCTCACAGCATTCCTCTGGAGAAGCTGGGAGCCTGTGGCTTGGACAGGTGCACTGTTTGCTGGCTATGAAGCTGGCCAGGCCCAGAGAGTGGTGGGGATGGGAGTTTAATCCAGCTGGAGGCCAGTTACAAGTGGGGTTCCAGCCCTGTTTGGGTCTTTATTGATAATCTGCATGTGGATTTGGAGTGCACCCTCACAAAGTTGGTAGGAATGTTGGTCTGCTGGAGGGCAGCAGAGGGATCTGGATAGGTTGGATCGATGAGCCAAGGTGAATTTTGAGTTTCAACAAGGCCGATACCTGGGTCCTGATTCACAACAATCCCATGTAATCCTACATGCTGGGGCAAGAGTGTGTCCAGGTGGCCAGGAAGGCCAAGGGCATCCTGGCCTGTGTCAGTAGGAACAGAGGAGGAATCATTACCCTGTATTTGACCCTGCTGAGTCCACATCTCAGATGCTGTGTTCAGTTCTGGGCTCCTCACCACAAGAAAGGTTTTAAAGCATTTAGAGCATGTCCAAGACATAGCTGGGGAAGGGTCTGGAGTACAAGTCTAATGAGGAACAGATGGGGGAGCCTGGAGGTGTTTAGCCTGGAGAACTGGAGGTTATAGACAGGTGGGGATCAGTCTCCCAGGTAACAAATTACAGAATAAGAAAAAAGTGACCTAATGTTTGTATCGGGGGAGGTTTGTATTGTATATTCAAAAAAATATCTTCACCTAATAGGTTGTCATGCACTGGAACAGGTGGCTCGGCTCAGGGAAGTGGTGAAGTCACCATCCTTGGAGGTATTTAAGAATTGTATAGTTGTGGCACCTGGGGACATGATTTTAAATAGTGGACCTGACAGTGTCAGGTAGACAGTTGAACTCAATGATCTTAGAGGTTTCTTCCAACCTAAATGGTTCTATTCTATTCTCTACGGTCATATTTTCAGAAAGCATATTTCTGAACTTTTTAGCCAGTCTATTAAAAGTTCGTATTTCTCCAACATTAATGGATGTTTGTTTTCTAGATGTTGTGCAGTGTATTGATTAGTCTGCAGTAGCAGTTATTTCTTTCATTAGCTAGAGCAGAAGGAAGTGATGTATAGAAATATTATTCACTAAGACCAGTCTTATAAGCTTAATATTGGTTTTTTTACAGCTGATCTTTATATCTTTTTTTTAAGTCCGTTGAGTTTGGTAGGTTTTACTTACCTTCTCCGTTAGTGTTTGACTGTGTGGTTTTGTTGTATTTCATGTAAATAGAAATAGCTAATACAAATTATTATAATTACGTACACAGCATGGTAAGGAGGGAAAGGGAACATAGTCAGCAAGTAATGAGTCTTTCATAAGGTGAGGTTGCCTAATTCAGGCCAGAAGTGTGTTTGTGCACCAGGCAGGTGTGTGTGGAGTCACACTGCTCTGGACCTGGTTTGCTTGTACAAAGTTTAACTCAACTTCTGCTGTGCCATTGCTCACTGCAGGCTGCTGAGCACTGGGAAATATAAAAAAAAAAGAAGTGCATTCATTGCAAATGAGATACTCTTACAAATGTAAAGATGAAAAGGGCATCCATAGTAAGCCAGCTTAATCTAGCCAAATATGCCACATCTGGCTGCAGCCAAGAAGCAGCTGTAAAGGGAAAAGTACAAAAAGTAAGGAAGCAGCATGATGTTTTGCCCAAATATTCCATCATCAGACTAATTTTTCCTAATCCAACAGCAATCAATTTGTAGCCTTTTGTTTGTTTGCTAAATGGAGGCTGTAGCCTCCCTTGAAACATTCTGGCAGTGTGAGTTTCTTATTTTCCTGTGACAACTTCTCTTGCAGTTCAGGAATTGATGTTCCTAAACAAGCTCATTTGCAAGGTATGGTAAAACTAAAAATAGCTGCAAGAGAAATTCAGCCTTGGCTCTCATAATCCTGTTTGTTTGGAGTTTCTTCAAAGTCTGATGTGGATCACCACTGAGCATTTTGCTGGGGAAGATCTACAGGGGATAAAAATCAAGGGAAGGCATGATGGAAATCTCATGCAGTGCAGGAAAATAGTTTTCCAAACTACACATAAACTTCAGTAATTTCATGTGGTAAGGTCAAAACTAAGTGAAGATGGGAGCTGAGGTTTTACAGATACTCTTGATTCAAGCTCTCAGATCTTCAAATTAGAAGATATAACAGCTATTCCTTCCCACTATTCCTGCCAAGAGTCTGAAACAGATTAATTTTCTTTTAATGTAAATGGTTTTCTATTTAGGAATAGGGATCTACAAGGCTATGGCTGAAATTCCAAAAAACCAAATAATTTTAACTTAAGGATCTAAATTCTTAGTGAAGCAGATAGAATTGTGACCATTGAAAGCAAGAGTTGACTACTTTTTTGAAGTGCCCCAGCTTTGATGTTATTTCTCTAAGGCCATCTATATCCATATGTTTTACTACTACTACTAATCATCATTATCATTATAACAATAATAATAAAACCCCCTATTTATTTGATGTATTAATTTAGAATTTTTATCTAAAAGTTAGTACTTTCTGAAAAGTAAAAAAGAAATTTTTTGGTGCCTATTTCTTCAGCCTTTCCAGAATTATTCTACAATTTTCCTGTCATTAAGAAAAATGACAATGACACCAGAAATGAACTTTAGGGAGTCCCTTAATTTTATGGAAACTGTCGGCTCCTGTCCTTGCCAAACTTTCTTGAGGTCAGCTTGATTCTGCTCTGATGAAAGAGCAATTATTACTGTTAAAAAATATTTAGAATTAATTTTTTAATCTGTCTCAAAGTATGTCTCACTCTTCTCAGGTTGGATGGGATGACAGTTTCCACATTTTAGGCAACTGAAGATAATGCACTTTTTTTTAAGCACTCCTGGATTTTGGGGTGTTTTCTCTGTTGTTGGCACAAAACCAGCCTGTTGGTTTAATGCCAGTAGCCAAAATCGAAGCTACTGTTTCAGGGCTGTATCTTTATTCAGGTGTTGCTGCACCTGTGCTGCTTGCACATGTCAGTGAGTTCCTCCTCTCAGGACTGCCAAAACAGAACCTAAGCATGCTCCTGATTCTGTGAGGTAGAAAAATGAAGTTTTGAGAAATTAGAGACTACAGTGTGCATTTTTCATGCTTTTGTCTGTTAGGGATAATTTGAAGGCTGAGTTGTTACTGTGTCTTTCTTACGTTTTCTCATATGCAAATTTTAACACTTCGATTGGCACAGAGGTTCTAAGTTAAGAAACTTAAAAGCTAAGTAGGAAAGATTATGCTGTTCCAGGAATAACAAATGAAGTGTGACAGGGATGCACACTGTCTTTTAAATTGCATGTAGCTAATTTGTTAATTGCAGTCAAAAACAATGTTGCTAACTTAGTTTAAAATCCCCAAATAAATCTGGGATTTGCAGCCAGAATTTAATATATGATATTTGTAAACATCCTGCTGACAAGAAAATCTGCAGGATGTGGCCCAGAATTCAAGTAGGACTTGTTTCCCAGCCTGTGTGGAATAGTTGTTAGCAGTTACACAGAACACCCAAGAACAGTTGACCACTATGCTAGGGGTGGTCAGAACAGGGAGTGAACTTTCCACGAGGAGTTTACAGTCTAATACAGGTACCTCAGGTACAAAAACCTCACGCAGGTGTAATGTGAAATAATTTAAAATAAAGATAGAAACAGTAAAGAAAAGAAAAAAAATCTTTCTAGCTCCCTGTTAATCTCAGTTTACTCCTGCTTCAGAATTGGTCAACAGAGGAGCACCTGATCTTTCTCAGCTTTCTTCTGGCTCATGGAACTGCACGGAGGGTCAGGTTTGCAGGCAGCACTATATTCTTGTAATGAATTTAACCTGATGCATGGAAATGTCTCAAAATTTGGATTTATTTCTGAATTGATACAACACTGCATAGCCCACTGAGAAGTTTTCAATTATTTCTTTACTCTGCTCTTACTTTACTTTTGTTCTTTGCTATTCTAAGCAAAGAACACTCACACTTGTAGTGACCTCAGCCCTCAGTTAAATCATCCTTGACTTTTCTGGGTAATTTCTACAGGAAGTACTGAATTTTTCTTGCTTTCTGATTTTTAATACATATTTCTTTCAGGAACTTGTCTCTATTGGAGGTCAAACTGTGAATGAATAATACAAAGCCTGCAGTAGTATAGGAAAATATTATATCTTGCCATGTGGCAATCTGGGAGGGGAATCATGACCGCTGTTGTTTGATATTCCTATGATTCTACTTTTCAATTTCACAACGTAATGAAACAATCTTTCTGTTATGTTTCATCAGTTTCTCTGGTTCTGTCATGTTTTCTTTCCTGCAGTTCCCCTTACCATGGGAAAAACTTCCAGAAAGTGTCTGCATGTTTGTCATATTTACAATCTAAGAGTCGTGTCAAGATGTCTTAAACACTTTGACTTCTGTTAGTAAAGTTGTGCACAAGCTTGACTACAGCTTAATATTTTAATAGCTGCCCTGCTGTTCTAGAACCTACTCATGCAATGGTTGTATTGTCAGGCTTTTTAATAATGAATTAAATAAATTATTAACTTTGAATCCATTTTTGTTTTTCATATTTGAGTTTGACCACACAGAGGGGTAGCGTTTAGCTCACTCTACTAAAATACTGTAGCATAGTTTTTAAGGATTTTAAATAAATAGAGAAATAAATTTAAAAAGTATTTTATACTTTTGAAATGGTCATGGTTTGACACTGGCTAAACACCAGATACCCATGAATTTCATTCACTTACCTCCTTCTGCTACAGTTGAGCAGAGGAGAGGGAAAAAAAGTTAACAAAGGGCTCATGAGTTAAGAATTGGGAGAAAAAATTCTAGGGGCAAAGCAGGTTCAAATTTAAAGATGTAAAGTAAATTTATTATTAACAGAGTCAGAGGAGGATAATGAGAAGTAAAAGAAGCTTTTAAAAAACCTTTTTTCTCCCCGGCCCTTCTTTCTTTCTCACGCAGTGAGGGACACACGGTGTGTGAGTTTCGGTCAGTTTGTCGTTTGAGATTTCCTTCTGTTCCCTCAGGGAAAAGAGTATTTTTTTCTGCTATGCCGTGGGGTCCCTCCCACAGGCAAAGAGTCTTCCCAAAATTGTGGGGTCACTTGTCCAGAGGGTGTGCTCTTTTAAAGATAGACTGCTCTAGTTTGGAAGCAAGGGCTTTTTCTCTCTATCTCTGGCAGCAGGGGCCCTCTCTTTCTCTAGTTGGGTCTCCCACTGGATCTCAGCTTTCCCTGCCATCCACCCACTCCACTTTTCCCACAGGCTGTGAGTGGATCTCTGCATCCCCTGGGGACTTCATGCATGACAAGAGGACAGTTTGTTTCACCACAGTCCTCACCATGGCCTGCAGAGGAATCTCTGCTCTGACACCTGAAGCACCTCCTCCCCCTCTTTCTTTTCCAGTGACCTTGGTGCTGCCATGTTGTTTTCCCTCACATGTCCTCACCTTCTCCTCTGACTAGAAGAAAAACTGCTCCTTGTAGGTACCATTGCAAACAAGTTCCGCTAATCTAAAAATTCCTGCAGGATCCTGCAGTGCTGAGAGGTTGATCTTGTCCAGGTTCCGTGTCAGGGAATCACTTGCCCTGCTCCCGCTGCCTGCCTGTTCTGCATATAAGACCTAAATTTATTGCCTTTCCATTCAGGGATTAGAAAAGAGTTTCTGCCTTGAAGCTTACTCATATTTCAAAATTAGAAAAATGTTCATACCATAAGAACACTAATTTCAGGCAGACAGTTGAAAGAGTTACATGACTTATGTCAGCCAACTCAGCTTCTTTTCCAAAGCCGGATCCTAGGCAAAGATGAATATGTTTTCTGCAACAGATTGAATAGAAGATATTACTTTTGGTTAACACAAATTCATTGGTCTTGCTTCACTTATATTTCCTAACGACCTGCTTTGACTTGAGAAAAAAAATCTATACTGATTTATTCTTTGTGAAGACTGCCATGTTGTTAAAGCTGAAATGTACATGCTGTCACCATCTTCGCAAGAAAAGTCATGCTTACCACCCTCAATTTAAAATATTTTAATCGCCAATATTAAACCCCACCTATTTTTAAGTGATTTGGGGAATTTTTATATTTCTTCTCTTATTAGAAGCTGTTAAGGTGATCCAGTGAGTACAGTAAAGAAATTAAAGAACACACTAAAATTAAGCCTATGCAGAGAACAATTTATTTCTTGGTTTTGGTAAGAGCAAAATGAATTTTCAAACTAATCAAGACTATGGGATCTGGGACTAGAAAAATGACGGAAGGTGATTTTCTCTAAGCAATATACTTAGCAAAAGGTTAGAGATGAAGTACTAGAAACTAGTACTTTATAGTAGTACGGGAAGGAAATTCCAGACCTGAACAGCAATAACTTTTATGGTAGACCAACAAAAATTACTGTTAATTGAGAAGAGGAGAACTCCATGAAAACATCATTACTTTAATCTGTTTTCATATTCCGAGTTATTGTAGTGTATTATAAATTTTCATTACAGTTTTATTGCTTTGCCATTATACCTGTTCTTCAATTATCATTCCTTGCTGCTGTTTAGACATCCAACTTGAGCACTGCTGTGCTGTGTAGCTACTGATCATGCTTCTGTTTTCCCATGTGAAAGAGCATTCTTCCTAATTAAAAATAAGGTTCTGAAATTCTGTAAAAATTAAAACATTCTTCTTCCACTGCCAACAGTGCCTATACCCTAGGTCTTGTGCATTTTAAACTGAAAGACCACGAACGGCACAATGACTATTTCAGGAAGAGAAGTCCTTCAGATTTTCTGTCTTTAAAAAGAAGTGTATCCTGTAGAAGAGATGGCATTTGTGGTGTGCTCTTTGGCTGCCCTTTTCACCATGAGGGTGAGAAATGGCACCTCTGAGTGTTTAAATAAGCTTTTGTGGACTCTGTCGTGTAGTTTTATTGCACCATTTACCGAGCACAAGGTGGCTGCAGCAGCCTGTCTCTTTGGATGGCTGCCTTGGAGATCGGCCTGCGTTACCTGAGGCAGTGGCTTGGGGAAGGGGGGAACAAAAGGGTGTGCTTCATCTGTATTACTATTGAGGGTGGTCAAACAGGAGGTAGCTCAAATAAAAGAAGGTATCAAGGAGATTAAGTGCAGTGTTATTTCTAGTTAAAGGCAGGGGAAGCAGAAGGTGAGACTGTGGGCCCGGAGTGCTGTGCAGTGGAAAGTGAAGATGGCGGACAGCTCTGTGAGGGGAATGGGTCGGCCCTATGGCTCCTGCAGGTCTTTGCTTTTCCTAAAGTGCAGCCCCAACTTGCCTGCTTTTTCATTTCCCCCTCACCCCTTTTTATTTTATTAATGCAAGTTATGTTTTGAGAACTTCCCATGGAAAACAAAACAAAAAGTGCAAGATACTTACCCTTCCCATAACAAGTTTAACTTTTGTGTCTGAGTTGTCTTTTGTGTCTGTGAATATAATTCAGTATTTTCTGTTACTGCTGTTCCCATCTGTCGTTTTATCCTCTTCAGCAAACTTCCAATGGAAGCTGGATGCTTGCATTCCTCAGAAAATTCTGAAATTTGTGGTCATCAAAAACAAACAAAAAAAATTGTTGTAGCCTACTAAAAAGGGTTTAAAGTAGCTTTAGTTTAGTGTTTGAAGTAGGTCTAATTTGTCATAAATGTTTGGACCTTTCAAAAGCTAAGAAGTGTTAAAATATTTACTTGGTTGTATTTAGCACCCAATTTATAATTTAATTCATTAAGTCCAAATTCTTATGTTATTCATTATGATTATTTAAATAAAATGAATGCCCAGGAAAATCTCTAGGCAGCTTTCTGCAGCTTGCTGTGTAATCCTGAGGCTGCTTGGTTTGAAACATCCATGTGAGGGTTGAAAGCAGCTTTAATTTACCTGCAGGGTTAATTCTCTTCAGGAGACACCTGAGCCAGCTCCATCCCTGTGGAACCCAAGGCTTTCTCCCTCTCCAACAACCAGGTTTAGAGAAACAGCTTTATGAGTACAAAGTGACCAGGTTTGCTTACTGACAATTATATTATGCTCACAATTGCTAATTTTTTCTCTTGAAAATGTTATGCTCTGTTCTAGTCCAGTTTAAATTAAATGAGAGAATGGTCCATTGCGGTTCTTTGCCTGTTTTTATTCCAAAGAGCAAAGAGGGCAATGCCATTTGCAGAGTTGCAATCTGGGACCCTGTCTATGGTTGTGCAGGGTAGGACTAGACTCTTATGTTATTTTACCTCAGCTGAAGTAATGTCTGTGGCACTCCAACAGGGGAGGGGAAGTGTGAAAGTCTATAATCCATGAGGACCTTGGAAGGGTTTATTTGATTCCTCTATCATGTTGAAGGTTTCATTTGTACGTGCACCTCTCCACTCCCCCCACTCTTGTCGTTTTTGTGTCTATCAAGCTTGGGTTTGTTTTCCATATCCTGATTTCTTTTTCCTTTGTACTGAATATGTTTGTTGTACTGATGATTCTCATGCTTATTTTTTTCTTTCAGGAAGCAGAAACCTGTCCTGATCCTTAATTAACTATTTTAGTGTTATTCTAGTGGTCATACAGAGGTCTTGGGCTTCTGATGTACTGTTTTTCTGCTGGAAGATCAGCTACATTACATTTTTCTACTTCCCCACATCTTGAACTGTGCTGTGCTATGTCTGAGGGGCTGAGCAGCTGAAACAATTTCCTGAGCAGTCAGGTCATAAGCATCCCTGGAGAACCCCTTTCTGGCATATTAGTAGACTGTCAGGGACAGAAGAGTGCACTTCCTCTGCTAGTGAAATATTTGCAAGCAAGATTTGCTGCCTTTTTTTTTTTTCTTTTTCTTTTTTAAGAGAGTGATTTGAGTCTCTAAATCTAATCCTGTGGGTTTTTTTAATTTGCAGTCAATGTAAGCTCGCTTGTCCTCTTTCTTGCAAGACTATTTAAAGCCATAGAAAGTCAATAATGTGGTTTGGGGTGTGAGAATAGGTGTTTTAGTCTAAAAAAAAGCCAGTTCTCTAATTCAAATAGTGCCTGGGGATAGACTTCTCACAATACATGTTACTCCAAAGAGAATGTACACCATTAGTGGTTTTAGTGGTTGAATTAGTAGACTAGTCAGTATTTCCTATGTAGTGAGCTCAATAATGTGGTGGAATGTGCATCATGCTGTGAAAGCTAATTTGGTTCTACAGTAAAATAATTTGAAACAGATATTTTTCACTTGCATCAGGCTTCTTTGTGCTGCCATATATACATTCCTTTTTTAAATTTCTTTACCCAACCAATATAAATTAATTTAATTCCACTAAAGTTGCCACAGCTGCATAGAATCCCACTCTTTAGAGGTTCATTCCTGTCAGGGAGTCCCTGCAGGAGGACCTTGACAATTTAGAGAACAGACCTCATGTCTAGAAATCATGTATTTTCTTTAGTGCGTCAAAGTAGTGGATGAACCTTTAATAGCATCATGTTTATTATAGATGCTCTGGAAATTTTATCTCTGTAAACTTCCTGATTAGTTTAGATATGGTGGGTCAGAAATATTACTCTCAAACTTTCTAAGACCACACAGCAATAAGGATTGTAATTTATGAATATTCAGATATTAGTTCTATTATGTTCTTACTCTGACAAAAAGATTAGATGTTGTTTAGCAAATTTTAAAACATTTTAACTGGAATGTACTAATAAACATGCAGTTTTTTGACATCTGTTCAAAGGAACAATTAATTTTTGTAGCATAAATTGTACATAATACAAGTGTAAAGCTCACAGAAAGTGGTTCCTTGTTTGCTGAAACTCATCAAGTCAGCTATGAAAATGTCCTGAAACTAATCAGCTTCACTGTTTTGGGCATCCCCTAGGATGTTATCTTTCAAGACCACTCAGTTTCTTCTGTTGTGTAGATTTAGTTGCTCAATCACAGTTCTTCCATGCATGGATACCTTGTCTGGTAAGGCAAGTAAGATCTCAAAGTGTAAACTTTATGCTATCACTCAACTCCTGCATTTGTCTGGAGCAGCTTTTCCTCTCCTCAAGCAGTGGTCACTCATCCATGTTCAAGTGATTACCTGGCTGGTCCTGCAGCTCTTTGGAGGGTATTGCCCAGGCAGTGCTGCTCCACAGTGAGAATCTGGGCATCACTTACAGACCACCTTGACACAGTTCAGGACACAAGGGTATTTATTGAAAATTCACCTTGGATTCAGTCACCAGTTGCATTCAATACATGGCTGAGTTTTCAAAACAATCTGTTTGTGCTTGGCTTTGTAACCTGGAGCCAAGTGTGAGTGACTGCTCCTATGTGCTGGCACACTACCTTCTAGTAATCCCTGTTATTTTTCCCGGTGTGATAGAAAAGAGGGAAATACTGGTCTAAACCTGAGTCTGTCCATGCCCATATCCACTGCATATTGGATCCTTTTGATGACAGACCTTCCCTTGTGTGTCTAAATGAGCTGTGAATTCTTTTGAAAATGTGACTGTGGATTCTGGTGTTCAGTGGAAGTGTGTACAGCAACACAACTTCCAGTTGCTGCTGATCACTTCCACACTTAGCCAGTGCTACTGGCTAATAATTGTCCTGTAGCAAAAGACTTCTCAAGGAATCCTTTGACTATAAAAGAGGATTGAATATTAGATTACTAAGTTGTAGAATATGATGGTAAAATAAAAACATGCCTTACAGAAGTAAATGGCTAAATATAGGACAGTTTTCTTGGCGATTTTTCTGTGACTGTGGGACATAGGGAAAAATTTTTAGCTGTGCACTGAAATGACTGGGACACTTCCAGTGCATTGGAAATCACAATTTGTTCATCTCAATATAATAATTAAAGCTGAAGCCTTCACTGAGCAGCAGATTTATGGTTCATAGGTCCATTCTTAAAAAATGGAGGTACCAGTCTCTCACATATGTATATCAACACTTTTTATCATGATTGAAACTGTGACAAGGATCCTGAACAGTGATAAACATTATGCTTAATTTTTGTATTTTAAAAAGGTATTTTTGTTACCTAATCTGCATAATTACTCTATATAGTAAGTATTTTCAAATAATGTAGAGATCATCTATGTGTTTTGAAGGAGGACTGAGGTTTTATCTCCAGATTACTCAGACATTTAAGACCTATTTTCCTGTTTACTCAGTGAGGTTTAAGCTCCTGTTTATCGCCTTTTCTGAGGTAACTTGCCCTGGAATGTCTTTAGCAGGGCAATGACATCTATATGATGACATCTGTCATCTTTCTACTGCTTTTTCAGTGAAACTTCCAGGTAGAAACGTGTTCCTACAAAACAATTAAGAAGTGGTTTCTTTATAAAGGACACAGCTCATCCATGTAGAGTTTGAATCCTTCTTTTACTTGCATTTCATAGACTAATGGTACCACTTTAAAGATTTGTGTTTTGGAAAGAAATTACATGTAAATCTCAAAACCCCAAGTCCCTCCGAAACCTCAAATGAATTAGGAAAGAGTTCAAGTGTATATAACCATTTGCTGTGCACATAGATATTCAGTTCTAATCATTAAATGTTAGCTTAATCCTGTGCTGATCAAATCTGGCAGTTAATTTCCCTAGTACAACATTAGAAAAATACCCAGGAAATTCATACAAATCAGTTTTCTTTTAAGTAAGAAATTTTTCACTACTTGAGGTAAAATTCTATTAAATTCATTCTGAAATTTTATGTACCGGTGTGGCTAAGGGTTTTTCACCTCTAAAGTTTGACTAGATTTGGTATAATTGTCCTTCACCTGTACCATGTGGGTATGCAGTGATGTTAAAAGTCTTTTCTTTGCTCTAGAGCCTGCTTTATTTCAATATGAAGTCTGCTCCTAGAAGTTCTGTGCTGTACCGACCTGGCTGTGTCAAGTTTATGGTTGGACTCAACAATTTTAGAGGTCCTTTCCAACCTGAACATTTTTATGATTCTGGTAAAAGGTATTGAAATATATACCATATTTTAGTAGCAATTTTAGTGGTAGAAGGCAAAACAGCCTAAATTTTTCATCCATGTCTGCTTTTCTTTTTTCCCAAATGAAAAAGTAAGACTCAGTGGAGCTTTTCTTCTTGAAAAACAGTGACAGATTCTGTAATACAGATAAAATGTTTACACAATATGACTTGCTTATCAAAAGCACAGGCATTTATAAAAAGCAAGAGTTTTAAGATCTGTGTTGCCTCTGGGTCTAAACTTTCTTAGTAATTTTCTTCAAGTTTTTCTCTTTTAGAAGCCTGCCCTGTGGCTATAAAGAACTATTTTCTTTCCTTGATTCTTAAGGAATATTCATCATACTTGCATATTTCTGTTTACTGCCATGCCAGGCATTTTTCTCTTTAAGAGAAAAGCCATATGTCTTTTGTTTATGTAGCTCCTATGTAAATATCAGAAAAGTGGTTAAAATGCCTTCCATATTCTTACACCCTTGAATTAAAGTTTACATTAGCTCACTAAAAAATAAAGAGCTTAGGGCATAATTTTTTCCCATGGATCTTCCCAGTATTATTTTGTTTTATCACCTGTGATACAGGCTTACTACAGTGGACATGGCTGACATCAGATTTTTGGTAAAACCTCTATATTAGGACATTCTTTATCATTATGGCAAGCAGAATTCTTAGTGATAGTCCCAGTGAGATGAGTATTTTTGAGTAACAGAAAAAGTTAGTAATTTATAAAGAGGTCAGAATCTAACCTTTGCTAGAAAGATCCTTTTTTCAATTAATTCCTGATGGAAAAGTCTCAGCTTTGTGAGGGACTTTGGTTCCTGCAAGCAGCTCCTGCATCCTCTGTTGCCACAGAAATTAATGGCAGCTATGCCTCCACTGTAGAAGGCACATGAGATTCTTCCTATGTGAAGTGGAAACATGGTTACTTTGGCAAAAGTTTTATAATTTTTTAAAAAATATTTGAGACATTTTCTACATGGATTAGCTTTCTACAATAATTTCTATAAAATTCTATTGATTTACTTCCTCTTCTTTCAAATATTTTTAAAGAATTCCTCCCTGGCACCAGTGCTTTCCTGGTCAAGAGGAATAAAAATATACTTGCATTCAAACACAAAGACTATTGCTTGTTTTGTTGGAAATGTTTTAATCTGCAGTCTGCTTTTCTCAAGTAGCCATTCTTTACAGGCTAAAAGGCTTTTCTAGGAAAGTTAAGTAGCTACTGTAGTTGTAGATATTTCCATATGAGGATCATTTCCTGAAGGAGCCAGAAGTGAACTGTCTGTACTGGAGACAGAATTCCCATTATGCCACACGGCTGATCTCAGAGTCAATAACATTGCTTCCACAATAAGGAAAAAATAGCTGCTGCATGCATTATTACTGTCAAGGTTGCCATTCTGGGGAAAACTGGAGACTTTTTAGCATAAACTGCATCTGTATCGGTTCTCTCTATTTGGTTTTCAATTTCATTACAAGTGTCTAATTTGTCAGTTTGGCATTTTGTGCAGAAAAGAGGCATAAAGAAGTACTTTATGTGCTGCCATACTTTCTTCTTTCCTTCCCCTCAGCCCCACTGTTCCATGAGGGGAGGCAGAATTACCCAAAATGGGAGTTAGATCTTCCCCCAGAATGTTATACTGAGTTTCATGATCATCACATGAGGTCAAGTTCAGAAGCTCTTTTAAAGGTTGTTTGTTTGCCTTTTTTCTTTTGAAAGAAATTACATCCTCAGGTCCTGATAATCTAATTTACTGTGCACCAAAAATACTTCTGCAACTACTGGGCCCTGTGTGGGTGTAATGATCTCCTAAATTATGATCAGGTCTTGCTTTCATGAGAACCTCACTGGGCAGTAGTTTTTGTTTAGTTTTTGTTTCTAAAGATAGTTAATCCTGTAGTCTCATAAATAATTTATTGTATGAAATAGAAACAATTCTGTTGAAGATTATGGGATTTTTACAGTAAAAGTTTCTGAAGGAATTGAGTCCTGAGAGGTTGTTGTCTGCAAATATTGAATTTACGGCACAATCTGGATGAGGATACAAAATGGTTTTGATTCTGAAATAAGTGACAGAACAAAAAGAAGCTAAAACAAAAAGATACCAGCCAAGAAATCACTATAAAGAACAATGCCTGAAGTTCAGCTACATTGGTTTTTTTCTTTAATGAGTCAATCTCTGACTGCTTTTCATTTAGCAGATATGAAGCCCATGGTAGGGACTTCAGAATGAAGCCCATGGTAGGGCTTTTAAATTTCTCCTGTATATTCTGTTGTACCTTACAATATTTACCTCATTTCAGCAGCCATCAGAAAGGTTGCACAGTCCAAAATTAGCAGGTGAAATTGTTCATGACTTTTCTGCTGGTGTTAAAAGTTTCTTCTGATGTTGTTTGTTTGGAGATGTCTTTATCTCTCTTACTTGCATGAGTCAACCATCACGAATTTTAGCCAGAAATGTTTTCACTAGCACTATTCAAGCTAATACAACAACCCCTTTCCCTGTATTTATAGAGAAAATGTTGATGATTTTTCCCTTCTAGATCTAGGCAGGAAGGTAAATAGTCTGCTTGCATTAAGGATCCTTAGCATTAGATTTTGTGCAAGGGTTTGCACTCTGTTAACAAAGAACATGAAAAAAAAGTTAAGTTGTGCCCTACAATAGCTAAATAGAAGCAGCTAAGCTACTTGGGTAGCTCTTTAAAATGTCATGTAATATGTAATTGCATAGTTTTTCAGCCTGGGTACTATCCCCTTTATGGGTTCAAAGCGGCTTTGCAATCTCTCAAGGGTGTTCCTGCTTGTTAGTGAGGTCAGGATTTCTAACATCTAGGTGGGTAATGGATTATGCTTTATATTGAATCAGAAATATTCTTCTTATTTCAGTTATTCTTTTTACGTTGTTTCATTAATTTAGGTATCCACTTAATATGTGTGTCCCACTTCCAACCCCAGCTGTTATTTTTACCTCTCCTGATTGTCACTGTGGATTTCATTGATGTTACTTTGTCAAAAAGAGAGTGAATAATTTCACAGGTACCTTCTAAAAAGTTTTAATTGGTGGCAATGTCTGTTAAAATAGTTGAAGTCAGGGCACTAGTGTCCCCTGATACGTGACTTTATAAGACAGCAAGACTAACAAGAGCTATTTTTGTGACAATGATATACTTGCTGTCAACTCTTCACACATTTATCAGTGAAATGCTCTCAGCAAGAAATGTAATTTATCTGTTGCAACTGATTATACCTTTAAGAATAATTAGCAGATAAAATTTTCACTAGTTTTCAGTGAGAATATTTATGTCCAATTCTTGTGAGGTTTTGCATCTCCTACTGACCTAAAGGAATACTCTCAAGAGGTTACTCTCTACAATTATTCTTATATTTCACAACTGTACTACTGATTCTTGATTTATGTGAAAAAGTAACTCTTGATGTCTTTGATCAACCTCTTGCTCTGCTAAACAACGATGTGCAGACCAGCTTTTCTGGATCTCCCAGAGTTTGCCTTCATTTCTGTGTTACTGTGAATGACGAACTTTTGTTCCTGAAATAAGAAACACAATGGGAAATAAGATTGCAGCCCCTTATGCTGCTCAGAATGCTGAATTTGTAAAATTTGTACCCCACTGGTAGAGAATATAAACCTGACATTGTAAGGGAAGGGCAGGAGGAAAAAAAAAAATCTTTACCCCTAATTTTACAGTGTTCTGCTTACTTTAAATGCATTTTTATGTCTTGTACTACTGATTTCCTTGTCTGGTTCTCTCTGCTTGTTATGGCAAAGAAATCAACATTTTCTGGCTACAGCTCTGAAGAACAGGATGCAAACTCTTGAGTTTTGGTATTTAGTAGTACCAAGTATGGACTGAAGTAGCAGTAGAATTCACCAGCACTTCTAAGAGGAAGGGAACTTTGTACAGAAGGTACAATACAATAAATGTTTAATTGTTTTGTAAATAAGTTAGATAGCACACACTGTCTAATAGTAAGTAGTTTCTGGTCAAGATGGTCAAGCAAAATTAAAAAAAACCCATAAGTTATACAACTTGGTCAGGTAAAAAGGTAAAAAAATTCAGGAGTTTTCTTTAGGAATTGTTTTGTCATAGTATCTTCAACAAAACCTACACAATTTGTGGTTGTTTTAAAACTATCCACATACAAATTACATTACTTAAATCCACCTTTAAAATTAGGTGTTGTGTCAAACCAAGATTTTACTTTATATATATATATATATATCAGCTATATCACTTCTAGAATTTTTTCTATTGCAATGAGCTTCAGGATGTCAACTTCCTACCTTCCTGAAATCAATTCTGAATTGCTAGAATTTCCTCAAGGGCCAGAATATTGGGGTTTTAAAGAAGGTTTTCGTATTGCTACGTGCGTTTTTCTCATGTAATATGTGATGGAGTAAAATGATAAAAAATTGTCAAATTGTAACTTTTGAGAAGAATCCTTCTAAAAGTAAGTTTCAAACATGAACATTTTGACTGTTGTGTTTATTTCTGCATCTCTGATTCAAATGTAGGTTATGATGTTTTATAAACACATTTGCAGCCACTTATGACACACTTGACTTTTTAGACCTTCATTGTAGTGTTTGTCAAACTGTTTCATTCTAATATTTCACTCTTAAAATTCACTAATTTAAAAATACTTAGGTATGGAAATTCAAATGTCCCAGATGACTTTAAAATGCATTAAGAAAACCCTTAGCAGAAACTGTTGCATGATTTGTCTAGAAAATGACACTACTGTGGTTGTAATAACACAAGCTTTGTTACATTACATTATTACATTACATTGTTACATTACATTATTACAAATGTGGTTTTGGAAGCAGTCAGTTCTGTTGCTGGAGAGAGAACAAAAAAAAAACCAACCCAAAAAACCCAACAAAACAAACCCAGCAAATGTGAGCTGGTTTGGAAGAAAAAAGTCTTTTCATGGAAAATTCTGGTGGGTGCAGGATGATAAATGTTTTCAGTCTCTCTCCTGATATATGCTTATCTCTAGCTCTACAGAGGAATCTTGACTCTAGGAAGAAGCAGGGAAAGCTCAGTGTCTGAAGCCTTGGGAGGGGACAGGAGGAGCTGAACGCTGATTTGCAGTGCTTGTTAAGCCCTCCTGATATGCTTGCCCTGAAGCTAAAGCAAACTTCCACTGACACTAATGGTGTTTGGTCAGCAACAGTCTACAAGATAAAAGGTGCCGAGTACAAGACGTTGTTTGCTGTTATTTAAATTGGTTCCTGGTGTTGGACAGACCTGGGACTTTTACAGGGCTCTTGTGCAAACAGCATAATTAAAGCCATTAACATCTCTCAGAGGTGGAAGTAACTAATTTTTCAGAAAATGTCAAATTGTCATGAATGTATTTCACAACAAATGAGTCATCTTTTTTTTTTTTAAATTGAATCTACAATTTACCAGAGAGTGAGATAAAATTTCAGGAATACATTTGGTAAAATACCAAAGGAAAGAAACCTTGGTTTTTCTCTCCCATGGGAATAATTTGGATTTTTACAAATTTGTATCTCTGCATGCTCAGTGTTCAGTGTATTTTGACTCTGTGTTATAGGTAGAATTGGTGTCTTTTCTTGCAGGAGAATGTAGGAGAATATCTTCTGGTGCCATCCAGCTCAGGAGCTTATTTCAGTAACACCCAGTTGTTTGCTCTTCTTGACTTATTTTTCTTTTTTAATAAACAAATTTAGTATTATCAGATGTCTGAAAATGTAATTGACAGTACTTCAAAAACATACACTGGTTACTTTTTTTGTCAAAAACTTGGCTAGATCAAAATCTGTCTTTTGGGATTACCAGAGTATGAAACAACATTGACATGTGAAGAGCAGAATGATTGTTTCCTGTGCCAAGCAACAATATTGTTGTTGTTTTCTGATATGTATACAACTCCTGCAGCATTTTATTCTGTCAAGGTTTTTGAAAAATACAACATTTTGAAAATACTTGTTCCCCAACAAATGAAAACATTTAGAATATTTGTTTATATAAGCCCTGGAGGAAGTGTTTGTTCCAAAACAGCCCTGCTCCTTCTTGTTCTCTTCTGTGAAAAGGGCTGTGATACGTTTAAGATTTTTCTCTGGTAAATTGAAATCATCTTTCAAAACTCCAGATGTATAATTGATGTGCTTGGATAAGTAACTATGAATGTCCTCTTCAATAATAAAGTGATTGACAAATTGTCACTGCTCTTTTAACTTGAAGTAAGCCAAGAAAGCAGAAGCCAAGGAAGGTGCCCAAGGGACTTTTAGAACTGCTGGTGACATGGGAAAGAACCTCAGTAAACCTAATTAAAAGCGTTTTCTGGAAGCAAGGGTCTACTACCTGCTCAGATTTTTGGGAAGAGTTTTGAAGCATTGCTAACATTTTCAGATTTCACTACCGTGCCTGTGGAGAGTGACACTTGTGATTTGCATCCTTTTGTTTCCCTGTTGCTCACAGCTGCACCCTGAACCTACCTGTGGTAGGTGTTTGAACTGCAGAGAGCTGCAGCAGCAGCCCCAGCCTTGCACTCAGCCAGGAACGGGGAGAGTTTGAGAAGGTGAACCCCAACACATCGAGAGCACCTTCTTAAAGAAACTGATCCAAGTTAAAGGAAAAACCTCTGACATTTTGTCCTTGCTCATGGAGGTGCTACTTTGCTGAGGAGTGCAACTAAATCTGACTTCCATTGCACAGAGTGATACATCCTCTTAGTCTCTCAGTTATCTGAAACATCACAGGAAAAGGCAGTGATTTGGAAAGAGTACAGCTGTCAGTCAAAATCCTTTTCTCTATTCCTTTCCATGATTAGGAATTGAGCATGAAGGAGAGAAATGCAGTCAAATGCACAGCTGGTACTAAGCTCTAGGGCCGTATCCTGCTGCTGGGGCAATGCCTTGGCACAAAGTTTGGAAGCCCAAACTGCACAGTAGCCCACAAGTTTTTTGTAGTGGAATCAAAGCAGGTTTCCAAAGACTAACGCTTGGGCTTTAGCTAGACCTGCACAAAACATTTTGGCTTTGATAGAACAGCCTTTCCTGAAGGCAACAGAATTGATTCTGCTCTTTGGTCACAACCAAGCACCCCATGTAATGCTCCAGGCTGGGGCAGAGTGACTGGAAAGCTGCCCAGTGGAAAAGGTCCTGGCAGTGCTGGTGAAGAGAGAGTGAACAAGAGCCAGTGGGCAAGAAGGCCAAGGAGGGTGTAGCCAGGTGTGGGTCAGCATCTTAGCCCACATACAAAACATCAGCATGAGTGGAAATCACAGTCTCAAGTTGTGCCAGGGAGGTTTACCATGGAAAAATTCCTTCACTGAAGGGGTTGCTGAGCACTGAAACAGGCTGCACAGTGAAGTAGGTGGTTTGCCACCCCTGGAGGTATTTAAAAATGTATTTAAGAACATAGTTTGGTGATGGATTTGGCAGTGTTAGACTTATCCTTGGACTCAGGGCTCAAAAAGGTCTTTTCTGACCTAAATTAATTCAATGATTATGACTGAGTTCTAAATTCATGTTATGATTGGGTCAGAATAGAGGGTATTTTGATTCTTTCCAGTCCAGTAGCTGCTTTCATGGAAGACTTACTTTTGATTGTGCTGAAGAAAACTTCAGCCAACATTTGGGGAAGAATTTTGCCAAACTTTAGCAGCATCTGGACAGAGTAATGGCCATCTACACAGTCTGTTGTTTTCTGTTCACTAACTAGATTTTGTTCCTCTCTCCTATCTCCTTCCTGTACACAGATTGTTCCACTTCTTTTGACCATTCTTTACTACCATTTCTCTCCCTCTCTGCCCAAACACTTCTTTTTCATAGTAGGCCAATATTTTTTGCTGCCTCTGCTTCTGCCTAGTGGAGGAATTCCCAGAGCACTGCTGTGACATGAGATATTCCATCAATGAACCTCTGAACCTAAAATATTCAGGTGTTTACAGCACTGTCTTTCCAGGCATGACACAAAGTATTTCCAGGCGAAAACTGAGTGTACACAACCATGCATCATCTCAGCTGCTACACGACAGGCACGCCAAATCAACTACCACTTCCCAAGTGGCAAAAACCCCCAAGCAAAACAAACAACCCAAACAAAAACCCCAACCCCCAAAAAACCAAACCAAACCCCCCAAAAAACCCAAACAAACAAACAAAAAAAACCCAACAAACCAAACTGTCTATCTACAGGTCCTCAGGCCTCAGAATGATGCACAGTGCAGCTCTCCTCTGTGATGGTGTACAGTGCACTGACACATCATTCTGCCTTTAGTTTTTCGCTACCCACACCAGATCCTCTATTCCTCAAAGATTTTCAAGGGAAGAAAAACCTTTTAAATAGAAAAGACATGCATTTCCTTTCCCTTCGTAGTCACTTCTCCAGTCACAGACACTCTCCAGTTGTGTTGTGCAGCTCTGCCCTGTTTCTACTTCATGCCAACAAACTTGCCTATTTCAGAGTGCCTTTAGAGTTATAGTCCTTAGAAGTACTTTAATTAAAGATCATCCTCTTTCTTCCTTCTGCTGGGTTCTGCTACATCACTAGTTTTTGTGAGCACTTACTCCTGCTTTGAGTGGTGTTTTTGAATTTGTTTTCCCTCTCAGTGCCTCCGTGTGCTTTTGTGCTGTTTTTCTCGTCTTTCATGCTGAAGTGCTGCAGGATGACATTGCTCTGTGAGTCAAGGTACATAAAAAACGTGTTCTTTGATGTGAGGAAAATATTCTGTCCCATGCACTTGACTGGAATTACAGGACATGTCACTTATGAGCCTGATACATGCTGGTGCCAGAGCTGCCTGGACAGTTGTGTATTCTCAATATGGAAACAGATCTGGTTCTGTCTTAATAAGGTGGCTGCAATTTTCAGTACAATCTTTCAGAAACCCCCTGAGACTTCTCAAGTAATTTAGCAATGGAAGTTTGGGGTTGAAAAAGAGAAGGCAGTCACATTTTCATGTTCTCCTGGGGATGATGTCAAGTAGATGGTGTTAAAACAACTATGTGGTAATATAAGTAAACATTATTAGAAAATAGAGTTCAGTGAATGCACTTCCTGCAGATTGAGGAAGTCTATGCTGCTACTCTTAGAAATTCTGCTTGATGAAGGTGAGGTTTTGTAGTGAGTAGCTACTCACCAGTTATAATCTGTTTTTCAGATTTGAAATCTTTGTGGCTGAGGTTCTGCCCACAGTTGTATTGTAAACAATTTCCATTGCTCAAGTGATAGGTGGCCTCTTTTTCTTTCAAAAATAAGGGTACAGACTTTCTCCCAACATCAAAAGGACAGAGTTGGCTTTAAAGATGCTTGCAGTGTTCAGTTGGTTTT
Organism: Trochalopteron elliotii; assembly: GCA_024734555.1. Classification (NCBI taxonomy): domain Eukaryota; kingdom Metazoa; phylum Chordata; class Aves; order Passeriformes; family Leiothrichidae; genus Trochalopteron; species Trochalopteron elliotii. The sequence continues at coordinate 982,621 of JANPWX010000594.1, read as the reverse complement.
ACTGTGGGCCAAATTTTTCAGTACTCTTTTCCACCAGGAATAGAAGTTCTTAGCCATAAAGCACTAGTTTGTTTTGGTTTGTTTTATTTCTTATTTGGTTTGGTTTATTTCTGTTTTGTTTTGATTTGGTTTCATTTGTTTGTTTTGTTATAAATGTTAATAAAATCATTTAAAAAGTCTTTAATATTACAGAGTTTGTTTTTTTTTTTTTTTTGTAAAAAGTGTATCTTTACACATATAAAGTAGTAAACCAGAAGCAATACTTCTGGTAAATGCTTGGTGTTAACTGAAGTAACCCACTGAGGTTATATAAATTATCTATCATACCCTAATTTAAGCTGGTTCTGACCTGTGGGCTTCACATATCTATCCGCAGCCTCCTGCTGTTTATTCTACTCCTGTTAACCCCAGAAGATGTTGTTCTGTCAGTTTAACTCTGCCTCCAAAGTATGATTGAGCTTGGAACCCAAAACAAATTCAGGCATTCAGTTTTGAAAGTCTTTATTAAAGGAAGCAAAACCACTGCAAATTATTTCAGATTTATACTGGGAGTTAAACTATATAGACTTGTGTATCTGAACAATGTTACTATTCTGTAAAGCCCCAAATGCTTCTATAAATTGGGAAAATTTTGACCTTGAACTCTTCCTCTTCCCTCCAGAACTTAAGTTCCCTCCAGTTTTGTACATTCCTAATTCTGAGGATAGGAGTTGAGTAAAGTTGCATCAAAACAGGAGTAATCTCTTTATTTTTTCCAAACAGACATTAACTGTGACTTCTGATGGCTTCAACAAACATTTTTTTTCTGCTGCTCCTAAAGAGCCCATTTTGCAGGGCAAGACCTCAGAGCTGGTTTCCAAATTCTGCACTGGGATACAAACGAGACGGGCAGTGGGTAGGCAGCTAAGGAGGAATCTATTTTTGGTATTAAATAAGTTGTCAACAGAAAAAAAATAGTTATGTGGGCTGCTGGGTTGTGCTCAGTGCCACAGCTGCTGGGTTTGTTTGGCAGTTTTACTCATCCACAGCAGAATAGATGTCACCTTAATCAGATGACTACAGAAGTCTGTCTGCCACAAAGGGGAAGCTGCAGAGTTTCCCCTTCATCAGGTTTAAAGCCCAAGAGAAATACCCATGAATGATCGTCAGCTCTATGTTTTCTAGCAGAAAAACCTGCTTCTGTGCCAGAAGAGAAATGATTTTTACTTCAGCAGACTACAATATTCAAGAGTGGAGAAAGGCAAGACATCAAAGTTGCATGTAGCTGGCTGTTTCACATGCTGCTTTCTCAGTATTTCTCACTGAAATTGTTCATGTGTGCTGCTGGTTTAGACAGAAGATCTGTAAACGAAGCGAATTTTGAGGGCTTCATGTTGTCAAATGTGCTTTTCAGGTTACTGACTGGAGGAAAAAACATTTGGCTAGCCACATGTTAGTTTCTATCCTTTTGGAATGTTATTTTTGTAATCCATACTGTTCTACCCCTCTCTGAGAACCCCATTTAACTTTGCAGAAGGCAAAGTAAGCGTTGGTTAATGTCTTTATATCTAAGTTTTATACTAACATAGAACCAATCCTTTTATGTACTGGACAAGTGGGGGAAGGAGGTGCCTTCTTTAACAATTCAAGGTATTTGGGCAAAGGCTTCTGCTGCCCTGGCAGCAGTTTCCATCAGCAGGATCACGACTCTGCCTCTGCAGCTGGAGGCTTGCCCGGGGCTGGTGAAGGCAGCCTGGGTTACCCTCTGCCTTTCCTGCTCTCTTCCAATAAACTCAGGTTTAGTCCCAGCTGGATCCAAGTCATAGTGAGAGTGAGGGGGTGGAACAAAGGCTGTCTGCTGAACAAGGGCTGGAGGTGGGAGCAGGAGGTAGCAGGGTTCACCTTTCCTGTTAAGGGAAAAAGTTTTCTGGGTCTCACGTGACGAAGAAACTTAAGACTCTTCAGCTAAGGTGAAAACAGAACTTGCATCTTCTGTGAGAGTGAGGGAAAGGTGCCTTGCAGGCAGTTTTTAGCATGTAGGTCATGAACCATCTGTGTTTTAAATAACTAATTCACTAAGCTGAGTCACCATCTCTCCTTCCATTCCTGACTCTTTTGCACTGCTTAGATTGCTTTTGTCATGCTTTATTTTTTTTTTTGTCTATGAACAATAGGGGTAAAAAATACTCTTCTGTCTCCAAAACTTGGGGATTCCTCTCTGTTGAATGAAAAGGAGAGTTGACAGTCTTGTAAGCATTTAATTGCCCCAGTAAAAGAAATGCTGCTGGACATTTTACTGGAGTAATACCAAGAACATTCACATGTTCACAGTTCCTGTCTTGCACTGGTCATGCTTTTCAAGGCTTTTAAGTTTATGAGACTCTTTTGGTCCCTTTAGTCAGCTGACCATCAATGTGAGTAAAGGAAAAATTCTAGTTATTACCAATTGTGCTGATTTAAGCTGGCAACCTGGCCAGTAAGGCTCTGTTTAGTATCTTGATAATAAACATGACATTCTGTCCTAAGTAGTGCCAAAGTTTTTCAGTTTGCTTTTATAGAAAGCAGGGACCTTCAGTGAAAATAAGAATACACATAACTTTCTGGATTAGCTCCAACCTGAATTAAATTTAATTACAGGGTAGTCTTCATTTCTAGGTATTAATGGAATATTTGCCCAATACATGGTATATCCTGTTTTCACTTTAGTGAGAGAGTTCAGATCCAAAAGAAACAGTGTTTTATTTTAGTCAGAGAGCCCGGCTAACAGAAATACAGGTAAGTGCAGCTAAAATGTAGAGAAAATATAGTATCTGTAAGAGAAAGTTCTATAGAGGAAAAGAAATTGGTATCAAACTTGTAAGATTGTCTGATTGAAAGTGGAGGTAGGTAATTAGTTACTATATAGCTAATAAATAGTTATGTTACAACATATTTCATATAAGAAATGTTTTTGTAATTGAAAACTATTATTTAATATTGATATTGCATAAACAATATTAAAGTTAAAATACTTAACATGAAACATAAAACCATTTCTGAACTACTTTTATTTGCACTTTTCACTTAAGCAAGTATTAAAGAGGTGTGGAAGTAACTTGGACTGTTTCTGACCCAACACAGACAAAGTTAGAATTTTCATACAGTATTAATAGAGACAGAATTTGTGATGGGACTCTGCTTTTTCATGTGCAATATATTTTTCTCTGTAAAGTGACATGACTGCTCAGGATTCTGAACTATGGCTCTCAGGAGGAATGCTGCTGTCACTTGAGGACAAATGTATATTGAAATGTGACAGATGTCAGCTGGTAATAATTATGGCCACTTAAATATTTATAAATTGTTATGTTATTGTAAAAATGTATTTCTTCATATGAAAGATTGTGATGTTAGGAGTTATATTCCAAACTTTTTTTTTTATTGCTCAAGGCTGTGTGTTATAAATTATGGCTTTGGATTTAGAAAAGTTGTGTTTTCGCTGTCTTGAATAATTTCAAGGATTAAAAAATTATAGGAAGTTAAAATCTTATTTGAGGTTCAGGAACATGCATCAAATATCTCCTCTACAAAGGTACATTTATATGATTTCTGTTCTCAGTCTTCTACAACTTTCTTTGCAATAACTTTGCCTTTCCACTTTAATATTGTAATTTGTAGCTCTGCAGTGACCTACAGCTGCAGTTACTCTTTCATTATTTGGCTCTTTAACTTCTTTTTGTCTTATATTCCATGCTCTGAGTGTATGGGGAAGCAGCAGCCCTATATAAAATACTGTGAAAGCCAACAAGAGAGGCCTGAGACTGAGGCCAGAACAACACGGGGAAGAGTTTGCCTCGTGCTCTTCTGTTCTCATTCAGCACTGCCTCAGCAAAAGCAGGACCAAATCTGGTATGCAAAAGGCAGTGTAGCCTTCAGTCAAAGGCCACAAGGCTGCTGCCCGCTCCTCCTTGTACTTGGTGAGGTACAATAGATGCTGAATAATTCAGTGTTGTTCCAGCAGCATCTCCAGGGGCAGCAGCCCCTGCAAAGTGCTGACTGGGGCACCTTCAGAAGCCAAGGCCCTCAGTGGTCAAGGGGCTGCCAGGTGAACGCCCTCACACTGCAGAGGGTGAGCCCTGCTAGGGAGGGTTTAACAGCTTCGGGTGGGAAATTCCAAACAGAGCAGTTGTGTTAAATGCTGCTAATCAAGCTAAATCCCCCCTTAAAAAGAACTGGGGTGTATCTGTTTGAATTTGGTAGAGGCTGGCACTGATAAATCATTTGCCACCAGGGATAGACAGCTTAGTTCAAACCCAGTGTTTATGTTTCTTCTCACAAGTAAATCTCAAAACCTTGATTCAGAACACTAGAGTTTCTTTTTTTTTCACTATCTCCTTCAATTCTGGTGTGGGGTCATTAATTTTAGGCAGCTGAAATAACTCCAATGATGCTGCGTACCCAGAGCAATAAATTAAAGACAAATCTTAGCCATATTCTCAAAATAGAAGACTTTTCATTTTCATTTAAATTTTAAACTTGTTTTAAAATTTGAAAGAGGAGAGGCAACAGAAAACGAAGGTGTGTAAATAGTTTGTGAAGAGCACATAGTTATGGGTTTCTGGATTTTGCACAGTGATGGACTGCTGCTTTTATTTTTGTCACGTGGGCAGAGATAAATGAGTGAGCTTGGAAGTTTTTCCTCTCTGCAGACAGAGTTTTTCTCCATATCACATGTAATAACAATTTTTCTCATAGTTAATATGAGAGCAAGGAAATCAACACTGTGTGTGTGATCATTATAGAGATTTTATCAAAATAAGGGAGTTAATCAAAGTCATTTTTAGATATTGCAGTTGAATTGTGATTTTCTCCAGACATCCATGCCTCTTAAGCTAAACAATTCCACCCTCAGAGATGCAGTTTTTTGCTTCCTTCCCCAGTCTGTTACCCAGATAAAATTAATATAAAATACTGGTGCCTGTATGTATTTATATTTTATTTATACCCACACAAATACATGTCATTGTACCACTCTGTAGTACTGCAGCACTTTGACAGTCCCACATGAGATCAAAACTTGTTGAGCTTGGTCCTTTGTGAACAAACAATGTGAGGCTGCCCCAGTACAGGTTTAAAATAAAATCTTGCAAGTTAGACCTGGGGAAAACTGCTGCATTGATTTGCTGCAGGTAAAGGTCATGGCCAGAATTAGAACACAGTGTGTTACAGAAATACCTGAAATGAGATTTCCTGCCTGCAAGCTCATTGTGCTTTAGTGGACCACGGTGCTCTTGAGCAGCTGTTTTATTTTTCCAGTTATCCCTCAAGGGAAAAAACAACATGGGAAATTGTATTTATGAACAAGGCAGTTATTCCAAAGTACTGCCATAAATTGTCATCTTAATTGTATTTTGTGTTTAACATTGTTACATTCTTTTCCAGCTCTTTCTTTTTTTGTTCACTTTCTGAAAAAAACAGAGGTGTGGAGTAAAGACAAGCAAGTGTGGATGAAATAATTAGTAATCCAAGGAATGAATCTAGTGAATGTAAGAGAAAAATGTAAATCTAAATCAGAATTTTACAGGTAAACAGTTTTGTGATATATTTCATGTCACAGCCTTAGGCTTCAGCAGTAAACCCTGTTCTTTTAATTCTTTGGGATTTTTTCTTTCGCCTCTGGCTCCCAAACTAATTTTCCACTGAACAGAAGTTGTTCAGCCTTGCTCAGATGATAGAAATCAAAACTAACACAGGGAGAAATTCTTCCAGGTTTCATAATTCTGGATTGTAAACACTTAAAAATAATTAGCATCCCAAAATGAAGTTGATATTTTTTCAAGCCTGAAGTACCTTGTTCTAATCTCTGAGACAACACTGGTGAATACCTTTTGTTTTTTTACTCCAAAGCTTATCTTTAGACATTTTCCTTCTATATTTTTTGTGTCCTTTGTGAACATTGGCCTGTAAAGCAGTTATCTTCTCTCCTAGGAGACTTTTAAAATATAAATAAATGGAATCCACGGATACCCCTACTCCCCACCACCACCCCTCTATTATGTAGAGCCGTGGACAAATTTTGCTTGCAGTGGAGTCTTTAATGAAGTATATCTAAGCTATTCCTGTTATTAAAGGGCAGAATTATGTCACACTTCTGACTTGCTTCATCTTCCAGGGCAAAGCAGAAGTTAGAGCTGTGTACAGTTAATAACAGTTGGACTGTTATGATGAGAGTAATTCAGCAGTTATTAAATAAGATCTTCGTAGTTGTCAATTCATGCCTAGAATTCCAAACAAGGAAATATTCTGTTCTACCTAAAAATCTTAATTGGACATACTGCACTAATTGTATAACATTTAATTCCTGCACTGAAGAAAATTTTCTTGTTTTGTGTGGAAATCTTTATTTCTTGTAAATGAATATTTTAGATCTGTCTATTGAAGATACTCATACTAAATCCACATCAAGCAGTTTGGGTTTTTTCAATTCTTACCCTTACCACACCTAATACATATGATGTGTTAAGAAATATTTTTCCTCTATCAAAGCCTTTTTTGTAACACTAGAACAAATTCTGTAAAAAAATCTGAGTACCAGGGGAATCCTACTTTAGAATGAATTTATTCTATTTCAGGTCGAAATCTGAGCAGATTTTTTTTTACATATTCATTCTAGTTTTGATTTAAGACATGATCCTGTATCTGTTTATGTGCTGCAGTCCATTAGCTTCCCTCCTTCATTGTCACTGATAATTTGATAGCAGAAAAGCCTCAGCAGTGTCACACTAAAGGATATAAATGGCTGTTTTTCAGCAGCATGGCAGTCCTTAGGCCACACACAGTTCCCTCTGCCCTCAGCTGGTAAGACCTCATTTTCTGCCTGTTCACGGAGGTGTTAAATTTATTCCTCCTTAAACATACAGAAAAATGAGACTGTGATGCATTTATGTGGCAGGGAATGAACAGGTCAGACAAGCTCAAGAGCTGATGGAGCAAAAATAGGGGCAGTCAGGGAAGCAGTTCTGAATTTGTTTTGGGGAGGTGAAGAAGAGGATGGCACTAAAAACCCTATTCTGTAGCTGGAAATGTTCAGTAGAAAAACACTGTTCTAACAGTGGAGAACTCAAAGAATGAGGAAGAGCAGCCCTTGAGCCTTTTTCTGGGATACAGATAATATTTTGAGGTGATGTGAAGGGGCGTAACTGCAATTTTTGTTTCCTTCTTTATTAAGGAAGCACATTTTGCTTACCCCAGCTTGAATGAACAGTTAACCATGTATCTTTTCAGTAGAATGCAGAAAACTGCTCACAACGATCATCAGTCTTTTTTACTAGTACATATTTTAAAAGTGGATGTCAAGACCTCTTGCGTTTTGTTGGTATGGTTACATATTATAGTGGGGTTCCAATTTTGTTTTAAGTTTTCCATTGGAATTACAGCTGCACTGGTGGAATCCCTCCAGTCCAGTGAAGTTGTGTAAAGTCCTTAAACAAGGAAAATCCAACCCACATTGTATTTTCTGTTTTGATACATATTCGTGCCTGTATTTGAAAGTTATTTCTTTGTCTTATTCCTGTTCCTGCCACCCTTGGGACAGAAGGAAAAAAACAGAACAAAGAAAAAAAAAACCAAAATAGGCAACCATGGCACTGAGATTTAGTATCAGCCCTTTTGCTTCTGGAATAATAATCCAATGTCTTTAGCATTATTTCAGTGCAATACCAGCCAAAATTAATTTCCAAGTGTTCTGTTTAATGTAAAGCAAATTAGAACTAACCCTGAGAATTTTAATCCATCAGCCTACAAAGGCAAAATCAGACAAATATCCCAACCCCCCCAACATTCATGACACTTGTATTTATTACTTCAAACCAATTTTAACTGAAGGGAAAATGTAAGTGATGCTCACTGATAAATGTTACTGTGCTATAGGAAGCCACAGAATGATCAACTCTAGTATTTATATCTATTAATTGAACATGTAGCTCTAAATACTTTAGCATATGCTGTTTTATTAGGGTGACAACATGAGTGTATACATACAGTTATCAGGAATTTGTTTAGGGAAAATATAACTGATCCAAGATTTGGTAATGCTCCATGGCTGTCTTCCTCTTCAGTAAGTTTTTTCTTATTTTTAATGCATGTTTCCTTTTGTTTGCCTTTTTTTTCTCTTAAGTTTTTTGGTATGCACAGCCTTTCCTAATTTGTAGGTCTTAGAGTAAAAATTCTTCTGGCACCTCACAACATCTTATTCAGTAAAATTGTTTTACAGTGTATGACAACAACTTCCATAAATAAGTTGATAAATAAGAAAATGAAGCACAAGCCATCTGATTCAACATAGCAATTACAGGGATAATGGTTGTCTTGATGTGAAGTAGAGGAATACTGAATCATTTATTAAAATGAAATTTGTAATTTATTAGTTATTTATATCCAAGTTGCTATAAATATGTTAAATTTCTGTCATACCAGATTTTTGCAGTGATATCTCAGTAAGAGAGATTGCTGCTGCCTGTATATGTGTGTATAAGCAGAATTCCTTTCCTTTTTATCTGATCCTGATTTACTTTTGATGCATTTTACTGTGAAATACTGACCATAATTTTTATGCTAAAAAAGCTGATGTTTCTTGAGATGCAATGGGCACAACCTGTGGCAGTGTGCCCCAACACAGTCTCCTCCAAAGGACCTGCAGCAAGAGGAGCCACTCTGAGTGTTTTCTGTAGAAAGAAAAGGAATTGTTTGTTCAGAAAGAGTAACAGAAATTTTTGTCAATTGTTGCTCAAATATCCTCAAAAGCATTTATATATATAGAAAAAGACTATTGTTTTCTTGCTTGTAGTTTGCTTTGCTGAGGTCAAACTACTCACAGCTGTTGTTTTGGCAGAACTGGATCAATGTCTGTGTCCACTGTCACTCACAGCCGTGTAAATACGGGCCTGTTTGTTTCCCTTCATCATGAAGTGCTCTGAGAACTCACTTAATGTGGCACATGGAGCAGAACTTAAAATCTCATTATTGTATGAGGCAGTTCCTTAAGTGAAGGCTGTGCACAACCTTTTATCTGGCAGGGTTTGTTTAGCTGCCCGTTGTACTCTGCTGAGCTCTGCAGAGCCTGTCATGTGATGTGTTTGACAAGGCAAGTCTGTGCATTGTGTATATTTGTGTCTGTATCTGTGTCTGCCTGTGTGTTTGACATACAGCTCTGCCTCCAAGGCTGGGAGGAAATCAGATCCTTCCAGGCTGCCATGTGTGCAGCCATCCCAGGGAGAGGCCACTGGACCTCCCTGGGCAAACCAGACAGCCTTTGGGTTTGTGACTGGTGTGTGTGCCCTCTTTACCCCTCTCAGTGATCCATCACAGCCTTTACCCCTGATGGAGCAGGGACCACAGATCCCAGGGCAGATCCCAAGAAATGAGTCGATCCTGTAGGTAGAATGCACCTCACTGCTGATGGTTTAAATCAAACTTGTTTAAAAACTGAAATGGGAAACTTGGCTCAGTCCACTGAAGAGCTTTAACATAATTGATTAAACTGGGAGTTAAGAAAAATCCAAATTGGTAACAGTTATTTAAAGTTATGTTTGTGTTGCCGCTGTCATCTTCAATATTATACAAAGGAAGAAGGTGAAATTCTATATGTATGAATTTGGTTCTTCTGATCATATTTTACATTTTAAGAGGTGTATATCCAATATAGCCATAATAATATATACTATACAATATAACTGGATTATCCTATAATCCAATATAAGTTTCTTATTTTGGATACACAGCATCAATATGGTGGACCTTCTCCTGGGGGTGCATTTTTCTAATGATTCTGAATAACACTCGATAAAATGAAGGAGATTTCCCTATGTGCATACACATACATTTTAAGTTCTTTTTCATAATGGACAATTTCCATAGAAACTTACCTAGCTTTAAGCAGAAGGCACTGGGAAAGAAACGATCACATTTCTATTCCTGAACATCTTCTATCAGTAGTATTTTTCTCATCCATATATGACCTCTCAGAATCTATGTTCTTAGAAGAAGAAATTTGGATGCCAGTTTTTAGTGACACTAAATGATTTCAGCGAGCAGCTGTACGTAGGAAAGCCCACTGTTTGGAGAATTACCAGCTCTGACAAAGCAGCACTGTGAAATTGGCAGAATGATGAGGTCCAGGCGTGATAACCAGAACTTTGCTACCATCAGCTCATTTCCTTTGGTGCCTGTGATTGCTGGCAGGGAGCTGCAGCCCTGGGAGTGTGTTATGATATGGCCAAAGAGGCTCAGAGGTTCTGGCTCATCAGGCAAGAATCCAAGTGTTAAAACATTGTGTGTAGCTTTGCACTTGTTATTTGTGAACTGTTGTCTTCGTGTATAACCCAAGTATGAGGATTAAAACCTCATATGTTTCTTTCATATACTGAGTAGGCACCATATAGCTGTGAGCAGATAATATATGGCATGTGTAGGATTCAGAGGGACTTGATGGTGTGGTTGTCATTTTTTTAATCACTTGGATCAATCACTTCAGTCTGTCTAAATAAAGGCTTTTCTTCAACTGAGTCTGTTAAATGTAATTTCCATTTTCATTGTGGGTTCTCAGTTATGAGATTTTTCTCATACATTTACTCCTATGGGGTATTTTCAATATGTATGAAGAAATGGCATTTTCTCTTGTAGGGAGTTTTATGCCAAGTCTTTATAAATATTCACATTTTTAATGTGAAAAATAGCTCTGGATAGAAATCTGTTGTTGATTTCTTCCCATGTTTTGTTTTTGGCTCCTACCTCTGACTAGAGCAATAGGCTCGTTCAGTGCAATTTTCTTCTATTTTTTAAAACATACAGGCAGTTAGTACTGGTATTCTCTGATTTTGATTCTGCTTTGTAATTTCAGTTTGATTATGACCAACATATAAATTGGTCATAATTGTTTTGACTCAATTAAACTTTTAGTTAAAATTATTATTTTTTTTTTAACCTGAGAAAAGTAATAATAACTGAATTTTAAACTCTTAGGGAGTTTAATTACTTTGGTCTTTTTCAGTAATATATTCACCAGTTGGAGTCTTTTCTGTAAAGAATCTTAATTGAAATACTGCCTAGTTTCCTAGCTGGAATTCAGAAAGTGAAATATATACCAGGGAAGAGCAGGAACAACAAAAAAGATTGATTTTAGGAAAACACTTTCCAAGTAATGTGATCAATGGACGCGTGTGGGAATTTTGATTCTTCCATCAGCCTTAGTTTTATTTGTGGCAGGATACAGAGGAATGAGAGGGCAAACAGAGCTTCCCAGATTTGCTGATTGTATTTCAGCAACTTCTCTCACTTGTTTTGTTCCATAGGTCACATCTGCAAGCTCCAGGGAGGTGCCATCCTCCATGCCATGCCTTTCTCCAGTTTGCAGTGAAGAGATAAAGATATAAAATGGGAAAAACCTGAGCCCTGTGGTCCTGCTCTCCTTCCCACCATCCAGGTGGAGCAGAAGCCACAAAATCTCCCTCCCCTCTAAACCCAACCGTCCTGCCAGCTCTTCGTGGCCAGGGGACCGTGGGCCCTCACTTAAGCACAGGGGCACTGGGGCAATAGCACTGAAAGCCTTGCTAAATTTGGGATAAATTATGTTCACTGCTCTCTACCAAAATTCAGTCATTTCACCCTAAAAGGAAACCAGATTGATCAGCCATGGCTTACACTTTGCAGGTCCATTCCAGTTCCCAGTCATCACGCTGGCTGTGGGCCCAGAGATGTGGTTTCAGGGACAGAAATCAGGCTGACTTGCTAACACTTCTCTGGGTTGATCTTTATTAATCATTCCCAAATCTCAGATAACTCAGTCCTCAGTAACTGAAACTTATCAACAATTACACTTACTGATGTCTTGGTGTTAATAAGGGAATATTAAAGAATGTTTCTTGATGCAATCGTTTTATCATCTCCTTCATAAAATGATGTTGTTTTAAATACACTGTACAGGATAATATGTATGATAATCTTGGGGGTGATTGGGAATTCTCTCTCTCCATTACTTTTACCTATGGGATATGCAACCAGGTGCTTTTATTTGGCGAGGCATTCATTATAAACACAATACTTTTGTGTTTATTTATTCTGCTGTGCTTCGCCTTCTTTCATTAGCTTGGCAAATAACTTCCAAGTAATATTCTGATCTCAGAGGAAGGTGTCGGTCTCTGCAGTAGCTGTTCCTCAAGCACTTGGATTTGTTAGAATTTTCAGAAGCAAATATTTTTAATGAGAAAAATTACTTGATTCTGTATCCTGTTCCTGATACACATATTTTCTTAACTTGTATTGCTGTAGCTGTATTCTCACTGAAATATTTTTAGTCAGTGATTGAACCAAGGTCTTTAAAAGGTAATCTGGAGAAGGTTTAATTTATTTCTCAGCAGTTTTAATGAATTTATGCAAATTTGAGTGAAAATAAAAGGCTTTATATATCAGTGTGTTTGCTTACAAAAAAACCTTCCTTCTGGTATTTAAAATGCAATCAGTTTCTTGTTGCTGACTGAAGTTCAAGCTCTGTATCAAGGGGATGACAAATGGACTGAGATGTTCTTAGCATTCATTTGTGGCATGTTGGCCAAGCTGTGAATCGGTTTCTGGGGAGCTGAAGGAGGTCTCAGCATTTTGTATTTCAAGTATCTCATTTACTACCGCCATGCATGGTGTTTGTGGCTGGAGATGATGATGGGAAAAGTGACAGACTCCAAAAATAAATTAATATCTTTAACATTTCCTCCTGGAAGTTGCTCTGGTTCTACTGAGGCAGAGTGATCTAAATAAGAGCACAGATTCTTTTGTCTTAGCTTTATTATCTTGGTGTTCCTAAGAGGAGTGAGCCTTAGGCTATAAGATGCACACCAGTAGAAGATCCAGTTCAGTACAATAATCTAAGCAGTGATTTGTGCTCTCACAAACAGCATTTTGGGATGGTCTGAATCCCTATAGATCTGTTGCAGAAAAGCTACAAGCTTACACTGTATTTCAGGTGGCAAATAACTTTTCAACTCTTCTTAGACCAGTGAGCCTTAAGATCTGCTTTTTAAGAAAATTCTTCCTGAGTTTTCAGTGCCATATGGTGCAGTAATGTTTTTTTGACCTGATCTTACCAGAAATCAGCCCAAATATGTCAGTGGTGGTGAAGAAGAAATTCAGGAACAGAATGATGTTTTGTGTTAAATGTTTCTGATTTTTAATGTCTTGAACTTCTGCTCAAGAATTTAAGTCACTTGTGCAAAATTAATTAGAACTGTTACTTCTGATACATCTTAAAGAATATAAGCAGAGTGAGGAATATTTGGGTGGCTGGTGTGGGACACGGGATATTGTGGTCTAAAACATTTCAAGGTAAAAACATGGAATGTCATGACAATGCTTTTGTGAGGATTGTGTGCTGGAAGTCTGGTTTCTGTTGCCAAACCTGTCTCAGGCGTGAATGATCAAATTGCAGTAAAGTTATGTTGCTATAAATTAGTATCAATTGTTTAATACAACCCAGTATACAAATATTATTCAGCTAGAATTCTACTTGGGCAGCAAATTCAGTGCTTTATCCTTCATATTCTTCTCATGTTTGGAGAAGGGAGAAACCTAGAAACATATTTGCTGTAAGTCACAATCTGATCTCAGTTATTTTGGTGTAAAACTGGAATAAATCTTGTTTGTAGAAATGGAATTACTGAAATTCTATATTGCTGTGAGTTTAATTTTATCCTGTCTCTAAACAATTCTTGCCAAAGATTGAAAAGCATTAAATAAAATAAGTAGGTCACACAAGTGAGATGATACTGCCCCTTATCTTTAAACAATATTCTAATTTGACTGTAGTGCAATGAAAATAGATGAATACTGTATGTGCTCCCGTGTGAGCTGTCAGAAAGATAAAACTGAATATTCTCTAAATCAGCTTTTCCACAGACAACTGCTTCATCATCATTAGTATGTATATTCTTATTAATATCTAGGCCACCCAGTTATGAGATCCTAGACTGCAGCTTTTCATAATTTACAACTACTATAATCTTCAGCAGGATTGTATGCATGACCTATCACAGAATGAACACTTGATATATTTCTCAGTGTCTTCTCAAAGTGCTATTTTGAAATAAGGGCTAAGAATAAATGCATACATCTGTTGAGGAAGTTGCATTTCTGCACAGTGTGGTGATCCTTGCCAACTGCTCTGCTGTGTGTGAGAGGACTGGTCACTGGAGGTGTCTGACAATTTGGAATTAAGACAGTTTGGCAGATGAGGGCAGACACAGAAGCCCTCTACAGCAATATCTAAGAGTTGGGATCAGAGTATAAATAAATTAAAAATTCTGTAACTCCCCAGGGGTATGAATGAGAGATGGAGATGGAGTAGAGATGACTGTATCCAGGCTTGCAGGCTGAGGCAATAAATAATATATAGGTGACTGTTATAAACACCAGGGACTTATGCAAAGAATAATATATGAATATATAAAGTACAGTGTAGGCCCTGCTGGTCTGAGTGATGGACTGCAGTGCCAGCCACTGTGAATGGGGGATTAAGCTCATTGTTCAATGCCAGGTGGAGTTTGACATAGAAATTTCTGAGATGAGATTGACTGTTAAAATTTTCATTATGTTCAAAATGCCAAGTGATTCCTCTTATTCCACAAATTTCTATCATCCATTTTCCAGAGTAATAAGAGTTGATATTTGCTGGCCTTAATAATTCCATTATTATCTATAACTGTCAAGGAAAGCAGGAGGTAGGATTGGGGCTAAGTGAAAACCAGCCAAGCAGTGGCAGTAAATGTTGCTTATTAAGAAGCACTTTCTCTAGTGGCATCTCTGGAGACATCTTGATGAAGTTTTTGTGGTGAAAGAACTCTTCTGTAAGTGAAATAAAACCAAATTCTGCTGTTGCTCAAACCAGCAGCATATCCCACTTGTGTGTAACTGGGCTTGTTTACTGGTAGAGCAGTGTGACATATCTAAAAAAGGTGAAACCTCTTTGCATGACCTTGGCTGACATAAAATGTATGATGACAGAAAAAAGTAGATGATCCTAACCAGGTTTTTGGAAAAAAAATAAAATAAAATTATTTTTGGAATTTCAAGTGAGTCAAGCCAGTAGTCTGGAGAAAAGCATGTCAAATTTGAAACTAAAATGAAATCTTCCAGCTCTCTGTTTATCACTGTTAGCCAATATGCACTTTCAAGGCTAAACTGTTGAAATCGTGATGGAAGTGTTTTATAGAATATTAAAGTTGTAAAAGGATTTTTAAAAAGCCAGGTTTCATGTAGATGATTATTTCAAACTCTTACGTTCCTCAAATTTCTTGATACCACCTGCTTGAAGGTCTCTTGGTGCCTTTTCTGGTTAGGTGCCATGTTCTGTGTTGAACAGCTTGTTCTAAAGCACAGCTATCCTTAAATAAACATATTGAGCTTCATGTGATGAGTCAAATACACTCATGAGACAGAATGTTCTGTTACTGAATCACAGCTGAAGAAGGCATGAGGATGGTTAATACAAAAATCTTAATTGTTAGAATTCTGCAAAATGTGAAATAAAGAAGCTGTGACACTGGTTTGAGAAGTAATTCTCTTTTCACCACAGTCTCAAGTGTAAATGCTGTTCAGGTTAGGGGATGGGACATTTCTTTGGAGCAAGCACTTTCATTTAGGACACAAAACTCACTGTTTTATTCTGAAAGTGACCAGGATCTGTCAGTTCTAATATTTTTACAGCATTTTGCTCTTCAGTGATTTTTCTTCATTGTATGGATATGTTTCTGTAATTACACTACCCAATCTTCAGCTTCAGTATGCACTTACATGCACTTTTCCACTGATTTGGTCTCTCCTGGCTGGTGCTGCTTTTAGTATTTACTTTACACAAAAATTAATCCATAATTTTCTCTTTTTTCTTCTTCTTTGTCTGTGGGTTGTTGTTGTGGTTGTTTTTTTTTGTTGTTGTTGTTTGTTTTTTTTTTTTTTTTTTTTTTTTTTTTTGTGGTGGTGGTGTTGTTTTGGTGGTGGCTACAATTCTCTCATATGCTGGTGGTGTTTGCCACAAGTCAGGAATCAGTTTCTTGGCTGTAGTGAGGTGCATACAGCTTGTGAACCAAACAAAATTCTCTCAGTTTAAGGCAGAGCTATGCTGGATGTTGTTTTAGGCGTGTTCCACAATTCAGCACTTTTGTCAGGAGCATGAGCCAGAGCTGGCTGGCCTGGGACTCCTGGTGCATTGGCAGCTGATCTCAGAAAGGTTATAGAGAGACCTGTGGAGAAACAGAATTACATCAAGGACAGCAGCTATACTGTTCTAGCAAGCTCTTCCACCTTCCATCCTGTGCAATTTCAAAATCATTGCTATCTCTTGAAAAACCATAATTTTCTTCCTGTGTAAACATTTAGTGGTAGGACTGACAGATTATTTTTCAAGATACCATCATGATTTTAATTATGTATGTTGTATCTCAGGATAGTCAGACACTACAGCCTCTGAGTTTTCAGTTTAGTTACAAACTCTGATTTTCTGTGACAGATTTTCTCCTGCAAGACTCTTCTGTTGAAGTAATTTCTTTTTCTAATCATTAAATGTATTGTATTTTCACAGAAAGCAATTGTAGGATGTGTCAGAAAGAAAATAAAGAGGAAAATTGTTACAGAAACGTCTACCAAGTAAGCCAAGCTCAAATGCATTGAATCAGCAGTAATACTAAACACAAAACCAAAATAATTATGAGACATGGAACTAATACAGTTATTGGGTTTGCACCCTAATTAAATCTGTCTAATTGCCAGTGTTTTTCCATGAAATGTGTACTTTCTTAGGAGTGTACAAGGTTAATAATGTTCTTTACTGGCTAGTGTGAAGCCACACGAGCACTGGCAGGTGCTTTTCTAACCCTAAGAGGCATTTCCTGCACCAGGAGGCTGTTCCATATATACATGGAGCATCATCTGCTTGCCACCTTGCAAGATGCATTTAAAAGATGGTTTCCAAAGGTCCTGGAGATGAAAGTGTTCATGAACTCTGTGTGATCCCTCAGTCAGTGTGTACAGAGCTGGCAGCAGCTGAAAGCGGAAAATAGCCTCTCTGCAAGAAGATAACTGGAGGCTGGAAAATGTGGGTGTGAAGAGATTGGATTTGTCCTCCCAGTTTTGCTCCCTTTTAGGGAAATGCAGGTAGTGTGAAGGGTGTGTGAAATGAATGTTCTGGGTGAAGAGTGGATTTATCTCTTGGTGGGAACTGACTGCTGTGATACCTTTTTTGAAAGGCTGATGCCTTCAGATTAGACTGAAACTGCAAAGAGGCTCTTTTCAATTATCCCCTTGAGGCAGGTGGGGGCTGAATCTCAATTCAATTACCTGCTTCTTCAGCCAGGAGCCCTTTCTTATTCTGAGTAGTCCCTCTGGCTTCAGAGAAGTTATTGACACAATAGAAAGGTTTGGTTTATTTTTCATGAACTTTACATCACAATGAAAGATTTGGCAGCAGCAGAACTATAGAATTTAGTGTAAAATATAGGTATTTAGTGTAAAATATAGGTATTTAGTGTAAAATATCATTTTTGTGAATGCTTTGTCCAGTGACATCTGAGAGTTTTGGAACTGTTACTTTCACTCAAATTTTCCTCTTCATAGTTACTTCAGGGTAAATGTAGTGAACATAAAGCCTTCATATATGATTCTTATATTTTGAGTTATGTAATTTACTCCCACTACGTTTGCAAGGCATTTTGCAATGTATTATTGTCTAGCTTTTACAGAAGCTAACAAAAGAAAAGCGAGTTCTCACAAAATCAATAGTCACTGCTTTCTCTTAGCTGTGTTCTTTGAGAATGCAAATTCTGTGGCTTTTTATTTAAAGGAAAAGGACATATATTTCTTACATGAGTTTTGTTTTAACTTACAAGATTTTTCACCAGATCTGTACAGCAAAGGCAATGATCTACTCTAAAAAATCAACAATATAAACATCTTGCAGTGAAAGAGCAGTGAGATTGTGCTGTTGAGAAGCTGGAGTTGCAATTTGCATTTGGAGGACATTTAAACTAGGAAATGGCACCACTGCTCTCTTTGCATTATCCAAATGAGGTTGCAGAGTACCACACACATTTCCTGATGGATTTTTGAAGCTCGCAGTGATGGTGGCCCAGGATTCCTTCAGGGCCATTCAAACCTCTTAACCCGCCTTTCTCTTTTGTTGATGTTGATTAAAACTTAACTGTCACTCAACAGCTTTTAAAGTTCCTGTTAGGCAGAGTTTAAATGCCCCTAACTCAGGGTTTACAACCCCTAATAATCTAAGAATCAGGTGGGAAGGAAGAAATATGACTTGACCAGGCAAACGTGAAAGACTTTGCCAGAGAACACATCAGCACAAATCCATGCAGCTTTACCGAAGCTATTTTCAGACCAGCAAGCTGTGTCCTTCTCTTTTATTCTGATTATCTCCCTCTGTGCAGATTGTTCTGCAAAACTCCAGAACTTAAAATTTAAAGATAATTGTTTGGAAGCAACAATTAAATATGACTGTTAATATTTAGATTTTTGTTCAAGGAACATAAAATTGGGGTTGTTTGTGTATTTACTGAACTAGTTAGGGCACATGCAGTGCATGTGAGAACAGAAAAATGCTGGCATTTATTTGCCATTTCTCCATCTCTCTGAATTTTCTAGCAGTGGCACAGCTTAGTGTTTTCAGGGTCTGTAGAGATATATAAGAATACCTGAAGTACTTGCAACCACTCAAAATTTGATTTTGGACTCAAGACCAAGAGTTAAGCTGATACGTAGTTCTCAAAGCAGATATAAAAGCATTAGGAAACCGTGCATGGAGATGGTTTCCTTGGTTGTAGCCAAGAGGAATATATTATTAAAAAAATTAGAAAAGCTGGTAAAGTTAAAATCAAATAATGTGCAGAGATGACTGCTTTCAATTACAGCTTCATGCAGCCTAGAATATTAACTTATGGCAAGGAAGCTACTGAAAGAGCTTATAAAGCAGCCCAAAGCCCCACAAAACCTGGGGCTAGAGGCTGGAAATGACCAATGGATTTTGAAATGTTATGAGAGAGTTTCCCATAGTACTGATGAAGACAGTAAATTTGGAATCTTGTTACAAAAATTAAGACCGTTTTCTTCACAGATAAAAAATTATAGTTGTATTCAAAGTGGAAAACAACTTTTAGGAAGGCAATAAAATAATATTACCATTTTAATATAAACTCTTCAAATTGTTTGGAAATATTTCCTGAACCTCAGTGTCCCCCTGTAAGCAGATCTGCATCGTGGACCTACACAGAGCTTTGCTAAGTGAGTGCAGCTGGTTTATAGATCCCATTGTCCAGGCATGGAACCTTGCATAGCACTGAGATATCACCTTACAAGTTAAATTAGCACCTCCAGCACAATCAGGGCATTGTTTTGGCCACCTGTAGGCAGGCAGCAAATCTGATTGCATGTCCTAGATGAAAATAAAATACATTCTGCTTGAAAACATGATAAACCACTGCTCTCTTAAACCTGCTACAAGGTAAAACTCTTGCTGTTGCCTTGGTTAATTTAATACTATTGTTTAAATTATCATCTCTCTAAATTACCACCACTTTTTGAAAAAGCAATCAGGATTTCCTTTGGAATAGTTTGAGAAAGTCTTTCATTCCTTTGATTTAAAATAAGGATAGCAGAAACCATCGAATTCATTAAGCCACATTTACTGAATTTACATGAGAATGTAAATAATTTTTCATTTTCCTGCATGATAATCTGATTCTTAAAAGAATAATTATTTGTCCTTTGCCTTTATCATTTAGCACAGCTGGGAAACTAGATTATTGGTGAGGAAAGATAAGGTAATGTAGTTGCCCTTAAAACACAAGGAAATCCTTTAGGACATATTCAATAAGTTAGATCACATAATGAGTGATTTTGAGAATGGAATTTGAGAGTTTTTACATTAAATTTACTATGTAGCAGCACTTCTTGCATGGTAGAGCATATTACCAACAAAAACTCTTAGATGGATTGCATTGAACAATTTCATTAGTAGTATGATATATTCTGAATGGCCCACGGTCAGTTCTTTGTAATGAGCAGTGGTTAGAAAGTATTTTGCATATTTTTCCATTGGTTCTTAATGGTTTCACTTTATATCCTTTTATAATCAAAAAATCAAACTGAACAAATGTCCTGTTAGTTTTAATAGACTTACAAAGGCTTGTGGAGAGACTTACACTACAGGTGTCCAAGTATTAATTGCTAACAAACTTTCAACAATAGGAGATCCTCAGCTCTTCATGTAAGATTTTTAATAACAAAATGTTGTTGAGGGAAGCAAATACTTGAGATTCAGGGTGTTTATGTAAAGATTGCAGAATTAACTCTGATTTTGGGAGTATGTCTTAGCTAGTGTGATAGCAGAGAACTCTGTAGAAGAAAGCTCACCAGGCAATCTAAGTCTGTTATACTGGTCATATCAAAGCTGCCTTATGCTGTTAAACTATACTATTAATCCTTTCACAGCTTCCTCAGAAATCAAATTATATAAGCCCCATCAGGTCAATGGTGGTCTTAGCAAGGTTGGAGCAGCATCTACAGAGAGCAAAGCAGGAAAAGTCATTTTTCCAGAGCAGAGTATCTTCTCTTGGTGCCACAGGGTGCACATGTATAATGTGCTATGTGCAGTTTGTGTGAAGGAATCAAAATAAATTGACTGGTGAGAACCAAGCATCCCTCATTGATCCATATGAAGTGAACTAAGTCCCTTAAGCCACATAAATCAGTAGGATGAGTTGGAAAGAGAAAAGGGAGAGAGATTTCAGCCCCACGAGAAATTGAAGGCCTTGTTTTTCATTGCTCTTCTTCTTGCCGAGCTCTCATTTCATATTTTTGGTTTATAATGATTCTTTTAAAGTTTTTTTTGCATTCATCATTGATACCATTTTTGTCTCACTATCAGTCACCTGTAATTCCCACTAAATTATCCTCTGTTCTCTACTGAATGCCACGTTCTATTGCTGATTTGTGGACACAAGGTACACCTTGATAATTTGTAATTCACGGGAGCTTATGACATTTGGTTTAGTCTTATTTTCTTTATAACGTGCAATTTGTTAAAATGATGGAACTATTTTTTTTTTTGCTGCTTTAAGCATGCATTTTAATTTCCCCAAATGCTTAACTAAAAAAAAAAAAAAAAAGGTTTTTAGAATGTTCTCCGGAAATTAAGATTCCTTCATACACAGAACTCAAGTACATTTTGTTTTTCCAAGGGACAAAAATTAAATGAGAATTTTGTATGGAAGTAAATTGACATATCAAACCTCTTAATTTAGTGCTGATTTGATACAAATATAAAACACATGTTTGGCTATTCCTTTTAGGAGGAGTGGAAAATCTCTGAATAACCATTCTATCTTGACAAAGAATCTCAGAAGAGTAGGTTTGCTACAAATTAAAGAAAATCTCCATTTACCTTGCAAAATGCTCTAACTCATTATGTTTTGGGATTCAGCCTAATGTTTTTACAAATTGAAATGATGAATTTTATTGAAGGGAAATAAAAATGTTAATTGTAATGTGCATTCCTGTTTCTTCTTTTATAACCAATTTATTACAGGAGTATGTCTATGTCAGAAGTGATTCTTGAACGTCTTGATATTAGTCTTTGAAAAACTGCAATCATTGAGAATTCCTGCTGTTCATTACAAAAATGAAGAGTTTTTAATTTGAAAAATTGCAAAGAGACTTCCTAGCAGCTCTGAAATGAATCTTAAATCTCTAATTGTGGGAATCAGCAGCATTGCTTTTGATGCATCTCATTAATAACAAAAAGCCTCATTCCAGTTATTAAAATACCCTTGCACGTTCTGTACTGATCATTTTTTAGTTTTTACAGTTTGCTGCTTGCATTACTCCCCAGTGACATTATATGTGTAGGTTTTTCTCCAACTATGTAAACTGAATAATAATATTAAAAATGAATAACTTCCTTTGAGCACACTGAAGAATTAAGAAAGGAAAACAGTTTTAAACCTTTAATATAATGAAAAATTATAGTGG
Organism: Trochalopteron elliotii; assembly: GCA_024734555.1. NCBI lineage: Eukaryota > Metazoa > Chordata > Aves > Passeriformes > Leiothrichidae > Trochalopteron > Trochalopteron elliotii. The sequence continues at coordinate 960,592 of JANPWX010000594.1, read as the reverse complement.
GGCTTTCACATTGTTTTGCTTATGCTTCAGTTATTGCTTTCATTAAAGTTTTAATTTCCAGAGATATTGCTTCGATAAAATTACATCTTTGGTTAGTATCTGTGTTCACACTGAAAATTATGGGTCTTTTCTGTTATTTATTGCCATTTATTTTCTCTTTAATTATTTCTCCTAATGCATACAAATAATACAGCAAAATTGAATTAAAACACTTTGTCTATATAATCAATGAATGAAGTGTGAGAACAGAGATTATAATCTTCAAACTGAAGCACAACAGTAAAAGAAGAGCTGGTGAGATCTTCATTTTTTTCATAATAGTGCTCTGTTTTTCCACTGATGTAATGAGTGCAAGTATTAAAATACATTTGATGGGGAGAATACTATTAGAGTTTTTACTGTATTTTTAAAGAAAAATCTAATTTATCAATTACAATTGTTCTGCAAGATAGTTGTGGATTATTATCCTCAGTGTGATGCAGATGAGATCCCTGAAACCAGGGGAGGTTGGATCAAAACCTGTTTGGTGAAGTACTGGAGACACAGAATAATTGAACAAAAGGTGGTGGTGACCAATATATGCAGCATGAGTTAGGTGGAAAGAGTTCAGAGCATCCCAAATAGACCTCAGTAAAAGATTTCTTTGTATTGTGTGGTGTCACATAAAAAGAATAAAGCAGTGGACATCCTGTTTACGAACATATAATGATGCAGCACTTGGGGAAAAATGTAATTGGCTGTTTCGGTCAGTTGTTACAAGCATGATTGATTTAGTTGATAATTTTTTGCCATAAACCTCCTGTTATAATATTTCTCCTCAGGAATGAAACAGCATTCCTGCAGGGACCTGTATGAACTTCTCTGCAGGGCATGTTGAGTTGCAGAGACCATCAGCATTGGGCTGTTTCTGTGCCTCTCTTTGTGTGAATGTAATGATGGCATTGGCCCAATACCACACTTGAGAGGCTCCAGCTGGCTGGTGTTTACAGCAGAGTGTACCATACAGAAACCTTATGATCCCTCAATTTCTTCCTAATAAAGATTAAAATTATATCAGATACTTGGAAGTGCAGCTGAAGGAGTGAAATAGAGAAGGAACTTGGTGTTTGTAAAAGATGAGTGGATAAAATGTAATCTGGTAAACTCGTCGTAAACCAGACACAGTTTTATTTTTTACCACTTGTATTTCCAGTGAAGAACTGTAATAATTATGGTGCATTAAAGTTTAGCACTTAGCCTAGTTTCCTTTTTTAAAAACTCACTTTAAGTTTCATGATTACACCTGTTCCTTTTTTTCACAGAAAGTAGGGCTGGCTTACTCTGGTATAGGCTTTAATGAGCTGAAAAAAAGACTAATTCTGGGAAGTAAAGAGAGTGAATTCATCCTTACTGGTTTTGTGGCTTAAAGACAAAGATTCCATTGCAGCCACAAACATGAGGAGGAGATTATCTTGTATGGATATCCACAGTGCATGAGTTTGGATAGCAGCAGCTAAATTATACTGAAACAGCCAGATTTAATCTTGTTATCATGTACTAAGTGCATGGTCAGAGTGTTTGTGAGAGGAGTGCTTTGGGAAATCTCTTAAAATCAGGGCTGAATATACCAATGCCACTGAAAATTCCAGGTCTCTCTGTTATGATGGTGTTGACCCTTGCTGCTTTTTCTAACTTAGGTGACACCAAACGTGCCCTGCTGAGGTTCCCTGCAGCATCCAGGGTCTGTCTGCTCATAGCAGCTGCACTGGTGGCATGAGCAGTAGGAGCTGGTCTTCCTTTGAGCAGGTTTAATCTAAAATCTTCATCTCTTTGTCTTCATTAGCAACATCCACTTGATCCTGTAGTTATGGTTACGGTGTTGTATTAAATGTAGGAACTAATTTGGTTCAGAAAAACATTCACACCAGTTGATATCAAGTTGAAAGACCCAGTGCATGATAAATCACCCTGTATTAAAAACTTCTCCCCTTATCAAAAAGGGAAAAACTCAGTACAAGCTGTATGAAAGAGTGGTCTCAAATAAATTATTTCAAGGGGGATGTTATTCAAGAGAAATTAAATGTTTGAGTGTGCCATGCCTTTTAAGATGAGTAGAAATTGCTTCATGTGTTGGCTGCTTTATAGAGAAAAGACTCAGATTTCCGAAGGATTCCGGGAGATCAGGACTCTATCTTCCATTTCTGGCTTTTAAACTTCTTTTGAAAACTAGGTCAAAGTGCTTACTGCTATTACCTCCATTTAAAAGGAGTTTGCTTCAATATTCATCCTAGTGAGCTTTGGAGAAATTTCATCCTGCTCATTGCAGCAGGGATTCAGATCAGATTTAGGACTTGCTGTCTATATCACTGACTGTAGAAATTGAGGATGGTGGTAGGCAATGATTCCATGTAACATGTTGAGCACTACAAAAGAGAGTCTCAGTCCAATTGTGGGGTTTGTTGAGCCATTGATAATGGGGATAGTTTGCAGGGGAACAACAGTTCCAGTCACAGTTTCTGTTCCCCTAATACACCAAAGTCAAGGAGAAATGAAGTGAGCTGAGGGGTTCAGCAGAGAGCCACTAAAATTTTCAGGGCAGGAGCTGTAATCCTCTGGTGAGGAATTGAGGGAACAGCTTGTTTTTCACCTGGGGAAGGGCTGTCTTCCCCTGAGGGCAGCCCCTCAGTTTCTGCAGGTTTACCAGCAATGCAGCCTAACAGGGTTTAGTTTGCTCTATCAAACAAAGTTTCAGACATCTCAGTACAGTTCAAGAGTTAAATTTAGTGCTCTCTATTTGTATTTTATTTTGAAGCAGCAGCTGAGAAACAAAGTTTTTGGCAGAGCCATTCATTACCTTTTATTTGAGCCTTAATTTTTAAAAGGTGCTCGAATGTTCCATTGAGGAGAAGAATGAAAGTAATCGTGACTAAGTTTCAAACAGAGCTTTTTGTGTAGTGTGTTTAAGCACCACTTATTCCCTGATGTCTCATTTGTTTACAAAATAGCTTGGATGAAAATGGCATTCCAAAAGCAAGGGTTTATTATGAATACAAAGGTAGAATTGTGCTTCTGTCCTGTAACTATGGGCAGTTCTGATACACAGGTCAACATATGCTCCTGGAGACTTTTTTTAAATGGTAAATAATCTCCATGTGTGTCCTAGATTTTAGCTTTATGGACTAAATGCACACAGAGATCTTGTGAGACAGATGAACATAAGGCCAACAGATGGACTGGAAAGGGATAAGTTGTGTCTTCTGACTATTGCATTAATCAGTCATCTTCCCAGATGATTTTTTTTCTATTTGAAAGGCACTTCAGAAAGTAATTAATAACTTCAAAGTATTCTTAAAAGATAGTAAGATTTTGATACAATTTCTCTAGTACCCTATTTTTTAAAAGTGCATAATCTTCTCTCTATGTAGTGACTTGGTAAACATGAATAATTAGCTGAGCCCTTCAAACTTTTGAGATATGAAATCTTGATTTCTTTACCTTCTGATTTGTATAGGTCAAATGGACTTTTGCATAGAACAAGGGAATAAGTTTAAAGGCATAGGAAATTAAAATTTTATGAGTGTCTTCCCACCAGGGTTGATGAATCAGACTGACTTCAAAGAGAAATGAGATTTTCATGTCATCATCTGTTTTGAGTTTTTCTAACGTTTAAAGGGGAGGGAGCTTTCATGTATCTCTCTCTCACATGCCACATTTGATCCAGAGCTGATCAAAGTCTTTTAGTTAATTTCAGTAGGTCTTCGATAGATGTTAAAATCAGTTTTACTAATTGCCAAAAAGGAAAATGGGAGCTAAAAGTGTAACTTCCATCAAGGTCTTATGGAGATCTACTCTGAGCTATGCAGATGTGCCTCAGTTCCACCAACAACCACCAGAGTGAATGGCTTGTGAAGGGAGAGAGAGGCAGAATGAGTTAATGAGTTACATGCTGGTGTCACCTGTGTTGTCTAAGGCCACTTTCTATCAGAATCTGTAGCTGTTCAACTGAAGACTGTCTTCAGCATGTCTTTTTGGCCAAAAAAAAAAAATAAATCTGATTTTACGTCTTTTAATAATGTATTAAACTCTTTCTCCTGTACTAAGTGTGGCATTTGGTTTCTTTGCTGTCTGAGTCCACATACCACATGATTTTTAGGTTAGTTCATGACAAATGACTGTATGAACTATAAAAAGTAGAGAGGGCAAGTTACAGAGCTCAGGTTTATAAAAGCTTGTCATCATGGTAGGAATGAAATCTTGCAGTTGGAAAGCCAATTGTGACTCCCTTCAGCACAAGTGACCCCTCCAGCCTGTCTCTGCTTGTTGTAACATTAGTCTTTATTTTGCCCAGGGGACAGACATGATGTGTGTGTTCTAACAGCTGCTCCTATGAACAACACAAGGCATTACAAGAAGAGGAAAGAATTTTCTTCGTAATGATGGATTAAAAACTTGATCTACAAAAAGATCAGTTATTAAAAAATATTTTGATGGACATTGGTATTAAAGGAAGAAGAATACATCCATATACTGTGTTTTCAGCCACTTAGGAAGGCACTTGGCTGTTACTTTCCGCTACAACTGAATTTACAGTATAACTCATTAGTGTCCTTTAGCTGTGACTAATAGGAAATCATGTTTATTCAGGACCTCTGTGGCCTCTGTCCAAAGGGATAATAAATGTACCATCTGTGAGAGTAATTTGTATGATGTATACATGTATGTCCAGAGAACTAGAAGCATAATAATAAGTGTGGCTTTTGCATAAATTCAAGAATATGCTTTTGATGGCAGGGTGATTCTCTGGTGCTGTCAAGTTGAAATGAAGTCAAGCCTGATGTCTGGATGACTCTCTGGGCTGTTAACACTTCCCTGAGGTACTGGAACCTGTTCTGGTTTGGAATTTGGAGCAGTTTACAGATGGCTCTACTAGTTTCATGTTAATAATTTCCATACCCAGGTCTGAATAGGGAGGATAGATTAGAGATTGTTGTGATTTGAAGCAGGTGGATGGAAGTGCTCCTGAATGACACCTACTGAGGATTTTTCATGGTTCTGAATTACTTGTGTCTGTTTCATTAGATACTAAATTTGTTCTCTCATAAAAGAGGAGTGTAGTTCCTTCCACTTGAAAATATCACACTGTCACACCTTAAAAAATTATGGGTAAATATGCAGTATATCAGAATGTTTCAGAGCACAGGTGAAATATCAAAGTAGAATACAAAAGGAAGTGCAAAGTAGGGATACAGAAATAGAAAATAATATATTTAGGGACATTATTTTTGTTGTTTGGCGTTTGGCTTTTTTATTAGTTGTTTTTAGAGGAAGGACTGTTACTGTTAGTCACACAGTCAATGTGAAAGTCTGTGGGGTAATAAGCCCCAGTAACCTGAGTGTTTTTTGCTTTTAGAACAATAAGATTTGTTGTGTATATGAGAAAGTGAGTCAGAAATTACCAAAGCAATACTGATGTGAACACAGTGTTCATAAAATCAGGTTATTTCATTATTGTTCACCTTAGAACAGGACTGGAGATGGGGAAGTTTGAGCATTTTTAACAGCTTGAAATACGTGGTTTGGATTCTTTTGCTTGATTGAAAGTTCTGTGATTCTAACACATTATCTCCAGTAGCATCATGATTCCTTTAAGCAACTGCAGACCAGTTTTGCTTTTTTCTGTAAAACTACATTGCCAAGTATATGAATTACTGTTTCACTTCCTGCCTAAGCTAAGCAGACTTACACTACATCCAGGTGTAGGGAAAACAGGCAGCATTACAAATAGACCTTCATCCCACACTGTTTTAGCCTTAACCATATCAATGTGTCCAAAACCTGGCCAAAAAAAAAGGCAGGCAGTGATTGATGTAGCTCTCTATAAGGTCCTGTGCTGTCTGCAGAATCACCAAAACAAGAATTTTTCTCCTCTTTGAATTCTTTTCTTTTCCAAAATAAGGCACAAAATTTATTATGAGCAGGCAAAGGACATGTACTGAGCTTTGCAAAGGCTGCTAAAATGATCAGGAGCTCTTTCTGCTCTAAAAATAGGCATTATTTTCTCTTAGGTTCATAAATATTTGTTTCCCACCTCTCTGTGGCTGAGATGGAATATGGATCATGCACATGAGCTCAGAGTTGTGTCTGTCCTCTCTCTGCACAGTGCAGAGGGGTTGTAGGGTGGTACCTCTTCTCTAAGGCCCAGGTCTGAATCTCCCTCTGGAGCAGAGATACTCCCACTGTTGTGTGCAGCTTCCCCAGCCTCTGACCTCTCCAGCCAGCTGGAGCTTTGTACTTGATCAACCTGGCAATTTTCACATTGGTAACTTCCACATCTGCAATACTCAGCAAGTATTTCCACAGTACAACTCCCCATTCTCATCCTCTCGGGAGATACCACTACTACTGAGTCATATTCTAACCAGATTCAAGTGAACCTGGTTAGACTCTGTGTTTTCCACTTCTAGAAGTATTTCCCTTTCCTGGTCTAATATCAGTGCTGTGGACATGTTATGGTGCCTATTCCTACCTTCTTGGAGAGCTGCAATTCAGGTTGTAACATTTCAGTGGGGTCTCTCCCAAGGGGCTGACATATCATCTGTGGAATCACTAAACGGGTCTAAAAATATCTGTATCTTCTTTCTAGGCAGAGTTCTGTGTTCTGCCACTGCCTGACTCTGAATGTCTTAGTCAGAAGGACTTGAAACTCAGCAGAATTCCTGTGCTCATGCTGCCAGCTTCCCAGTTCCAAGGACAGTCTGAAGCAGTGGAAGCCCCTGCTTGCATCAGCACGTACAGCCCACCTGTATGGGCTCACCACCCCCACATTGCTCTTCAGGTTTTTTTGGTTGTTTTCTGCCACATTGTGGATGGTCTGTGTGATTCTTGTGACTTTGCCTGTTGCTAGCAGTATAGAACAAAAGTTTTGGAATAATCCTGGTTTATAAAACCAAACAACCCCAAAACCCTCTTACCTATCCAACTCCTAGAACTGCTGGACATGAGACTCACCATTGAGCACCAGCAGTTGCTGGCCTTGCTTCACCCCTGTTGAAGCTGGTAGGTAAGCCCCAGAGATGCCTGAGAATTCCAAGTCTGGCCCTCTTAGAAACCTCCCTTTTTCCACATGAAATTATTCTTTAAAATTAACTATACCATTTCAGTGGTTGATTTTCTAGCAGCAAAAGTTGAACTACCTATTTTTATCGTGAGTTGTCAAAATTTGGATTAGGCTGGAAACATTTACAGCCAATGTTATTGATGCTGATAAAAATGCAGCTGCTCAGTACCACAAAAAGCTGGATTATGGTATGTAGTGCCTAGCTTTTATTGCCTGACTCTGGAAACAGGACATTATGGGATCACATTCCATAAAATTTTATCAAGTTATAGAAAGAATCAGGGTTAAGTCCCAGAGTCCTCAAAGTCATTTGTCTGGTTTGTGTACTCCTGCTTTTCACATGACTGATTGCCCACTCATGGCTGGAAGTCTGAGTGTTACAGAGTAGCTGAGGACTCTCTCTGGAAATGGTCACTGAGGATGCCCCGTATGAGACCCCAGAAAATCCTCCTCTCCCCTCCACGACACCACCCCAAAACCAAACCCAGGAGACCTTTCAAAAATCGCTGTAGTTATGGTGGTAATTCTTGCACATTTTATTGAGACTGAAATTGTCTCACATCTTGAAATAGTGACAGGCTTATCCCTTCACAAAGATTCATGAAAAAAAGATATTGAAAGAAATTTTCTAGTGGAAAAAATTTGCTTCCTTTTCAGGCCAAATAGGAATGTTTTGCCTGTGATGTTTTTGTTGCATGTTGAGCAAACAGCATTTGATTATATTGTCTAAGCAGACAGAACAAAGCATTGCTAGACAATTGCTAGTCTTAAGAAAAATAATCCATCTAAAATCCTCCTTTAGGCTAATGCTGCTACTCTCACATGCAAAATTCCTAATCTACATAGTTGTAATTAGAGAGAATATTGTTTTGGTGAGAATGAGATAGGCACAGAAGACCCAGTGTTTGCACATAAAATACCTGCTACATGAGCCACTCAAGGCTGCACAATCAGTGGGTGGAACAGTAAGATTAAAATAAAGTGCATCCTCAGTGACATTGTAGAAGTACCATATGATTTTTCACACATGCACCCCAAGCTTTGTTCTACTAAACACAATTTTTGTCCCTCAGGCTCTGATGACAGTGGTCTCCTGTTTTGAAAATTAATCAAGAGGTGAACAACTGTAAGAAATGCTTTTGTGTCTTCTGCTTAATGGAAGGTAAATCAGTGAATCAGAGTTTTGTTACAGTCGTGCTGTGGGACTGCTCAGTGCATCACAGCCAGCATGGCAATGCCCAGCTGTATTCACTGGCAGTGCTCCATGCTTGTCCTTAGCCTGATTCTCCCTGTATTATTTAGTTGCAGTGGGAACTTAGCTTTAGTGTTGGGTTCATGTTCAGACTGGGTGACCTTCAAGGTCCTTTCCAACCTAAATGACTCCATGATTCTGAGAGCCCAGACGATGTCATCTACCCCACTCCCTTTCCTGAACATTACCTTAACACACATGGAAGTCTTCTGTGGTGCTTGATGTCACTTAGGTAATTTCATCACATACCAGAGCAAGAATGAGTCTTCCCTTAGGTAAGGTGACAATCTAGATTTGTGGCAAGCTGTAATAAAATTTGACAGTTTAAATGATGTAGAGAAAACTTGAGGATAACTTAAAACTTTTGGAGTTGAGAGGGGGCAGATCCCCAACCAGCGTGGAGCTGAGATTGCTAAAGCAACACTTGTTTCAAATTTGGTAAATGCTGGTGGCTTTGAAATACACAATCAAAGTCAGCCCAGCTCTTGCCCAGCTCTTCCTGTCTTGTTAGACTGAAATGATATAAGAACACTTAGGATAATAAACCATTCAGAAAGAGCACTTTATATGTTTCTCATTGAATCAGTGTCTTTAGTTATCTACATCAAAACAGTTGATAGCAACTTTAGAAGAAACTAAAATGAAAGCTTTTTTATTCACTTTTCTCTAATTATATATGAACTGAATTATGATGTATCAACCACATGACATTCTTACTTGATAATCAAAAAGTTTTATCTTTGCTATAATTAGTTTTAAAATCTGTGCTCCTTGTTCTAAAGGGATATTTTAAGTGCCAAAGCTACTTCTCTGAAATTATCAGGATCACCCCTTCCCATCTGTGACCTTGTCCTCTGGAGATTTTTCTTAATCATTTTCCTCTTCCATCAGGCAGTCAAATGTGTAAGTATCTGATTTTGTGTATTTCATCAATACATCGTTCTCCCAAATGCTTGCTGGCTTTCAGAGTAGATGGAAAAGAACTAAAAGCTAAATACTCCAAGAGACATGCACCAGACACTGTTCATTCTTTGCTTCCCCAAAACGCTTTAGTGGATTTTTTGCAAACAATTTTCGTTTGCTTTCTGTGTGAATTGAATCTTTGGATTTTTACCATGTTTAATATTAATCTGTGTTAGAGCACCTTGTTAGCACTCTTGTAGTTACAGGTAAGTTTTACTTTCATATTTGAGTTTGGTGCCTGGCATTTTCTGGAAAATTTACCTTGCAGATGGAATTTCTTTCTGTAAATCTTCAGCGCAGAAGTGAAATTTGTTTTATATGTTTCTTTTTCTTTACTGTCCTTGAGAAGAAAAATTTTGGATACAACAGACCTGGCCTTGTCTTTATACTCTGATAATCAGGACACCTTTTTTAAAACTGGTCATGAACTTTGTTCTCTGACTATTGGAATCTTTCAGATGTGTGAAGTTAATTTTGGAGCAATTAAATTCATAAGGAATTTTCTGAACATATGATGGAATTGCAGCTTTATTTTTTGAGTTGTACTTGGGATATGTACTTTGAACCATTCTTAGCTCCAGGTTTATAGCAAGGAGATAGGAATGGTATTATTGCTGTGGTACCATACCCCACTGTAATGGAGTCAGGTAGGGAAGAGGTCTCAGCATGAGGCAGGGGAGGAATTTAACAAGAAAGGAGAGGGAGAAGAAATAAAAGAGTAAAGAGACTTGGTGGAGAACTACACTGAAGGTGATAATAAAAATGGCAATTAGTTTTATCTCTCATGCCTCCAAGTCACTCTTTACCCACACAATAACAAAATTACAGAGTCAGCTAGGTCAGAAAAGACCTTGGAGATCATCAAGTCCAATCTACAACCCACCACCACCTTATCAGCTAAACTATGGCACTGAGTGCCACATCCAGTCTTTTTTTAAACACTTCCAGGGATGGTGATCCCACCACGTCCCTGGGCAGCCCATTCCAATGCCCACCCACTCTTAAGAATTTTTTCTTAATGTCCAACCTAAGGTTCCCCAGGTGCAGCTCGAGGCTGTGCCCTCTTGTCCTGTTGTTGCTTGCCTGGGAGCAGAGACTGACCCCCAGATGTGCCTGATGGTCTGGGCAGCTGCAGAACCTGGTGCCCATCACTGGCCCTGCCCTGCCCACCTGGCTGGGCTTCTGCAGGATCTCTCCTTTGCTGCTGAGCACACAACCCTCCTATATTGTTTTGAGTCTGGCTCTTGCCTCACTTTCCCTTACAAGCCAGCCTGCCTTTACTGCTCCTTGAGATTGTCTTCCTTTTTGTAGGTGTCTGTATCTAAGGTGCAAAACCAGCAACCCAAGACCCTGTTGGAGACCACATCAAATGCATGTCCTGCAAAGCATATTTTTCTTTCTCCGTTTAGTTATTACCTTTCATTGTGATGCAGGGGATTCTGAATTTCAGTTATCTTTGGTTTTGCCTTCTTACATTATTTTGCTTCCCCTGCTTTTTCTTTAAGGTAGATGCTGTCTCTGTGTCTGTCTCTTCACTGCCAGCCTGGAAAGCTTTTGAGCAGACTGAAAAAACAGACTGAGATTTTAAAGATCTGTTAATGGTTTATCCCTCAATTACTTTTTGGTGCTGCTAATTTAACAGCATTGAGGAATGTAATTGGCGATCAAGAGATTATTAAACCAGATCAGATGTGGGTTAGATTTAATTTGTATGCTCATGGTTCATGCTCCTTATGTTATGGAAGCAGTATGTAAACAGAGTTTGGTGTGAAAAAGGAGTGCATAATTTTGTAGTATCAGATGAGCATAGTAATCTCATATTCAGTTGCTAAACAAAATCCTTTTAAAATCTTGTTTGAATTTTGGATTCTATGTTAGTGAGAAAAGCAGCATCTAATCTGGAAAAAAGAAAAGGTGGTTGAAGACAGCTTCCTCTGCAAAGAAACTGGGGCACTCTAATATGCATGCACTAGTTTTCCTACATGAGAAATGTATAAAGGATTTTCCACTTTCTGAACTGTCAGTTAGATCCACACTGAAACATTTTGGCAGCCGCTTCCTGTGCGCTTCGTCATATGTCTCCTTGATGATTTCTCACTCCGTGGAGGAAGGGGGTGACTGAGGAGGAACTAACAAATGATAATCTAAAAAAAAATCTCAGTGTATGTAATTTAGAAACGTCACATACACCTTGCAAAGAGTATGAGATCTTTTAAGTAAAGATTCTGCGAGGCAGTGTGGGTGGCAATGGAGATTCTGCCACTGCTATGTAAGTGTACTTGCAAGGCAGAATATGTATTGATTGTAATCATTCTCATAAAAGAAAAACAGAAAAGAAGCTTTGAGACTGAATATGTTTAACAGGAATGCCAGCCTGCTGATGCTTCTGAGTGATACCCCTGAAGGATAAAATAATCAGTGGAAAGCTGCCAGGAAAGGACATCACTGCAGTGGCTTCAGTTGGCAAAGCTGTTCTTCCCCTATGGAACCCTGTCAGGGACACCAGAATGTATTTGCAGAGTGGTTCCTGTCAGTGTTACTGTGTGCTCTTAATAATGTTGGTTACTGATGCAGTTTCTGAGAAACGAGCTAGGATTGACCGATGTGTAGAGAAAACTAAAGTTCCCTAGAGGATCTCATCTCTATTCCATTTTTTACAGACCAATACAGTTATCAAGTGATGGTCACAGAATGGGTCAGAACCACTTAAAGCTTGTGGCTTCTGCTTTGTGTAAATAGACACAAATCTAATACATTAGTTAGGCTATTTTTTTTTTTAATATTACAAAGACTGTGAAGCTGACACAGCAAATAATTAATTCAAGATGAATCAAAACTTTTCATTTTTGATAAGTGTTTATGCTGGAGAAAACAAATGCAGCAGCACAACTGAAAGGCTTCTCTCTGCAAAAAGTCTTCAAATATCATATAAATATCTTTTCAAAATGAAAAATGTCTAGATTTCATAGTAATGCCTCCAATCTGGTAATTTTAAATTGCTTTCCACAAATACCTCAAATGAGGGTGTTTTTTTTTTCCCTAAGGGATATCAGAACTTCAGAGCTCAAATTATCTGGACAGACAGAGATAGGAGCAGAAACAGAAACTTCTGATCTCCAGTCTTACACTTTCTCCAGACCTGCCATGCTATTAACTAAAAACAGGGTTGCATTTTCAGCACTGCCTGAGTTGTTTTACAGTCATAAGTCTGTGTAACTCCTTCTAAGGGGCTTTGTCCAGCCTCCCTGTATCTGTTCTTATATTGCAGCAATATTCAACCTCACTGAGCTCCAGAGGTTGTGCAACAGAGGAAACCAGCACATTTTTAATGAAATCAAATTATTTCTGTAGAGTAGCATTGACTTACCAGTCTACTGAGAAACGTGTTGTCCTGGGTTGTAGTATAAGAGATGCACAAAGTATTCTATCACCATCTTCATGAACTGTTGAAACCAATTGCTGAAGCAGTGTTCTCCCAGGTTTCCCCTCCCTCTTCTGTTAAGGGGTCTTCTGTTAATGGGTCTTCTGTTAATGGGTCTTCTGTTAATGGCCTGCTGCATGACTCATAGATATCATAGTTATCTCACTTTAATGGGCCATCAAGGACCCCCTGTATGACTCATTATCCCATTGTGAGATGCTCCGCCCAGGGGGAGGAGCCAAGCATTCTCACCTGGATATAATCTGGGATTTGGGACTATATGGGGGACCTTACCCACTGGATTCCCAGAGGATCAGAGCTAGCAGACCTTTCTATGGGATCACTGCTTCCATCATCCCACTCAGGTTGTATTCTGACTCTGTCAGTGGTCTTTTGTATTATTGCATTTATTTTATTTTACCTTTTTTTTTTCTTCTTCCTATTGAATTGTATTTCTGATTTGGAGCCTCTCACTCGTTTTGTTTTCAAACCACTACACGTGTTTTGAAGTAACTTCCGTTTTACTGTAAAAATATCTGGTTTTCCTACCAATGCCTGCACTAAACAGTGGCCTTGGAGCCACTTGTTGGAAGCGTTATTATGCTATCAAACAAGATTATATTGTACTTAGATTGAAATGTTGGAAGACTGAGACCTATAAGTTGCAAAACCTAGTATGAAAGCTTTAGAACAAAGTGAGGAAAGGGCAGTCCTGTTTCCTTTTGTCCTGCTTTTGTCTAACTGGTGGTTAGTCAAAAGTATTAATCTGAGCTGCAGTTTTGCAATGTCATTGGTTTAACAAACACCTCCCTTTGTCACGCATCCTGTCAAGATAACAAAGATTTAAGCTCCAAGAATGAGCTCTGTGTATGAGAAACAAATTTAGCAGAGCTACAATTTCCATTCTTTCAAGACATTCTGCCTGCAGTTCAGTATGGATCTTTAGGGATTATATTATTTCAAGTGTAGTTTTACTCAGCACCTCTGAGACCAACTGCTGTGAAATCAAGTACCTGTATGAAGAAATCTGTCTCCTAATAAGATTTTTCCTGGCCTCTGTTAACTTGACAGTTCCTCCACTGAAGAAGGATCTTCATCTGCTGTGAAGCCACATTATGCAGCCCTCCCCTGCCTATTGAGTTGTGTTATTTCAGCAGTGCCATGGGATCTCCAGAGGCCCATTAAAATATATTGCCTCTTAGGCTGCATTCTCCAGGAAGGCAGAGAATTCCAGAATAGGAAAGTCAGAGAGAGGACTTGGAAATCCCTACCACATTCTGAAGGAATTGCAGTACTTTAAATGAAGGGTTGTGCAGCCAAAAGTGAAGGATGGCAGAAAGCTTTCATCAAACTTCTCCTGTGGGCTTTAATGCATATATATCTGAAATGTAAACACAATGTGATTCAGATATTTGTTCTCCAGCAACAGATTATTTGTGTGAAAACAAGGAAATCAACTCAAGATGACAGTCAGTTGTAGAAAAAGAACAGATAATCTCCAAGAAATGTGCAGTGTGATCTGAAGGGGAGAATTTTTTCTTGTCATTTGGCATTTTTGCTGGTCTTACTGGAATTCCAATTGCATTATGAGCAAATTGAGATGATTATAATCTTCTGCTCTCTCAGGTAGAATTAAGATATTTTGTAGCTTATAAACTGAGGGCTTGCATTCCATGTCTAAAATTCATGGAATTAAAAAAAAATTAAAATTATTTTTAATTCGAGCAGATTTGAAATTTATAATTCTGGTGAACTCAAATTACAGATTTTTGTGTGATTGTTTCAATATCAAACATTTTCAGAGAATCTCAGAATATTCTGAGCTGGAAGGGACCCACAAGGACCATCAAGTCCAGCTCTTAAGTCAATGGCCCATATAGAGATTGAATCCATGACCTTGGTGTTGCCAGCACCAAGCTCTAAAAAACAATGCTGAAAACAATATTTAGCTAAGGTTTTCAATGTGCTTCTTATTCTCAGGAATCTAAACAAGAAGTTGCACATGGAAACTGCAGAAGAAAGTTGTTTCAACTGACAAAATTCATGTTCAGGGTTTTCTTTGGGTTTTTAATAGAAATAGCACCATTTCAAGCTTAACAGATTTTTGCAGTGTTCCTTGGCTAATTGTGTGAATGTCCATAAGCAAAAGATTAACAGGGACTGCTATAGTAACATAAACTTTCACAGAAGTAACTTTTTAAACTTAAGTGGGAAGAAATCTCATTGTCAATGTTAAGACCCTGACCCTGTTAAGACCCTGACCAGCTCTTTTAAGCCAACTTGTTGCCTTTTAAATTTTTTAAATTTTTTTTCCTCTGTGTGTGCCTCATTGTTGCAGCAGTGTTAATTAGAAACAAATCAACCACGGTGGGCAGGCAGTCAATACCTGATTTAATTATATTATCTTTAAAGAACAGAAATAGGTAGATGTCGTGCAGGATTCTGTGAGATCTCCAAGAGGGACACACACCCAGAGCACTCAGTGTTATTTTAAAGTGATCATCAATAAGTTAGTGTTTAGTAAAACCTTTTGTGTGAGGTATTTGTTCCCTCGCTTTCCCTTCCCCTCAGTGATAATTACAAAGAGAATTTTAATGTTGTTAATTTTCATTCATAATTACTTCTTCTCATAGTGAATTTGGTCCAATGCCTAAGGTGTAACCTGTGTGAAAGTCAGTTTAATTTCCTGCCTGCCATGTGTTACTCATGGGGGGTTTACCTTGCTTCACATTACTAAAGATGAGATGCCCTCAGATGCAGCAGGGATGACCCTTGCTGTTTTTCCCAGACTGGGAACTATAATTGTCTGCATGCTCTGGATGCAGACCCAGACATTAATGTTAATAAGATGGCACTGATATTTAACATTCCAGGATGTTTGCTCTTGTTTTCAGGCATCTGAAGAAGATGATTTAGGCTGCTTGAGTTTAGGACTGAAGCATTTCTTTGTGGTCAGACACGTGTGTTCATAGAGCAATTCAAACCAGGGAACTGGCAGGCACATAATATGAATGCCAGCCCTCACATTCCTGGTTTTTACTGGTTTATCCCAACCAAAAAAGTTTGAATGACTTTCATGTCACTACATTAGAAAGGAATTGTTCGGTTTCTGTATTGAAAGGAACTTTGTTTAATAATGCCTTTTCATTTATGCGTTTAATTCTCCAAACCCAGAATATTTTGATGTACAGTAATGAGGCCGTGGAGAGTTGTGAAGGTTTTCCTTTTGTTGGCAGGTGATGTTTCAAGGGGAATTTAATTTCTGATGAACCAGTGGCCGAATGTTTTGTATTAACTTGAACACGTGGCCATTAATTGGTACCAGTTGAGGCTCCTGTACCTTATGTCTGCCCAGCTGCTCTGTACAGGGTGAGGTGAGGGAACAGAATTTTGTCTTCTCGGGTTTGGGCAAGCACATCTGCCCAAGCAAGCTGCTGAGAGAAACAAAAAGAGGATCTGTTTTAATGGAAAAATTTGAAGACAGATTGTCCTGCTATTGTGACCCAAGCTATCAGGTGTTCCCTTTGTAAAGCTGTTTTACCTTCATATTTATTTCTGTGGGGCAGGTAGAGCAGTGGACTTTTTTGAACAGGCAATTTCTGATGATAACTGTCAGCACACTAGTCATCAGGGGAATGAGCACCTTCTCTGATATTCTTGAGAAAGGTTGAGATTTTAGTGTTAATGATGAACATAGTTGTACAGCTTCTTTTTCGTAACAGTTTTATAGCTCAGTGTCCTTGACAGCTTTTAAAATAGTAGTTTAAGTGCAAGAGCCCTTTGTCTTGAAACAGTGTCAATGCAGTATCAAGGAGACATTTTGTTTTTTGATTACATAATTTCTTACTGCACTAGTCCATGACATTAATCCAATTTAGCTGTGTACTTTGCCAGGATTTTCATTATCTCTCCTGCTTTTTAGATAAAGCTGATATATACATGGGGAAAAAACCCAGTAGTTAAACCCCCCCATGTATTTATGATCCCCTCACAGGTTTTACCCCAGAAGAATAAAGAAGAATGTTTTTGCCAGAGTTAAATGAATTTAGGCAAGTGTTTATCATGCTTCCAAAAGGATTGTCAGAAAGATTTTAACCAGGAGGAGTATTTAGGAGACTGATAATACTTGTGCTTTACTACAGAGTCATTGCTCAACAAGACATTTGGCTCTGCCTGTGTGCTTGTCTTCAAATAATTGCAAGAATTACCCCACAAAAACAAACATTGAATATATAAACTAGAAACAGGATCATATTGAAGGCCTCAAATTGTCCATTTTAAGTAGGCTTGATCAGGATTAATTTGGGATCTCTCCTAATGTTGTCACATGTTCTCTGTTGATTCCTCCAGTCCCCTGTACCATGTATTTCTGTAAGGTGACTTTTCAGTGCTTGGCTTTTGAATGTCTTGGCTGTGGTAAGAAAATGTGGCTGGGGCACAGGTGAGCAGAGCCTGAGTGTTGTATATCACCCCTGATGGGACTGCAGCCTGAATTGCAGAGCTGTTGGCTTTCCAGAAATGATTCTAGCTCTAGAAATGATTTCAGCCCTAGATGCAGAGCTGTTGGCTTTCCAGAAGCAATTCCACAGCAGCTCTGTATGTGTGTATATTATGCATGAATACAACTTATGAGATGGGGGTGGGCTGCATTTAGGACAGTGTAGAAAGATCAGAGGTTTTAGAACTTCAGCTGTTTTTTTGTTTTAATTGATGAAAGCTATGCTTCTCTTTAGATAGTTTTGGGGCTCTTTTTCCAGTTCAGCTACTTTCTGGGATGTTTTGTACGTGCTCAGGTTTTGGGGTTTCTAGTTATTATTTCAGGTTCTTTTTTGTCCTTCAGAAAAGTTTTTTGTTTGTTTTGGCTTCTAATGTATATCAAAGTGCTTTAATGCTTTACAGATTCTTGCTTTCACTTCTGTTTTGATGTTCTGCAAGTTCGACAAAATAGTTCTTGAATAGACACTTAAATGAGTAAATTTGACAATGATTTGTTTCTGCACTTTAAAACAGCATCATGTATATAATAAGAATTTGTCATATTCTAAGAATATTAACCAAATTTCTCATTTTCTTTGAGAATATTCCTCTTTACGCTGAAATGTTTTGTTGCTAATAAAATCCTAATCAGAACCTAATTTCTGAACTTATTTGGAAACCCTTCATGAGAATAAACCAGAAAAATCCAAACTGCTTTGTGACTTTGGGGGGATTCTCCTGAAATCACCATGGCTGAACACAGTTCAAGATGTTTGAGGGGCTGGACACAGAAGTAATCTAAACACATACCTTAAAGCAGCTCACCAACCAAGAAAAAAAATATGAACTTGGTTATGGTAGATTATTAATAATTTGCTCAAGCTTTTAAGTTCAGCTATTTAATTAGCAATTAAAGGAACAGAAGCTACTTTTCAACATACATAAGCTTATGTTGATTAGTTTGAGTGTTTTCTCACTCAAGAAGGGGAACAGACATTTACTTTTAAGATACTCAGCTCCCTTCCAGTTTCTGATGTACTAATTACTGTGTTTAATACTTACTATTTATGAACTCTTTATCATTTTTTATTAGTCATCATTTGAATGTTACATTCGGGTTTTAATTATGTTGTGGAGTTTGATTTATCCAAGCTGCACACTTCCTGCCATATCATAAAAGAAATACAATATATTAGCATATTTTTAATTTGCTTCTCTTTCATGTGCTGCTCCTCAGCATATTCATAACTTCCAAGGAGAGAAAGGCAGGCAATAAAAGTTTTCTCTTTGATTTTTAAACTTGTTGATGTTCTTGTCACCTGGCAAAAACTGATTTGCCTTTTCAAGATTGGATGAATCTCATTCAAGTAGAAATTGAAATGTAAAGAATCTCCTTTAAAGAAAATAGTATGAAAGTTTCAGATCAGGCAATGCTTGACATGCTAAGCATAATTTCATAGAAGCTTTGCCTTAAAGTTTTGTTAAACCAATCCAACAAAATCCACATCCACACACAGTGATCAGCTTCAAAAAATTTGTACTTTTCACAGTTACCCCGAGGTAAACATGGGAGAGCATTTTTGGCTCTGTTTCTTTCCCCTGTCCTATCTCTGATGTTTAGCCTGATTGCACTTCTCCCCTGTAGCAAGAGCAAGGAAATCCTTCATTTCTGCTACATGGGGCTTGGTATAGAGAGCTTGGAAAAACAGTTTGGACTGTATGGAAACCTCCCTCCCCAAAAAAGGCTGAGGGAGGTGAGGTTGTTCAGCCTGGAGAAAAAAAGTTGGGAACTGGAACACCTTCCAGTTGAAATGAGCTACATGAGAGCTGAAAAGGGTTTTTTTGACAAGGGCTTTGAGTGGAAGGACACAGGGAATGGTTTTCCATTGACAGAAGGGAGGTTTAGAGCAGATGATATAAAAAAATTGTTCCCTGTGAGGGTGGTGGGGCCCTGGCACAAGGTGCCCAGAGAAGCTGTGGCTGCCCCTGGATCCCTGAAGTGTCCAAGGCCAGGTTGGACAGGGCTTGGAGCAGCCTGGGATGGTGGAATGTGCCCCTGTCCATGGCAAGGGGTTTGGAACTAGATGAGCTTTAAGGTCCCTTCCAACCCAAACCATTCTGTGAAAATGAGCTGTAGAACCCCACACCTTCACCTTGACAACATATACATGCACATGTATAGAACAAATACTTTTAGTCTGGAAAATTTGTTTAGAAGTTGCCATTTTTTAATGGGGAAATGTATTTGGGAGATGTCTTCTGAGACTTTCCTGACATTTCATTAATATTACCAGGCTAATTTTTACAATTTAGTAGCTACATTTCCCATGGAGATTTCATTAATGGAATTGTTTTGTATATTAGTAAGAATAAAAGGGTTTGAAATATTTCACATGTACCATGTGAATTGATTTTGCCTGAGGGAAAAATTGGAGCTCAGTTGTCTTGAATAAAGCAAGGAGTAATGGTACTTAAAATTTTGAAGTTTATCTCAATCAAATATATATATACACCTGGAGTTTCATCTGATTTGCTACTTGTATGCAGGACTTAATATCTCACATGATTTTACATTTAACAAACAAGAACAATTATTTTAATTTTTTTTCATTTTTCAGGCTGTCAGAATTTGGATAAATCCTTTTATTTTAAAAGTTTTATTAAGTATGCTACTGCATGCTATTGACACCTACAAGTTTAGCTGACCTAAACTGGGTTTCAGGAGCAGAAAATAATTCTTTCCATGCTATTCATTCTTTGACTGTGATTACAGCTTCTTCCATGCAAAACACAAGTATGAAATGGTGAGCCGTATTTATCTTCCTTTCATTTATCCATTCCTTCAAGGACCATCATTCCAAAATTAATTTTGTGTTGAAGGTATAGGCTGTGAATTTGGGCAGAGCCTTAGGCAAAAGTCCTTGGGGCCATGGTGATGGTCTCTGATGTGTTTGTGCTGTAAGACCATATTTCTCATCTACCATTAGCTTAATCCCTGCCTGAGGACTCGAATAATTTTCAGCTAAAACTTGCTGGCTTTTAAAATGGGGAATACCTTCAGACCCACTTTGAGATATAAGGCTCTGATCTGTTTGAAAAGATATTCCATTTCTCTGCAATCCTTTCAGAAGGCCAAATAGACTTGCAGACCAAACTAAAACACCTTCCTGTATCTATAGATCTGTTTGCTCAGGAGGGCTGTGTGCTCTGGCTCAGATGGAACTGTTTACCCAACAGCTCAGCATTCACAGGTTTTCCTCTACGGTATAAACTGGTGGCAGATCAGAATCCAAACAGATCATCATCTCCCTGAGTAAACTGCTGAGAGGTGACAAAAGATGAGGAAAGGTCTTTTTCTCCACAAATCTCTTCCCTGTCTGCTCTCTAGACAAATCCAAATGGAGTTGTGTTTGGCATATCAAAGCATCCCACAGGCGCTGAGGATGATCACAATGTGCACAAGGAATGATCCAGTTTTCCCAGCGCAATGCACAAAGCACAAGTGGGGCTGGCTGATAGAAAACAACTGAGGAGGACAATTAGAACAGAAAGGTGTCAGAAGTACAGACACCCACTGGAAGTGTTTGAGTTATGAGAGGAAAATCATGTGATAGATAACTGAGAGATCGCTGATGTGTAAGTTGCAACCTTTGGGGTTTAATTTGGGATAAAGGATGCTGTACTTTGCTTAGAAAGATGTGTTTTTGTCTATTTCATTTTCTTGAAATTAAAATGTGCTTGGAAAGACTATTGTAAAGTGCTTTTAAAATGTGCTTGTAATGACTTTTGTAAAGTAAGGCAGGTCCTGGGAAATTTTAGAAGTCCTTGATGGTTTTTCCAAGTCCATGATTCACTTCAACTTTTTATTATACTGACAATGAACCAAAGGAAGGAGTAAAGCAAACAGAAAAGAAGTTGTGTAACAAAGAAGATTATAGATAGACAGGATACACTCAGATCTTTATTACAAAGAGATTCTTTTCCAGTGCTGGGGAATATTGCGGCTCTTAAATGGCTAAATGTTTATTATCTGTAAAAACTATAAAGATTTAATGGGCTTAAGTACAAAGCACACAGGTAAGAAAAAATCATAATTTTAAGTCCCACACGCTTTCTGAACTGTGCTGACCCAAAATGATTTCCCACTGTTTCCTTTCACTAGACACTTGCAGTTCCATTTTATCTTGTTCTTGGGAGCAGTAATTTAAAGAAGGTACTAGAGATTAAGTCCTCCTTACTTCTTGCCTGTGTTCTCTCCTAGGAGCTTTTTTGAGCACTTTTTGGGATGCAAGAAAACAGTTCCTGTATCTATATTTAAACATCCAGTTGGTATCTAGGAAATTGTAGTCTCCCAGGGCACCTCAGACAGGCAGTGAAGGGACAGGGGATACTCTGAATTATGCTCTGGAAGATGTGAGGTTAAGAGAACTTGCCTTCAAAGAGTTCTGTTCCACTGTGGGGGTAGAGAGAGCCACAGGAGACTGAGACTGCCACGGCTTGGAAAGCCTAAATACTGCTCTGGGCACTGATTATCCCACTAAGCTCAAACTGGAGGGGAAAATACTTTGTGGTAATAGCAGAGTAAACATTTACGATTTAGTTGGTAATCCAGTGATACAGCCAGTAAATTTATGTAGTGTTACAGTATTATATATCCCTGTGTTAGAATTTTGGGTGTTTAGTTACTGGTTTTCTTATTTTTTTAATCTCCTTATTTTAGAACTTCCTCTTTTCAAAATTAATTTAATATTTTTTTACCATTTTTTTATTGTAAATCAATGAATACTATTTAAGAGTGTCTTGTAATATGAGTCCAGAAAATGAGCAGTCATTGAGAATCTTATTCCTGATAATTTTCATAAGGAATAAGCAGTAGAAGGTAACCCTCTGTTTAGTGCAACCATTTTTAAATTTGAAAAGAGAAATGAATTTTTGAGGTCTTTTAGTTTCCCAAAATAAACTTGCTTATTAATTCTTTGGGGGTGTCCAAGAAGGAAAAGACTGATTATATGCATGCTGGTATTCTAATATTATCAAGTGATTTGGATTTTTTCTTCATTTTTAACTTGATAAGGAGCTGCTAAGGTACCCTATCCTAAAAGTACCATATGGTGAAATAGTTTTGATCTCTCTCTGCATATGTACACGTATCTTCATCAATTATGATGTAAAGACAGGAGAAAATAATCCTCTCATGTATTACTCTAGAGTATGCCAACACAACCATTACACATATTAGTTTCACCAGTAGTGGTGTGGGCTGGATTAGCAGTAGCAGCTTTTAAATTATGCAAGTGGCGTATGAATCAGAGAGATGCTTTTTCAAATGACTCACTCCCTTAGATAATTAGGCTGGGACAGATCTTAGGGTTTAAAAGTCTTAATGGATTTTGGAAACTTAGGGTCCTCAGACAAAAAAAAAAATATCAGCTGCATACCAGCTTTTATCTATTTATGACATTCTTGAGCTTACTATGGAGACACCACGCAAACTGCTGAACTTCATTATAATCATTTCAATGAGCAGTCCAGGAACGCTTGGTTGAGCTGATTTTACAGAATGTTCTACTTCAAAACCTATTCTGACATTCAGCTTTTGTTTGAAAAAGAAATCTGGTTACATATTATTGTACAAGTGGCTAGTTGTTCAGTTGTTTGCATCTGTTGTGACAGAATACTTTATCTTCAAGTGGGAAGGAACTTAATGAAGTATCCAGTTACTGAAGAGTTTTCATCTGCTTTCCATTGACCCCAGGCTCATCTTTGGTTATCCCAGTGTTCACTGTCATACTCAAGAATGAGCAAAAATCACTGGCAGTGGTATTTGCACAATAATACAGAGAGTAACTTCTTAGCAAAAATAAAAATCTTCAGTGTGTCATCAGTCATGCAAGAAGTTCCAGACATATGCAAATGAATGCAAAAATCTCCTGCTAACTTTTGTGAGCAAAACAATTTGGAACAGTGTTCTCTGTGTGGGAAGATGCCAGTCTGGGAAATACTGTGAGGAACTAGATTTGATTGAGTTATTCCACAAGGAACCCTACAATGGAGGAAATGATTCAAGGTATAAATAATTTTGAGGTTTAATTACTTCCTTAGGATATGTCATTCTCAGTATTTCCAAACTGCCATCTATTTTTTTCTTTTAAACTCAGTCCATGAGATGTTTTTAATCGTATGTGATATGGCGTAGAAATCAGTTGGAACTTAGAGGCACACACTTAAAAGTTCGTCAGATCCTTCCTAAGGGTTTAAGGGAAAATCCCCACACTGCTGTGATGTATGGCTGTAGCATCTACAGCTCAAGAGCTTCTCTTTCCAGACAGCAATAAGGCACAAGCTTCTTGCATTTTCCAGGTATTTCCAAGGTTACAGGTTTATTTCTATTTTTTTTCCCTTTAAAAAGAATATTGATATTTTACTTTTGTTGCCCTTCTTTTTCTTTGCTTGTAACAAATACTTCAGTGAATCCTATCTGTCCTTGCTCTTGAAATGCTCTCTGCCAGTCTTAACTTCCTACTAATTTATGGATTAATGGGAACATGGATAATCCGCGATGTGACAATGCCTAGACCTTTGAAACAGAGCAGTAATTGTGCTTTCTTGCTGCCTTTTTTTTTTTTTTCGCATGACACCTCTAGTTCTCTTGCTTTCCCTGCCTCTTTTGGTTTTAATAGTGTGTTTAATGTGGGTGGCAGTTTGGGTTTTGTTTTGGTAAGTGCAGGGTTTACTCCTACACCTTTTTTTTTATGTCAGATACATAATGAAATCTTTGAATATCAGGAAGAAGTTCTGACCTGTCACCCAGCATGAGGCTGGGGACTGTGGAACCATGTGTTGCTCAGAGAAATGGGAAGTTTCCAGTTACAACATTTCCTCCAGTTTAGAGACATGTCAAGTCATTCACCTACTTCTCACATGGACTAAAAGCTGGAGTCTCTTTTTGCAAATCTTTGCAAAAGTATTGCATTCACTGATGTATTTTTGTCTGAAAACATGGAAACAGCATGCCTCTTTGCTATCTAAAAAGGAGGCCCTGTAAGCACTCTCATTCTTTTGAATAATTACCTTTTTTTACTTTTGAAAATGCAACCTTTTAAACTGGGCTCTTTCTTTGAGGGACTTTCTGAAATCCGCCCAGTGACAGCAGCTGAATTGCAAGAAACTGAAAAATGAGTCTGATAATCTGAGTTTTTCAAACTTACACCATCCAAAATTCTTAATTTTTTTGTGATATACCCATAAATATTAAAGTATCTCTGCACCTTTGTAGAGGAATAGTTTTTCGATACTCCTGAAATAACATGGAAGACACTTTGTAATTAAAGTAATAACTTCTCAGATGTGAAGAGCTTATTCAAGCACTGATAAAGCAATAAAGCTTTTTGCCTCTAAATGAGCTATTGAAGTGGTGATATTAGTAATACTGGAAATGTTTTATTCCCGCCAGCATTATAACTATTGATGGCAGTGAGGATGGCATTGGTTTCAGGGGTGGGTTGCTGATTTAACATTGGCATATGTTTTTATGGCAGTATTTTCCTTCAAACACCAGAAATGTCTTATCTGATTTAGAATTTTATTGTTGGTCTTTATAAACTCATACATAAAATATTATGCAAAACTGATGCTACAACAATCCTTTATTAACATGATTTGAAAGGAAGATTTTCTGATAATAATTCAATTGGCTTCAGTAGCATACAATGGAACAGCCTTATTTTATTGCCGTGCTGTTTTAGTTAAAGCAACTAAAATCCATATTCTGTATGTGGATGGACAGTGATTTTGGTTTATTGACTCATTTATTTTAGGGAACTGAACTTTGTTTTAGTTTCTGCTTTGTCTGTGTTTTGAAGTAGTGGAACACTAGGAACTTAAAATACAACTTTAAAACAAAATTGTGAACTGTGTATCTTCACCCAGCCTTCTGGAGTTAGCAGAAATGCAGGTTTGGTGATGCCTGTTTAGGTGAAAGGTGATCTAAAGCCAGTTTCCTCCTGGCAGCTTTTCCTCCTGAGCAGCCCCTGACAATGTTTCTGGTCTCCTCTGTCCTAAGAGCACATGAGGGAGTTTCATGTTTCCTTCCTTTGTGCCATGGGGGAGCTTAGGAACAGTTGTTCCCCCATGCTCCAGGGGGGCAGATTCTCCCCAGATTTTACTTTATCTCTGCTGCCCTACTGAGAGTGACCTTTCCTGACACCAGAAATGCCATTTCTGGGGTTCCATCATCATCAGAAATATGTACAGGTGAAATGCTCCACTGTGATGTTTCTCAGAATGCCATATACATAAAAAATGGAGGAGTCATTGCTGTGTTTCTAAACTGGAATCCATGGTTGGTTTCTGGGGTGTTTGGTTGGTAGCAGTGAACTTTGGATCTCTGCCCTAATCACCTCAGTGTGGTAGGAACTCTTTGGTACCTGTGGTCATTTCTTGGTTTTGGTCAGCGACCTATTAATGAAATCCTTGAGCATCAGGAAGAAGTTCTGACCTGTCACCCAGTGTGAGGCTGGGGATTGTGGAACCATGTTTTGCTCAGAGAAATGGTGGGAAGTTTCCAGTTAAAACGTTTCCTCCAGTTTAGAGACATGCCAAGTCATTTACCTACTTCTCACATGGACTAAAAGTTGGAGTCTCTTTCAAGAGCTTACCTAAGCCTGAATATCAGCCTGAGAGAACTGGAGCAGAAAAATAAATGGCATTTGTCAGTTTATTTAGGGATTTCCCATAGTGTATTGACAAGAGGGAAGTTTATAACTTATGGGCACATGGAAGAAGAATGAGATTAGGAAGAATAACTGTACCAGTTTTGAGCAAAAATATTTTGCTCTTATCAAAGAGTCTTCTTTTGTTCAGAGCCTTTATACATGGTAAATGTAGGAATGCCACTGTGCAGCAGTCAGACAGTCACAATAAAGCAAAAAGTATCTTCTCCTATGCATAAATATTTATTTTTATTGCATTTTATATTTCCTTAAAGGGTATTCCATGAACTTACTGCTTTCCAGAGCAGTGCTTTTCCAAGCAACCACCAGTCCTGCAGTCAAGTCCTGGCCTTTGAATGATTCTCCCATTCCTGCAACAGCCACTGCTGAAGTTACTCTAAGAGGGGACAGATACAGAGATTTAGATGTGCTTCCTAAGAAGTGATCAGTAGGTAAGTTAAGTCAAGTCCATTTTGTTCTATAGGTGTAGTATTTTCACAACTCATTCAAAAAGTAAGTATTTATTGTCCAATAAGTTTTGCTATAAAACTTGTAACACCAACTTAAAACCTATTTTCCTTAATTCTTATGGATGGAGAACTCCTTATGGAAACACCAGGGGGAAAAAAAGTCTGTCACAGGGAACCTAATCCTGGCAAAGATTTCTAAAATCTCTGCAAGTATTTTTCTATTTTAGAACAGTTACTGCACTTTCTGATCAAGTGATTGGAAATGTTGGTGGCATTCTCTTGTTTTACTGGTCAGGTTAGGCAAATAGAAAAAAAAAAAAATCTATGAGGCTATTCTTTCTATTAGGCTCAAGTATGTCTGGATTAGGCCCCAAAAGTCTTTTCAGTATTCACCTCCCCTGGAATTCCCAGCTGGCTCCTCTAAGTACTTGTCCTTGCAGCAGGTTGCCCCTTGGAATTCTCTTGCTATTTACACCAATACATGAGGAATTTAAGTGGTGCACAATGTCTGCCTTTTAGCTCTTACAGTTAAATTTAGAAATTGGAGTTATCTTTTTATTCTTTAAATTCTGTCATTTTCCATCCTTCCTGTCATTTGCACACTGAAGGTAGTGATTTTCTTTAAAAGGCCCCGATTTAATGTGTGTATCCTAGCTGTCTGTGAATATTTGTAGGAATCCAGAGGAGAATGCCTTGTGTAGAATGTGCTTTTATGTTATGCAGTGCCACCACAAAAATGTCACTGTATTCACTCAACAGCAGAATTTGTCACCCTACATCTGCCATTAGAACATGCTACCTAAGTGAAAGTACCTTAATCTGTTTATTAGGAATTCCTACATGTAAGACATGATATTATAACATCCAAAGCAAATGCATATAAATTTTAGGCTATATTTCTGGAAAAATTGTATTTTCATTCTCTGTTGAAGTAATTTTTTGTGAGACGTGTGTGATAAGAAAGCTAAGTTAAACCTATTTAGGAATATTTGAATGGTTTACAGACCTGTCTTTCCCTTTTATCTATTTTAAGAATTAGCTGCTTCCTAGATAAGCACATCCCATCTACTCAATAAATGTCTATATTTCTAAATGATGATGAATAAACTCATGAGTACATATGGTTATGGTAGGCTGAGAAGAATTGGTGGTTTCTTTCAATTGTAAGGTTTCTGTCTCATTGCTTTTCATCTTTGTATGTTTTACAAAAAGAGAACTGGCAAGTTGGAAGTATAATCTGGATAGCTTGGATGAATGCAGACTGCAGTTTTTTTCTTGATCTGAAATGTTGGTCTCTGGCTGAGTTTTGCAAGTGTTATAGGAGTTCCTTTTCCACCTTTAAATATGCAGTTATTATATTTGATTATGTGTTAGACCTGCTTTATTGTGCTTTTATTGCACTCTGAAGAGATTTGATTTGTATTTTTAAGATACTTAAATGTCCTTTAGAATATATTAAAAGAGGAAAGATTGTTTGTAAGGTATTGAATTAGCTGAAAATAACGTGGGTGGTAACTCAAGTAGCGTATTCAGTACATACATAAAGACTAAATTAGAGCTCTGTATATCCCATTTATCCAGAGCCAAATGTACTTGAAAATGATATTAGCAAAGGATCCAAGCCCTGAATGCACATGACATTTTTTTCAGGCTGCATTTCCACACCCTGTTCGGGCTATCTCGGTTCCTGAGCAGAGGGAGGCAGAATTTTCCTGCCTCTCCTCTTGTTTTCTGTGTTTTCCATTAGGAGTCCTCTTTACTCACGTACAGAAGTGCATTTGCCCATATGTACAGTCTGCCTTTGTAACATGATTTGATAAACCTCCTTAATCTACCTTATGTGGAATTTCAGTGGCAGGTTTCAGCACAGCATCAGATGCCAGAGCAGGACAGAAAGGCAGCAGGTTTTATACCTTTCAAAACAAGGGGAGGTCCTTGCTGCTCCAGTGCAGTGGCCCTCTGAGCACTGTGTGAGCCACCCTGAGAGATGGGAGTAGAAGCCATCTCAGATATGTTTTTCCAGGATACTTTATATGTGGCAAAGGATGGAATATGCTGATGTCTTCCTTCTGCTTTCAGCTAGCCTTGGAAAGGTAATGAGATGTACAGTACAACCCCAAAGAACCCTGTGTGGTTTGTCTTTGGTCATGGCCTTTTAGCAGGCTTTTGGTCTCACTTGGATCCATCTGTAGCATCAGAGTTCTTGGAGGATTCGCTTCAAGGATTTATCTGCCATTTCCAGGTCTTCTGTGCCTTAATGACTAATCAGAAACCTTTAGATTTCCTGAAGATGGCCATACATATCTCCCTGAGCTGTTAATCATGAACATCTGTATGCAGGTATTTAGGTAGATAATTTTAGTTGATGAGATTCATTTATTAAGCACTACGAGGGGTTTAACTACTCTCTCCATGTTAATGTGCTGTTCTCCAAGCAAAAATAGAACATTCGTGCTTGATTGATGTTTAAATAATTTCATTATCAAGGAGAATAATAGGATGGACATTGACAGCTTGAGAGAAAGCCAATGCTGATTAGAATTACAAATTTGTTAAAAAAAAAAAATTACACTCTTTATAATCAGCATAACATCCCTCACTGAAGCAGCCTGAATAACTACAACATTGCCCTTTAAATTCTCTGTTTATAAGGAGAGGGAAATTATCTGTCTTTTTTAGAATTAAATAAGAATATTATCCTAAACCAACCTTTTTCCTGATAGGGCTCTTGTAATGTGTGTAAGAGTTTTAAGTGGAGAAAATACTATTTAAAAAATCCATTTTATTTCTTTTGTTAAAGAATTTACTATTTTATTAATTATCTGTTTCTAAATTAAAATGAAGTAGGAGTAGCATAGACTTGCAGCTATATCTATACTTCCCAGAATTGCCCCCTAAAACTTTGGTATTAAGTGCTTAAGGAGTTCCTTCAAAATCTCTCCTAGCTAAATTCTATAGTTGAGTGGAAAGGAAGACACCACTAGTCTTTAGCATTTGCTCTCTAGGGAGCTGTTGGAAATGTTCATAAACTCTTCTTTAATGCTTCTAGTCCTAAAAGGAACTGAGAAAGGATGAGTGCCTGAAACTTCTTCTTCCCATCTGAAGACAGCATTGGAAAGTGGAACTCTTTGCAATTGAATTGTTTACATTTAATATTGTGCATCTTTAGGGGAATGCACAATCATACTGATTTTAGTGTGACTGCTGAGATAGGCTAGAATTTGCCATGTAGGCAAAAAGGGTTGATTCTTAAAGACTTTTTAAAATTTGTGTGCTTGTGGAGGAGCTAACAGTATGGCAAACAAATCCAGAGCAACTTGTGTGTCAATAAATACTACTTTGCTTTTGTAAATTTGATTAATGGTAGGAGCACAGTTCAGGTATGCTGACAGTGGTCGAAATGAGTTGCAGCTCTTGCTCTTACATCCAGATTTTGAATTTTAAATAGAAAACCCTGTCACATCCAAAAACTTAGTTGAGTCTGCTCTAGAGACACAGGTCCAGATTTCAATTCTGCCATAAATAGCTCTGGTATTTTGTATCTGGATGAGGATGCAGTGTTTAGCAGTGAAAATTCCTAAGCTGCATATTAGTGGAGAGTGAAAAGTGCCATTCCATGCTTCCAGGATTCTCCTGGACAAATTTGGCAGTGTTTGAATAAGGGTCTGGCCAAGAGCCCAGCTGAGGCCAAGCCAGTGACATGGCCCTTGCATGTCCAGCTCACAGAAATCCACTGCACTTTCCAGCCAGGCCTGAGCTTTTTCCTTTGCTGCCTTTCCATAGTGTGTGGCTGTATGGGACAACACACACATTCCACTGTCCTTATTCTCATTTCCTCTGTGGCTCTGTTGCAGCCCCTATTGCACAGATTTAGTGGCTCCTGGAATGGAGTAGCTTTGTGTTCTGTCATCACTCCCCCAAATCATACCAACAGCAGAAGGGCTGACTTGTGCCCCATCACTGTCTGTGACATACCCAGTGTCACTTGCTCTTGAGGACTGGGTTATTGTTTTCAAATGGATTTTTTTTTCCTCCCCTGTGAATTTAAAATTCTGATTGCAGTAAGTAGAACAGTAAAAGACAATGAGAGGGAAGAAACAAACCCAGAATATGCTACTGGAGAGTATATCTTCAAAGGCTTCTGAATAAATACAAAGCAATTTTCATTATTTGGAGTAAAAGAAGCCAATTTCATATCAGTTTTATTTTCATAACCATTCCAGTGTAAACAAGATTTTTACTGATCTACTACTGTAGCAGAGAAATGAGAGCTCTGATGTTACCTGCAAGTTTCATTATTTGTTTGGTGAATAATTTGAATTTATTGTGTGTGTAATTTTCCCCTTGCCTTTACCACTAACCATATCTCTGCCCATGACTGAGAGAAGGATGTTTTACAGTAGCCACAAAAATAAGAGTTGAGCTGATGATTCCCCCTATAAGAATGCAATGCAACAAGGCAATTAATTTTTTGAAAGTCAGTCAGATACTTTTGGAACCTCTCAATGTTTCACAAGGATGGTCTTTCAGCTGGGAGTATTGATAGTTTTTGCAGAAATGCAAAGAATTCCTGCAAAGAATTTAAATCTGTAGCCTCTCTTCTAAAACAAAATCAGCAGAAGGGAACAATCAAGCAACATTTGTAAGTAAAAAGAACTCTGTACTTACTCTTACACTGCCAGCTCTTCACAGAATACTTGGGAAATAAATGACTCTACTGCATCTTTGAATTCCTGATGCAGTTAAATTTATCATTATTCCTCTTTACTAAATTTTTCTATCCTTTTACAAAACAAGGGATATATTCTTTGCTCAGCTCCAGAAGCTTCACTGAAGCTTAAAATTGGTTCAGCTCCATTTATCCCAATAAAATTACACCTATTTACCCTAGCAGGCTTCAATGAGTATGGCTGAGACACACTTTTACTCAGGATAGATCAGTGCTTTCCCTCATTTTTTGTCAGTAATATACTTAAAAGAAAATAAATACCTGGCCAGGAATGGGATTTCAGTAATAAAATGTAGTTAAATATTTTGCTTAACACTGTTTGTTCTTGCATATGTACTCAAAGGAAATGGCATAGAAGATGGTTGCCAGAAGCAATAATCAGTGTCACACCAGAACTGAATTACTTGCAGTGAAGGTATTCTTCCTGTAAGCTGCACATTTACACTCATTTTTTATTCACTCTTAAACTGAGCCATTACTTTGCCTTGTGTCTTTGCTCACGTTTAGGGTTTCACTGAGTACACCTACCCTTAGTGCTAGCCATGTGTTGAAAAATACACCTGTAGTTGCTCTACCAGAGCTGGTAATGCTGCCTTTCCAATTTTAATTTTTTTCCCAGTTGCTAAATAACCCATCTGCATTCTGCAAATCATCAGTTCAAAACAGCTGCTACAGTGATACAGTCAATTAGCTGTTTTTCAAACGAGGAGAAATCACTCAAAGAAGGTTTATGCTATAATGAGGATTTTATTTATTATGTCTTTACTGCTTCTGTGTTTTAAATGCAGCAAAATATTCAGGTAAGCATTCTGTCTTTGATGGGAAAGCATTTGCTTATGTCATAGAAAAGGAAAGAGAAGCATCTGTTCTGCCTCCTTGTAAATTACCTGCCAAAGGACAACGACCTAGAAAGTTGTACCAACCACATGTATGGTATGTCAAGGGTAAAGAGTGATGGGTGAGAAGTTAATTTGTGTTTTAGCATATACAGAATGTCCAGTGGTGGTAACTGGGGGAGAGCCTGGGCTTGGTGGGAACTGTGACCTGAAACATCCTGGATGGTTCCTGTGGTGCAGATACAGCCCTTTATTTCCCTCCCTTCTCACATTCATTTAGTCCTTGCTCTGACACCCCTTCCTTAAACAGTTTTATTGATGTGTGTATTTTATCCTTCACTTATAAGTTTTAAAGATCTTCCACTGTAAGCAAATTAAACTCTACACATTAAAAAAAAGTCATTTCATAACCCATGAGACATCATTTGCAAGACTAATGCAAAAGAAGAGTAAGGATACACACATGTACAAAGCGTATGACAAAAAACAATTTGTTTCTCCAGTTCCAAGCCTACAAAATCCTCTTTGACTTTGCAGCCAGCTTTTGTGGGTTGCAGGCAAAACTCTCAAGCAAAATATAAGTAGATTTTGGTTCTGTGCTTTACAATTTGTGTTTGCTGGGAAGAACAGGGGAAGCGATTAATATGCTTCAGCTCCTTAACTGAAAAGAAGATTAATTTCTTTTCCAACAAAAAGGCTTGAGAAGTAAAAACATTTCCTCCAGTTGGTCACAATGGGTGGAGAACAAGCAGTTAACTCTGTTTGGAGGGAACAGGGACAGAGACTGAGCCCTTTGTGGAGGAAAGCAAATTTCCCCAATATGGAGAAAGGGATTTTGGGGACCAGATGTTGGAATGCTGACCCTGCTCGTTTATATGTACAGTCACAGAAGAGAGACTGTATTTCGCTGAAATGTTTTGTATTTTTGTTCATTATTAATACATTAAAATGTTGTATTAATATATTCTCTTAGCATCAGGGTGTAGAATAAAGGTTCTGTCATGGTTGTCCAGGCTGAAGGTTTAAATCACCTTCACTTACCACTGATCACATTCCCAAAAATGTAAAAATGCGTTTTTGAGGATGCTGTTAAAACTGTTTTATTCCTCTATCATTTTGGACCACCAAATAATACTGAACGTTCTCATTTGGAAAGATAATAGGCAAGAAGAAGCAGCTATGAGTATTGTGGCATTTGGCAGAATCACATGTTTCTTGCTATGCAAGACTTGTCTACATGGATTGTACTTGAGTTTTTTTGGTAGGGTTGCTTTTTTTACACTAATACTCTATTTAGGAGATTTTTTTTTTTTTAAATTTATAGATCTGTTAAATGCAGATTCTTGCAGATTAATATTCTACAGTGACTGCAACTAAAAGGATTTTGGGCCGGTCTTGAACAAACTGCAGCTAAGTCAGACACAATCATCAACTATTTCTGTCATAAAATACCCATTGATTCCAATATGAGTTTTTGAAGGAAAGTGGTTAGCCTTGTCTTTCATTAAAGGGTCAGTAAACTGAGATTTGCTGTATAAATATCAGGGGGGTTGAGGTCTGATCAATTTAAGGTCTGATCTTTTGAAGAGTTCAGCATGCAGCAATTGTCTCATAGATAGTGAGAGAGAGAGAGAGCAGCATCTGAGAAACTTCTTGTAGCTGAAGAATCACAATTATTTCCCCTTAAGTGGAAATTTAGTGAACATGCAACATTATCTTGAAGTATGTTGTGTGTAATCAATTATCTTTTCACTGATAGAGTGACTTGTACTGTGTAAGTTACAAAGGAGAGTCTTTGCCCTGGATAATGGATAAAAGTCTTTCCTACAATTTGTGTATTTTCTTGTAACAATAGCTTTAATCATGCACAACTCCAGCTCTCTAATATCTGTACATTACCTTTAACAAACCTGCCTACAGTCTTTAGTTTGTCAGAGTATTATGTTCCTCTCCATTCTTCAATTTACACTGATTTTCTGTGAAGATGTAAAGTGTTTTTGCTCAAAATTCAGCACTCATATAAGAAAATACCACTGTACCTAAACCCATGGTGATAACTCAGTACTGTCCCCACAGCTTTGTGGCTGCCAGGGCTCCTCTACTGCAAGAACACAGGAATACCCTTTCCTTTTAGTGCAGGGCAAGGCAGGAACCTTCAGCCATTGAGACAAGCACTGGGATCTAAATCACACCTCACCGGAGCCTCTGGCTAGAAAAAAGAGAATTCCCAGGTAGTATTATAGCAGTGGGTTTCTAATTGCACTTTAGGAAATTACTGTTTTTTATGAAAGGGTGATATTTCTCTCAAAAAGCAAATAGTTCCTCAGGAAAAAATAATTATGCTGCTGAAAGCATAATTTTCTTTTAAGATACTTAGAATAACTTCTAAGTGAAAATGTTTTCAAGCAGCCATTAAGTCATTAGAGTTAACAGGGGTGTGATGTTTTATCCCAGCAGCTGAATTCAGAGGTAACACCTTCTACTGCTGACAGTAAGTTACAAGACAATTACATAATTGATATTCTTGAAGTCACCAGCAAATTGCTAGGAAGAATAGAGCTGTTTCTATGGTTCCGAAACAAAGGGTAAGATTTCACAGGAATTTATGCTTGTCCTGCTCAGTCTCATGCATTACATTTATTACCATAAAAATAGACTATACTGACTTCTGGTTATTGAGGGTACAAGCACACAGATATCAACAAAATACCTGTGGTCCACATGGAATTATTTTATTTTAATAGCAAGTTGTAAACACCATAAGGTGTTTACAGTGACAAATAGACACTTATCACTGCTCACACACTGCATATTCTTTCTTGAAAAGAGTATTTCTGAGGATGATGAAGAGTAATTTATCAGGTTTTCCTTGGAATACATGATACAGCATTTGGGAATTGTATAAAGGAATTATCAGTGGTAAATTTGATTTGAAATCTCTTGGGTGAGTGGAATGACCTTTCAGCTAGTGGAAAGAATATATTTTCAAAGAGCACATTTTTCTTATTATTGTAAGAAAAATCACTGTTGCTTATGTGACAATTCTACTTACAGCACCCTGCTTTAGCAGCTGAACTTCTGAATTCTTAGTAACCAAAAGTACAGTGAATCTATATGGAATTGCTTCAGATTTCTACAAATTAACTTCATATAAATTTGGGTCCAGTCCCAAACTATGAATCAGCCATGAAGAAATCATTGGGAAAACTTCAGTGAAAGACTAAATTTGGACCCAACCATCAGCTATGCTACCACTTTCTTTTACCAAAGATAGTTGTTTTTGAAACAAAAACACTCTCATCTTTCTGTTACATGTTTAGACATTTTCTCTGACTAGATTTCTCATTCTCTTTTCGTGTTGAAAGACTGTTTATAAACATTTATTAAATGCAAGTAGCACAAAACTTAGATGTGAAACATTCCTGATAATAGTGGAAACTTGAACCAAAATAATATTACAGCACCAAGCAATAACACTTAAGAACATTAAGATTGCCATTAAATAGAACCAGGCAGCACCTGCTAAATCAAGTTTAGGGAAAGAAAGCAGGGCCCTAGGCTGAATGTAATTTTCTTCACTCTTTAGAGAGTTACATGTCAAAGCATCATGTGGTTCACCTAAGGGCAGAACAAAACTAGAAGCATCACTTAATTTTTTTTAATGTAAAAAAGCACTAAGATAAAAATACTTTCCCATGCAAAAGGCTAGCATTACACTGGTTTTCTGTGGGACAAATTTTTAAAAGGCCTTTTGTACCTTGGGCAAATAATTTTGTCATCAGCCATCATTTATATTTTCAAATTCTTACAGCCTGCTCTGTTATGAAAACAACCTAAGGCAGGGAATTTTCCCCCTTGATGCTTGCGTGGTAGTCGGTGCAATGTGATAGCCCATGGCTCTGGGGGACTGAAATGCAATTCCAATTGTAAAAAACATCTCCTTTCCCCCCCACCTAAGCTGAATGCAGGCCTGCAGGTGGGATGAATCTCTTTACACTCAATGGAAATAGCCTTGATATGAAACCTGCACTCACCTCTCCTCAAGGACTATCAGCATTTAAAATCTGATTGGTTGAAAAGAATAAACTTAAATTACTTCAGTTTCCATTTCCCTCTCTGAGTCACCTAAGTAGTCATTTGTAATGATAGCAAGATTTTCTTTAGGCCGTTGCTCTGTGAATGTCACACAGGAGAAGTTCTACCCCTGCTTCCTCTCTTGTAGTAATCCCAAGAACTGAGTTCTAAAAGCAGCAAACTGCAGTTTGTGAAGGCGAGGGGAGCTTTAAGAGGGCTCCAAATTGAGTTTTGCACTTTTCTTCATTGATTTCTTATCTAGCCTCTCCTGGTTAGGAATTGTTGCATGTTAAATCTCAGCAGTGTATTTACAAAATGAAATTACTGAGCATACACCTGGGGGAGAGAAAACATAAATTGAAAGCTGTAATAAGTGATAGCTTTCCTGTTCTCAAGTTTAATCAAATTGCTTCCTTGATCTTAAAAATACAGAGGTGTCTTCCCAAAAGCTTCATGCGGTAAAAAAAATGTTATGATAAATCAGGAAAGAGTGAGTACATTTCATAGTCCTTCTCTTGTAGTGCTTTATGTTTCCTTTTTGTTTTCTGTAGAAATAAATTAGTTTTTTTCTTATTACAAAGAAATTTAAAAATGGAACTGAAAAATTCTATCCATCTTTGAAAGTGGTATGAGTGATTTTATAGAGAAAAGGAAATACTGTTACAGCAAGGTTAAATGGTTACATTAGTACACAGCTGATACATTGCAATTTTTACCCATACCACCTTTCTGCTTTTAATAAGTCCTCTCATAATATATCATTTGGTCATGTGTTCTTCATGTATAAAAAGCAGTTGGTTTATCAGTCAGAAACTTTTTGAGTTCCTGGTTGATGTTTTGAGGGTGGGCCTGTACACCATTTGAAACAAGGGGAATTTGATGTATTTAAGTTTGGTCAGCTAAAAAGATTTTCCCCCCCCCACTTCTTTTTTCCCCTCTTATTTCTTTTTTTTTTTTCATAGTCTGTTTGAAGTGTTTGGTTTTCACCTTAGTGAAATTGCCTTTTTAGGTTACCTTTAATGCTGGGTGGGGCATTGTCGGGGTTTTGCCAGTTTGTGTCTCAGGACCAGCAGTTGTGCAGCTGGCACTCCGGGAGGAGCATGAGGAGAGAGCAAGAAACTTGTTTGTAGTTGTTTTTCTGATTTCCTTATCTGCCCTATGCAAACACAGAGATTTTTACTAAGAACATGATTTACTGAGTGCTCTTTGAAGTAGAACAATAGCAGGGTTTGTAAGGACCAATCTTTTTGGGGTTCTTTTATCATTAATAAACATCATGTTCTAATTTTTCACTCAGTCTTTTGGATCCAAGGACATACTTGGGCATTGTTGAAGGAAAGTGACATAGCAGTCACTGAAACACATGCAGGTGTTCCCACTCCAGATCAAGATGCCTATATATAGTGTCCCACGTGCATTCAATAAATAGAAATCCAGAAATTTACCTGTGATAAATGCATAGACCCTGATTGGAGTGAGAGCAGCACTGGGCTTGATGAGAGTGTTGTTCCAAATTGATGATGCCTCACTGTGTTTTTTTATTGTAACAGATATTTTAGGCAAAAAAGAGATTTTTAAAGGCAAGTCAAAAATATTCTTTGAGGTATCAGAGAAAATCACTTGTAGTAGCTGTTGAGATTTAAAGCTGTCAGTCAGCTGTGTAATAAATTTCTAGGCATTATTTGAATATATGAATTTCTATATTTCTGCTACTGCTGGATGGACTCTTCCTGCTGTCTACCTGAGTTACAGTTTCAGTGTTATTCTGGATTTGTGCTACTACTGTGGCCTAATCCAAAAGTCACAGAGTTACGTGGAATGATTGTTTTTCCATTAGTACCATGTATGTTTTAAATGGTGAGTTTTCAAATGTATTAAATTGCTCTTTTAAATAGCCCTTGAACAAAAAATTAGCTTATAAAATACAATGTTGATAAGTATTGCATGAAGTGAATCAACCACACTTTCATATTTTGTATTAAGGTCCTTGAGATCCACCCTAGAGTTATTTTTGGGGAATGGAGAAACTTGACACAATCCCCCTCACCATATCCATGCTTTTCGTGAATTTGATAATTCTGCACCTCATTTTATTTTAATGAGAAACACCTTGATGTGTCTCACACTTGAATGTTAATGTATCTAACCGTGGGAAGCAAGGAGATAATCTGACTTGTACTGACTTGAATTTGCTGTTGCCTGAGGGCCTGCACTTGGGCTGTGCTTTGGGAAGTGTGGGATAACCAGGTTAAGCCATGATCTGTGGTCCCAGAGAGATGAGCAGGGACTGCTGCAGGAGTCACATCATGTGTCTTAAATTGCTGCAGCTCTGCCCTCACTTCCTTAAGGTAGATTCAATTTATTGTTCAAAGTCTTGGCTTATTAACATATTATTCATGTAATATTCACTTATTATTAACATATTGCTTATGTCCATGGTTACTAAACCATAGAGATTAACTCAAAATGTGTTTGGAACAGATAAAATTTAGAGCAGTTTTATGTGTGGTCTCCTAATCACATATGTCTTATTTATACATATGATGTCTCAGCATGCTAAGTCAGGTTTAAAACAAGCGTATTTTTCTGTTTGTCTATCTTATCTAAAATTTATAGCATTAATTAGACAGAGGAAGGTTGTGATTCATGCAGCCTTTTATTTTATGTGACATTACAGAAGCACTGTGCACCCAGGAGCCATTGCTAACATTTGAGGGTGAGCTGATGAGGAGCATTCTTGAAAGCTTCTTCTGTGTCTGTCTAAAATGAGTGCAAGCCTGATCTCCAGCAGCCGGTACATTCCAAGAATATCCAGAGCATACACCACTTTCATATTTAATTTATGAGGATAATGCAAAAATCCATATCATCCTATATATTTAGGACATTTTCTGTGATTTTTCTTGAGAAGTATTTCAATTAGAAATGAAGTTGTCCATGTCTAAGGAAAATGAAAACAGCCAAAGAGGTCGGGGTGGATAGGGCCTGATCCAGTGAGTGACATCTCTGCCTGTGGCAGGGGGGTTGGAACTAGACCAGCTTTTAGACCTTTCCAACTCAGGATTCTCTCGTTCTATGATATCAGCTGGTTTCTGCTGTTGCCATTTCACACAAAAAACTTGTGAAATACGTTTTCATCAAAGAATCAAAGGCAAAATACAAATCTTGGACTGATAAATCTTTGAAATTAATGATTGCATGAAATAATTTTGGGGAAGAAAATTAATTTCATTAAAAGCATGGTGTTCTATCTAGATTCAGTTTAACCTATTAGAAATAAGGAGAGCTGCTTTTCTGAGTTTCTGAGGTTTTATTTCTTAATCACAGTGTTAATCCAAGTCTTTATGCTGGGTTTTTTGGCATATTCAGGATCTTGTTATTTTTTTATTTTATTTTATTTTTTTTAAATGTTGTTCCAGACAGTAAGGACATGAGTATGTCTAGAGAGTCTGTTACATTGTTTACTCTTCCAACTTACTGCAGAGATGCACCTCACTGTTAATGAGGGTGATTTATCTGCTCAGGATAATCACTGCATGAATAGTACTTTACACCATGGGTTACTATAGTAACACTTCTGTAGTTTTATGCTCATATCCCAGTATATCTTATTTTCCAAATGCTCTCTGTGGAAATTTTCAAATTAGCTTATCACTTGAAAACATTTGTGAAGGACATTTTTACCTCAATATTATTTAATATGGTTGTTATGGCAACCATATATTTCTTTTGCTGTTTTACCTATGAAAAGATGGTGCTTGTACCTCTAGCAAATGAGGGAAAAAATAATTTACTTTTATTCCTACACATATGGCACCCTCTAACAATAGTGAATTTAGCATGAAGCATAAAAAGGGTTTGGGCTGTGCTTTCCTTCTCCTGGACTTTATACTGACACACACAAAATCTTGATTGATAAGATTGATTAAAACATGTGATACTGCTGCTTTTGCAGGCTTTGGGGTGAGATAATTACCTGAAATGAGGTACTTTGAGTCAAAAGCTTGAAAAATGGGCCCAGGTGAACTTAAATGAGGTTCCACAGGCCCAAGTGCAGGGTGCTGCTCCTGGGCTGGGGCAGTCCCAGACTCAGAGAAGAGCACTGAATTTTGCAGGTAGACAAGTCTCCCTTATTTTGATTAGGAAGTACATCTTAAATGGCAGTCTCTAGCATGGCCATCTAAGCACCCTAAAAATGTTCATATTAAAACACTTTTCTGGAGGAAAATGAGAGAAATTTCATTTTCAAAGCAAATTCTTAAATCCTTGGTACATCTTATCTGTTTACCAGGCAACAATGTATGTATATACACAATCCTCCACTCAGGTGATTCAAAAATATTTAGATCCTGGGATTAAAATTAATCATTTGTGTTTGAGAAATAAGAGTCTCTTTATAGATACAAATCTCTTGCCCTCAGATGCATGCAATTATGGAGCTGTGTTGTTGGTATTGAAATTTAGCTCATACGTTTTAGATAAGAGATGTTTCAAATAATTTCATAACTGATACTTACTTTATAAGCTTCCAATGCAAATTTCAAATTAAAATTGCCATTACAGTGAAAATATCAATCAGTGCCCCTTCATGGTTTAAGAACCAGTGTTACAGCCAAGGCTCATATAAAGCATCTTTTAGTTTACTTGTTCGGAGTAATGACAAGGCATTTTGTGTTTATCAGCAGGTGCATACTCTAATTAAAATGAACAGAAGAGCAACATTAAGGACAACCTAGTACTTCTCAGACTGAGATGTATAATAAAATGTTGCAGTAATTATTTCAAATGTGTATCAGGGTATTACAAACTAAGCTTTTGGATTCCTTACCCTGAGAATTAATCACTAGTAGTTAATTGAATTTGTGATCTGACAAAGCCCTATCTCCACCATCTCAGTCTCTAAACCAATACTGACATTCAGCTAAAATTTAACCTCTTACTGCAGTCAGTGGTACAAAAGTCTGTATCTGCTGAGCAAAGTGGTTATTGAAATATGATAATTTAAGTTTTATAAGACTGTAAAAAGAATGTTTTTATTGAAAGGAAACATATAGCTTAGCGAGGAAATTTTATCTAAAACTTAAATGGAGTCTAGGAAATAGAATTAGTTACAGCTCTCTCTGTAAGACAAGGTAAAAGTTGTTTACTACAAAACTGTTACAGGTTTGTATTGTTTTTTAATGGGCTCTGAAATAAGTATTTACCTCTTTGGAAAATAAATTCGAAATACAATAATACAGAAAGCAAAATAATTCAGGTTAAATCATTCATGGACAGATCTAGAATCAGTAGGAATTTGTGCTCTGCTGTGATGTTACTCAAGGAGCAGCCACATCAATCTTTGTTAATTGGATAAGTTTTCCTGAAACCTCTACATTGGGGCTTCAGCAGTGGCTAATTTTGTGTAAACCTCACCCCAGTTTGAGTGCTGTGAGAAGTATTAGAATTATTTTTAGGAAATGGATTAGCACTGTTTATAAACAAACTATGTCCTCTAAGATACCCATCTAATTTATGATCTTTCAAGGCTATGGACTGTTTTCTGGTAATGAGACACATACATTGAAAAGCTGCCTGTGCCATGTCCAACAGGCAAGAGAGGTTTTGAAGACAATGGAAGACATCTAGGGCTCACTTCTGTGTGATTAAATTAAACTCTCTTGTTTATCCATGAAACAGGGCCTTTAATTGTATTCCTGCATCAGGGAGTGTGCTGGCCTCCATGATCAGGCACAGGGATCTTGGAGAAATACTGGTGGAACTTCAGTGGGGCTGCACTGGAGGGTGTGTTATCAAGATGCTAATCCCTGATATTGCAGGGTTATCACAACGCTGATCTCTGACTCTCTTCTGATTTAACAGCACTCAGCAAAGCACGCAAACACTTCAACTGTACCCTTTTCTTTGCAAGTTGAAGCTTTTGCTTTATTTTGGAAGAATAATTAGGAAAAATGTGTTGATTATTTTCTGGCATTGCTGAGCAAATAGGCTTTTTGCTTCTGGGAGTTTGGGGTTTGCTGTTTATTTTCTTTCCTATTTCACTTTGTATTCTAGCACTTATGTCAAACTGGAGTCACTCTGAGGGTCCCAGGCTACAGCAGAATCCATTCCATTCAATGTCAGTCAGAACTAAGAGGTCACTTGCACATCATTCTGGAATCTCCATCTCTTCTAATCTCAAACCACTCATCTGATCCATTGCAGGAAAAGAATACAAAACAGTGCAGTTTGCCATGAGCTCGTTTCATGCCTGAACTAGAAGATGTAACTTTGGTTTCTCTGAGTTATTTCCTGGGTATTGACTGCTGTGAAGTCTAAAGCCCATTACACTGCTCTGTTAATAAAAGTTGGCTTTTTGGCCAGTTTATTACCCAGGTTGAACATTACACTCGTGAGCAGGGGCTACTGAAATCAGAATATTTCTATAGGCTGTGTGAACTCCCAGAGTTTAAGTGAGCAAAGTTTTGATGCTTTGATCCTGCTGAAAATATTATTATAGCACGTGTGACTTTTGTTATATTTCCGTAAATGTCCGACTTCTAATCGTGTTTTGTAACATACATTCACTTTTGATACTCTGAGGGAAAAAAAAATCCCACTTTTTCATAGGGAGAATGTAAATGTTTAAAGTGCAGCATAATTAGCATTTGTGTGGCAAACCTTTTTCACGGGGATTTGTCATACCAAATATTTAATTAAATTGAGGTGAAATAGTGTTATTCATGCAAAGCAGTTTTGTTAGAATAATTAAATTGCTTCAAAAAGATTTTCCTGGACTTTCTTTC
This sequence comes from Trochalopteron elliotii, assembly GCA_024734555.1. Classification (NCBI taxonomy): domain Eukaryota; kingdom Metazoa; phylum Chordata; class Aves; order Passeriformes; family Leiothrichidae; genus Trochalopteron; species Trochalopteron elliotii. Next base: position 917,779 of record JANPWX010000594.1, on the reverse strand, counting down.
TGCATCAAGTATGGGTTTATTTGAAAACCCTTCAGCCAAGAGTGGGTTCAGTTTCTAGAGGTCACTAATGGGCACTGGTCTATGTATCCTACTTAATACATACCTGATAGCTTGATAAAAGAATTTATAATGTGTGTGTGCTCAGTGAATGACAATTACCAATAAATCTTTTGTTTAAAGAAAAGAAAAGGAAAAAAAAAGGATAACATAGGAAAACTAACTCTGCTTTCCTAAATACAGAAGTAGTGCAAAGTCTTCTCTGACTTCACCTTGAGAGACTGCTAAACAAGTGGCTGCTTGCTGGCTCTGCAGGAAAAATTAAATTCCAGATGAGTCCTTGCAGCTCCCAGGCTGTACCATGTCTTTTACTGGGCAGGGGACCTCCTGAAAGTGAAGCTGTGTGTGAACTGCTGGCATTGCCACAGCCCTGCTTGGTCTGGAGCGGTTCTTGCTCTTCAGCAGCATCACTGCACCCACCACTGCTGCCCAAAGGAGGTTTGGCAAAGTCTCTTCTCAAAGGTTTGAAGCCACTGTTCATTGATGTGAGTGCTTACCCCAGGCACATTTCAGCTGCCTTGGCAGGCCCTCCCAGTGTCTGATTTTCTGCCCTTTATGACATGACAGGTTCTTAACAGGAATATGATAAAATCCACATTCGGGTTACCCTCTTGGCTCCTCTGGTTTCCTGACTCTCTCTTGGAGCACCTGGCATGGCTCTCTGGCTGGGGCACCTGGAGAGCAGGCTGGCAGATATTACAGAGGGAAGCCCCAGTTAGTACAGTATGGGTATAATTGATCCCACACTGTCATCTGAAAGAGAAAGAAAATTGATTTAGAATGATGACTACTGTAGAAAAGTCTAGATGTACTCTTCAGGATGAAGTAAAAACCTTTTGTTCATGTAAAAATAGCATTCAGCAGTAGACAGAAGTATATTTTGTGGATCTGAAAACTGCTTCAGAAAAATAATCTCAATATCACCAGAGTATTTCTCAATCAAATTCATGCAGTAACCTCTCTGGTTATTTCCAATGACAAAACCATAAATTTGTCTCTGCGTGTCAGAATATTAAGATGTGAGATGTCTTTGGGCTTTAGATAATTTAAACATTAAATGCATGCACAACAGAAAAAAACTGGTGCTTTGAATTGACTGAAAAAACAAAAATGTGTCATGCTTTGTCGTGGTTCCTGCCTATAATGGCTGTGCCAGTGACAGCTTCATCTCCAACCACAGATCCCCTTTTCCCTTTTCTCTTCTTTTCCCTTTTCCAACACCCCTGATCTGCCTGGCATCTGGAGGGGGTTACAGCTGCCCATTAAGGACTGTCTGCAATTATACTGGATTAAATTTAGTGGGGCAGGGCACTTTTGGTCTGTGTTATAGCAATGTGTTCAGCCTCAAGGAGATTAATTTGCTTGGTGATGCAATAAATAAAGTCTACAGGTACTGATCTCCAGGTAAAACTTACGGTCATTATTCAGGCTTCAGGTGTTAGGTGCAAGTTGAACTGAATTTGGATGCATTTAACTTGTTGAAGATAAACACAAAACCTTCCCAGGGAATTTGATACTCTCAGATTGTCACAATGCTGACTTTTGCTGGGACAATATTGAGATATGAGAAAAAATATCTCATGTAATGAAAATTGAGCTCTGTGTTCAGTGTTCTGTGCAAGACTGATGCGTAGTATCAGCTAGTGGAACTCTAAAGGCAAGAAAAGAAGGAAAGCACTTTTTAAAAATATTATGTTCGCTATCTGGAATCAGTATGGTTCATTCTATCATTCCTTTTTAAAAAAGTTATGACCTGCTGCTTTGGCAGATGGAGTTGGTGAAAATACAACTGCTTCCATGTTTGTGTTTATGACTGTATTGCATCAGAAAATTATTTCCCTGAAAAACCATATGTTGGTCAGCTGGGAGGAAAACTGTTACATAAATCTTGAAAATATTTTGTTTATAAACCGAAATATTCATAGACAGGGATTAAAACTAGAAAAAAAGCACCAGCATGGAAAATTCTGGACTCAGCACTTATTGGTAGTTTAAGAGTGAACAAATGCACATCCAAAAAGGATGGGCCCTTGTCTGTCTGTCTGTAAGAGAGGTATTTTTCAAATTGGTGTAAGTCCTAAATGGGCATGTTTTTAGTACCTTTGCTTGTGGTCAGAAGAGAAAATAATCCAGGATCTACTCTAAGAAGTATGATTCAGAAGCACAGAGGCATTGCAGGAGGGTAAATCCAGTGCAGTGGCAAAATAAATAGGTTTTTTTCCCCTTTTGTCTGTTTTTCTGCAGGTTTTTTTCCTTCCCAAGCTTGTCTCACTTTTCACATGCTTGTTGCTGTAGCAGGGAAGAGAGCAGCGAGGCAGCTCTGGAGTTGCTTCACCATCTGTTTCTCAGCTCTTTGTTCAAACTCTCTGATCAGAACCTCGGAACCCCTGTTGTCTTCCTTCTGAGGTGAGGTTATTGGGGCCTTTCCTGTTGTGGCAGTGCTGCTTTACTTCTGTTATGTTTGCCATTTTTGTCAGTGAATTGTTCCTCAGTAGAAACAGCAATTCGTCAGCACAAACTGCATAAGAAAGAATGAGGGTTGCTTGAAGTCTGCATAAAAATCAAGTTTATGTGTATTTGTTTTAAGTTCTACTGAGGTCAGTTATATCATATTTTATGTTCAATGGAAAAAAGGGCGTGGACTTGTTTAATACATTATCTATATTTAACTACTCTGACCAATTAAAAAAATTATGATAGACTTACTGACATAAAAATTGTAAAACTTCATCTTTTAATGTGATGTATCAACTTTGACTCTGTTTTTTGCCTTACATTTTAAAATATTTGTTTAGAACTTCTTTAATGTCTTCAGACTTCTCACAGAATAATCCTTCGTGTGTAACAGAAGATGAGAGTCAAATTATTGTTTGTCTATGTTATAAATATGCCTGGTAAAATCATGACTTTCTCCTCCGGCATTAGCTCAAAATAAAAAATCAGATTTTGTTAATTCCAGCCCACAGCTCATTCTGTATTCAGCTCAAAGTAAGATGTATTCCATGGGTTGATCTCCATCTTTTCTGACAAATGTGCTGATGCTGTGCTAAATAGGCTTAAAACCTGTGTTAAAGATATTTTAGAAGTATTTGTTGGGTTGTACAAGACTGTCTATAAAGGAATGAGCACAGGGAGCTGATGGGGCAGCTCAAAACACGAAGATGAAAGCAAACAGAATTAGAATTCGACAAAAAAAGGAATCCATTGTTGGATGGTCTGACACAGAATGGAAGTGTTTGAAGGCACAGGTGATGAGAAGTTGTAGAGATTCTTTCCCAGCTCCCATGGATTAGATATGAGATGATTTTATGGAAAAAATTTGCAGATATCTGTTGCAGGGGTTTGTTGCCTTTGTAACACTGATTATCCAAACAAGGCAAGAATGGTAGCAAGCACTTTAAAGGGTTACAGAGATGCTTTTGTGCACAATACTCATGATTTAAAAATATATGTTCTTTTTTCAGTAAGATGATTTTCTGCTTACAAACCTGCATTGAATAAGGAATGATGAAATGTAGGAGATACATCTGTTCCATCCTGCTTTGTTTTCATTTGAGTCTGTTTAGGTTATGTTTATTGTATTCTTATCCCATGTCTTGAGAACCAAGGCATAAATTGAGCTGACTGTATTATCCTTCAAAAACACTGTGAAAGGAGATGCAAAATAAATGCAGGTATCATTGGCAGAGCAAGAGATATTAGAGATGAAAAGCTGGCACCTTTTGTACAGTGCTGAATGCCATGGAAATAATCAGTTTCCTGATAAAGTTTATAAGCAAGAAAGGAAATTAAACACAAAACCTATTCAATGTGATGGACCTTTCTTAAAATCACAGGTTCTACATAAGTTGAAAGGAGATATTTAGTAAAATAAAGTAGTAAACAAGCAGCACAGAAGTCTGAAGACTACTAAGGGTGAATATGTTTAATTTTAGGTGAGGAGAAGAATCTGAGGCAGATGGATAAAATGATGTATGTTGCCTGGAGTTATTTAATTCAGTCCTGCTGTGGTAAGTTAAGTCTGCTTTGCTGTTATTAGCATATGCAGTTATTTCATTAACTGACCCTGCTAAATGCCTGCAGACATCCTGTGACACTTAATAAAGTCAAATATGGCAAACCTCTCTTATAGCTGTATAAAGCAAGTGTAGTTAAGAAAGATATTTGCATACTGTAATTGTTGGACAGTATTGGAACAAAGCCTTTGAAAGCACAGACCCCACTGGTTGTTGGTCTGGAGATGTGAATGGCAGCTCTGAAGCTGAAGGACTGTGTAGCTTTATGAAAAATGAGGGAAAAATAAATGTAGTTCATTTTGTATCTTCTGCATATATAATATTCAGCTTTGTTTAATAGTAATATTTTCCAGCTGCCCTTTGTGGATTTAGTTGACTGAGTTCTGTGAATAATAGTGGATTATCCATTTAAATCCACTTAAAAATCTGAGCTTTTATTTACTATTCAGCTGTTTAGATTAAAGTCCAGAAAGAACATGAGGGTCACATCCAGACTGGGTTGTTTCAACCTTCCATCATTCCAAGGCAGCTTAAATAAAACATGTGTGGTTTACCCAAGAACCAGCTAATTGACATCCTTGCATTGTTAACAGGTGGGGTTTGCAGAGTAGCATCAGAATAGAATCAGCACACACACTCAGCTTCCTGAACATGCACCCACTGCAGAGGAACTCTAAAGAGATTCATTTTTTTTTCCCTTTTGGTGAGTTTTTATTGTGCTCTGAAAGAGCAGAAATGACCATACAGAATTAGCAGAAGTCCCTAGGGCCTACAGAAAACTATTCAAAAACTAACTAGTTTATCTTCCTTGCATGTTGGCTTTCTGTACACAGAATTTTCAGGAATGGGATGGCAGAGGTAGTACTTACATAGGGGAGATGCTGAAGAAAAACCTGTGTCAGAGAGGGAACAGGAAATGTGCACACACAGAACTGCAAAATGTAATCACCATAATAGTGTGTTCTCACTACAGCTGTTTAATTAACACAAGAGGGAATCCTTGGGAAGACAGATGAATGCATCAGTTTTATATTGATATTTCTGCCTTGTGGTCATGAGAATGATTAAATTCAGCAAAACTTTAATGGGCTTCAAAAGAGACTATAATAGAACTGGAAGTTAGCAGTTTGGGCTGGTTTAGGATGAATTATAAAATTTTTTCCATTTCTTCAATTTGGCTCAGCTGGAAAGCAGTTTTCACCTAGATTTTACCTGGAGTCAATCCTCACTTCTTGCTCAAGACTCCTTAGTTAATTCACTTGGGTAAGTTCACACCAATAAAAAGAATATAAAATATTATTTGCTCCTTTAATCTGAAGCCATGAAAGGTCAGGCAGTTGGACCTGGATGATTGTTGTTTGTCCCTCCCAGCTGAACAATTCCACTCCCTCTATTCAAAGGTCAGAAGGGATGTAGGTGTTGAACATGGACCCTACTGGCCTCCTCTATTGGTGCTTCTCCCAAAAATTAGAGATCTTTGATGTGTGACTGAAGTACAGCTCAAATGGAAAAGTGTGGCACCTCTTGGAATACACAGATTTGCTCAGAAAACCCCAAAGCAGAATTTGGTGCCAGAAGATCATTGTTCTGGGAATGCAACCTTCCAAGTATGGCATTCTGCACAAGGTTAGTTTATGTGTCTGTATTCATATTTGAGGGGAATAGCTCATTTTGAAATAGCCTGAAGAAACACCCACCCACCTGGGTGAGTGAGATGAAAAACAAAGTACTGACAACTCTTTTCATCGTTAATCTTTAAGGATTTTACTTGGGACAAATTCCTCTTACAATTCCACGTAGAAATCTTCACCCAACAGAGCTGTTGGATAGCAGGTGGAATATTGTTTTCCTCCATTTTGCTTTCTCTGACTTCTTGCCTTTGCAAAAAGGAGAATTGTCACAAAAACAAAACAAACAAACGAACAAAAACCCAAACAACAAACAAACAAACAAAAACCCACAAAAAAATTTGTAGCAAACTCCATGTTTGGCCTGGAATTGTTATTTTACAAAATATATACTAATTAATAGTTAGGAACTGCAGAGCCTACTTAATTCTCCTGAATTCCTAGAGAATTCTCTCACAGAGAATTTATATGGTGTGCTACATGTCTCCAAACAAGGATAATGTCTGTGTCTCAATGTTTACAGCCTTATTGCTCCTCCACACCAGTGCCTTGCAGTTCAGAGTGAATCTCATTGTTCACATTTGCACATTTCTTCTGACAAATATGCATTTTGTGATCGAGTTGTTAAGCATTTTTAAAGTAATTTCTATGTCAGGCCACCTTCTTAATTCACTGCCAAAGTGGTTCATTTCCCTCTGCATTATTTTTTCCTATGTATTTTCTGTCCTGTTCCCTTATGGTTGGCTGCCTATCTGCTGTGACTGAATCTTGTCTTGTTTCTCAGCAATCCTCAGTTCTCTCCCAGGCTCCTCATTCTTCAAGAAAGTTTATAGCAATAGTGAATAGAATTATGTCAACTTTGGTCATGCTCTTCCTTTCATGTTACTATTTTTATTCTTGTCCTCTGATCCTTTTATGGATTGCATTTATGAGATCTGTTTTAAAAAACCCTAATACCTTTTCTAGTCTTGTTTTCTCATTTTGACTCTAACAGTAAACCTTTTGTGGTTTACTGATACGTTTTCTAAGGCAGGAGAATCTGAATACAATAAAACTTGAACTACTTGTTGCATTCTCCTGCCATTTCCCATCGTTCACAATGTTACTTTGCTACTCCTTCACTTCTGACTTTGTTCCCTGCAATTTGCCTGTATTCACATATCTACATTGTGAAGATACCTTCCACATTCAGATCCTGCCTTTTTGTACATAGCCTCTCAAAATGAAATACTTGGTTTTACCTGTACTGCTAAATATTCCTGCACAAGTCATGGTTTCCTTTCTTTTTAACCTGACACCACATCTCTGACAATCAGGGTTTTTTTTGTTCTGCAAATGACAAATATAAATTCATCTTCCTGGTTTGTCGTCCTACCATGACAAACTCTTCTCTCTCTGTAGGTTACTCTGTGTGGTCACTTCCTTCCTGTGGGTTTTTCATTCACTGTTATCCCTCAGCACAGTCCTGAAGCTCCTTCTTTTGTGCCTCCACATGCACAAACACTTGAACTGAACTCAATCACAGTTGTTGCTGCTGATCTCAGCACAGCACTTGGGATCCAAAAAGGCCTTCTGAGTTTTGTTTGGAATCTGAGGCAAAATTTAGAGTAAACCTGTCCTTATGTTTAATATTTTCTTGACATTGTTTGTTGCTAGCCTCTTTTTGGAAGTTACATAGCAAATAAACTTCAATTTGCCAAATGTCACTTCTGCCCATTGTGATTGAACTCTGGCAAATATTTGTTCAATTTGCAGCTTTGCTTCTGCCAGAGATTGATGGAACTTTTCTGGTGCAGAGATGAAACTTCTGGTGTGCTCATATGTTCTCAGACAAGTTACAGGTTGTCAGCTGAGGCATTTTAATCTACCCCATACGCATACTACCTGCTCAGTGCCAAGACAAAATAAATTTCGTTTTCTGCAAGCATCAGGAAAAGGCTGTGGTAATGAATCTGAGCATTTCCACCAGCAGCAGCTCAGCCTCTTACCAGCTTCGAAGGTAATGCTGCTGTGAGAAGAGACTGCACCAGCAGATATCCAAGCCTGGGCTGGTGATCTTGCTGTTTGCCTTCCTTCCTCCTCAGGATTTTGATCCCAAAAGCTCCATGGCCTTTTTGGCAGCATCTCCTCCAGTCAACAATGCCAAATGTGTCCTGACACTTGGCCATAACCAGAGGAGTAATCTCAAAGGGGTATTTTATAGCCAACCCCCCAACTGCATCTGTCACTATTTTATATATATAATAGTGTGCTTTTGGCTGTGGCTCAGGTGGTGTGTCTGGAAAGAAGAATAGACTTCATCTAAACTCAGATATTTCTATGAATGTTTTACTTGTTTAAAGTGGCTTGTATCTCAACATTTTTCTGCTTGCTATTCACATCTGAATCCCTCAATATATTGAGTTTGAGAAAGAATCCCTCTGGAGTTGTGCTTGTTGGTGTTTTTGGCATTTGTTCATGAAGACAGTCCCCTGATTCAATGAATTCATATTAATGGAGCACAAATATGTGGATTACAATTAGAAACTCCCCACCTTGCAGAGAATTTCATTAGTGCTCTTTGTCAGCAGTGGGAATGTTATTGTCAGAAAATTTCAATATCATACTGGAGATATTGCAGCAGCTCGCAGCCATTGGTGCAGCAAGTTGTTACCAGAGTACTGCATTTCTATGTGTCTGTATTCAAATATATCATACTTTGAAGACTGAACTATTACTGCCCTTGAGCAAAGATATATGTATGATTAGCCTGTGCTAATAAAACCTTATCACAAACCCACAGCTTGAAGGATGAAGCAGAGGTTACTGAAATGCACAAATACAGAATGAAAGCATAGGTCTTGAAAGCACAAACACAGCATGATACTGCAGGTATCAGAGGTATGAATAACTCATCAATGGCCATTAAATTAGCGTGACCTTGTGAGATGTTAAAATCAGTGTTAGGGATAGCAGCGACAACATTAAAATACAGAACTACAGACAGTAAATTCACCCATAATATGGAACTGTGAACCCATGACAAGGGAGGCAGTAGGTGCTGTGTTAAAAATAATGCTAAAACTGACCCCATGCACACCCAGGAGCAAGGTGGAATAGATGATGAACATCACACTCCTGACAAAGGACACGGGATGCTGATAAATTGTTGTCCCTCTTTCTCCTTGAAGTCAGCCAACCCCATTAAGATGTGAACTTACAAGAGTACAGAAAGGAAGGCAAAGAAAGAAGAGGATTGTAGAAACCTAGAGTGAGCAGAGATAGAGAAAGAAATATCAGAGCATATCTATATCAGAGATATAGAGCAGAAATATCAGAGAAAAAGACATATATTAGAAAGTTTGTAAATGCCAAGTTTAACTGTCTTTATTGGAAACAAGTTGTGGGACTAATAATAGTCATCAGTTCAACTAATAAGACTTTAATTAGACTAAAGATATATTCCTACCTTCACTGAGCAGCATGTTCCTTTAGCTTACGTAAATGACATGGATTGCTTGGTATGATACCACGTGGCCCTGAGGCTTGGAGGTTAAATTTGGAAGCAGCAGTGCATGATAAATATGTCAGTTGTCACAGTGGTTATTTAGCCCAAGTTCTGTAAAAGTTTTTTAGCCAATTCTTTCCACCAGCATCTCTGAGAGCTGGCTGTCTTTCATAGTAATTTTCCCCAGGGTGAACAAAGGAAGAAGTGAAGGATTTCTTTTCAGTCTTTTGTACTGAAGGATGGGATCTTGTTATAGCAATCACTCACTGGGGAGAGCATGAGTCTGCTAAACTTCTCTCATTAAAGCAAGGCAACCAGTTTAGTTATGATGCTGCACCCCCAGGAGAATTTATTCAAGTGGGCTGGATTAGGTCTTGATAAACAGATATGACTGGGTCTTCAACTGGATTGCATTCACAATAAATAAAACTAATTCCTGTTAGGCTCCTCTAGTGGCAGATACCATTTTGACAGGCTTAATGTTAGTAAATACGAAGCTATAGAAAGATCCATATAAATTACAGTTTCAGGGAGACACTGTTACTGACAGACAACTGGCATTTAGGATTTTGGCCTAAGTTATGTAAGTGTGTGATGTTCTAATCAGAACTGAGAAGAGCTGAATTAGGATTAGCTGCAGTCCTTCCATCCCACAGTGATTCAGGTGAAATTCAGGCAGGCATTGCCTGATGCAGGATTCTGTGCTGGGTAAAGGTAGGCAAGCAGTTCTTTGATAATAAAAGGTCTGCCTACAAAGGGGCAAAATCCAGGCTACTCCTTCAGTCAAGTGCTGCATTTTGTATCTGGTAGGGAACTGGCTTTTAAATAGTAGAGGCTCCAGTTCTACCTGGCTTCTAAGTCAGTGTGATTTAGGTAACTTCCTGGGTAACTATTTTAAAAGAGGATGAATCACTGCACAATGATTTATTCATCATCTCTCCTAACCCTGCTCAACACAGGGCACACTTCAAACTTGGCAGCTTTCTCAGCCCCTCATCTGTGAATGTTTAAGCATCTCCAAACGCAGCCATTTCACAGCCCACTGAAATCCAGTTTCTGCCTGCCCCCACTCCTCTCAGCCCCCTGCCTTGTGGCCTTTCCGTGGGTTTCCTGCAGTATTTCAATGCCTGCCTTGTTCCAGGGAGCCCTGGGGTGGACTTATTTCTACACACGAGGTTTTATGAGTGCAGCAGAGCCAAAGGAACTTTTTGCTCAGCCTTTTGTTCAACAGCCTTATTAATGCAACCCAGTGTGCAGGTGACTTTCATTGTCTCAAGGACACAATTCTGAGGCACTTTTAACTCGGCCACCATGGAAGAATTTCTTGTCAGTAATACAATCTCACTGCTGATGTATTTTTACACTTAGTTATCTCATGAACCATTTTGTCTCTGGCTAAAAAGAAATACTGCATTGAACTAGGGAATTAAAAAGCACGGGCATTGAATTCTATTTACTTCAGAAAGGAGAGTTTTGATCAGAATCACCTTTATCAGGTGCTAGAACAGCAGTTTTACTATTACTTACAAACTATTTCATAAAATTGTCTTATCCTGTAAATTGTGTAATGTAAACATAAGTAAAATCACTGAAGGTTTTCAAAATAGTTTTAATGTTAAATGCATAAAAATGCAAGTTCAGTAATTTTGCAGGAAGAGCTATATTTCTCAAATTATAATGCATATTGCAATATTAAATAATTGAACAAGGGATTAGAAATACTTAAAAATAAAACGCTTTTCCTTTTTCTTCCCATCCATTTTGATTTTTATGATCATTCAGGCAGTAGACTGATGCCACATAAGAGGAACACTTTTCTTGGAAGAAGATGCTCTTGATTTTTAAAAGAATATTATGCAATAGGAACAAAACCTCAATAAATTTTATGTTTCAGGGTGATAGTATGGGTGATAATTAAGTGTTTAGTTGTATAAAATCTTACCTACACATTGGGCAGACCATCTGCTTGGTATGGCCATGACTTCCTTTGGAATAGAACAAAGGTATGGTTTGAGATGGACAGCTAGAAAAAATAGCATAAATAGCTCAGCATATTTCTATAAATGTGGATTTTATTTAAAACTAGAAGCCAAAATGTTGTTTGCTGTTTTTAAAAGCAGAAACAATCTCTCATGTTAATTTATAAAATTCTATAGTTTACAAATACTGGCTTTATAAGTGGCTGAGGATTAAGTTTTTTCTTCAGTGTTAATGAGGAAAGATTCTGTGGATTTATTTGTTTAATTTATGTTTCAGATAAAGACTTTAGCTGGAATGCTTCTTTTGTCCCTCAGAAACACCCTGGGTTTAATTTGGGAGGATGATCACTTGCCTGGTAAAGTTTGTGCTGGATGATTTTCCTAGCCTATAATTTCTCAGCATATAATATTTGAGCATGAAAAATACTTTCCAAGAATTGATGTGATTATGTTTGTACCAGCCTGGAAAGAAATACAAATTGCATTTAAATGAAATCTCTGCTTTCCATCTTCATCAGTCAATCCCATTATGCACATAATACCTAAATAAGGAGAAACCTGTAATGTTCAACAGGTTCTGTGGTAGGATCAGTCCCTTTATGCCCCTTTTGTCATCTGCAGAATGTGTGTATTTGAATTCAGAGAGTTGTGCTGGCAAAAGGAGATTTACTGTGTTTCAGTGTCAGATGGAAAACTTTGGGGTAGTAGAACTAGTGAAGGACAAATAAAAACTGACTAAAGGAGAAGAAAGATGGGAAAATTGATTTAAAGATCTCCAGGACCCTACAAAACTAAGAAAGTAGGCAAAAATAAGCATATTTCTTTCCTCAGGTGCTGTATCTTTCTGCTGTTTTGATTTTTCATATGTGCAGTTCTTGGAGTTTACTTTACCCTTGGTGATTCTTCCGGAGATTCTTGTTACTTCAATAGAGCCCTATAAAGTTTGGTCATTAAAGCAAAACTGCAACAGGCCGTGTAGCATTTCTCTCTTAGGAGAACTGCACTGGTAAATCAGGAAAAGGCAAAATAAACATGTAAAATGCAAAAATAAATAATGAAACAGTCTTCAGAAAATACACAGCAATTTTCTGTTCATTTCTTTAATCTGTCCAGTTTTTCAATGGTGCCTGTAAGACCCAATGATGATTAATATTCAGGCTCATTTCTAACATTTGTTGCGATTTGAATAGTAATTTGTGTAACTTGGTCTCATGGAAAATCTTTGGAAGAAAGATCAGTCATACCAGCACAGAGGAAACAGAATAAAAATAAATAAAAGTTTTGTGGAATAAATTCTGGACTTTTTTGGAACAGGCTGGCTCTGTCCTTGAAGAGCATAGCAAATGAAATCCGTGAAGACAAATTGTTGTGAGAGTTGATAGATGCAGCATCACTGGGAAAGACAGAACATGTTTCTGCCAGGCATGTTTGGGAATAGGGACCTGAATATTTTCATTAATCTTGTCATAGCTTATTGCTACTAACTTCCACAACAAAGATAGATTTTCCTTTGTAGCTGTGAATAAATATGCTTCCTGAAGAAGGCTCTGACAATTTACCTTTTTCACATTCCATTGGTATTTTTACACCTCTCATTCTTGCCAGAATTAAGGAACTCATTACTTCATAGAATTGGAATAACTTTTAAGAAATGCTGCACCATTATATCTCACAGCCAAATCACTCTTAATCACATCAGATTGTTTTCTCTTTCAGATGCAGAAATGTATCCCCATTCAGGGCTTGACAATAATGAGGTCCACAGGCTCAGTGGTGACTTGTGCTGGATTATTAAGGTCAAAATGCCAGTTTTTCAGAACTGAGAATTCTCTGATGAAATCTCCTTCTCATTTCAGATTTCAGGAGCCCTATCTCACTCCGTGAACTTTGTATTTACATCTTTGAAAACTGAAATAAGCTATTAACTGCTAGCCCCATTCTGGTGGGGAAAGAAAAACGAAAAGACAAAGTTTGAGATTGATCCTGGGATTGATCAAGAGTTATTTATGGTCACTCTGAAAGTTTGAGAGCACTGAGGTTCAGAGGAAATGCTTACTAACCACGGAGAGCTGCAGCAGTGTCTGGGAGAGACAGGAATGAAGTCTCTTTTCAAAGACACACCAGGCTTCAGCTTGGGGTTCACGGTTCCAAAACCAGGTCACCAGGTAGGTGGTCTCAGAAATATTTCTTTCATATGACTGGTATTGTGTCATATCTCCTTTGCAATGAGCAGCACAAATTGACATTTTAAAAGCCTATCTTTAGTTCTTATTTTTTGAGCATGGCATCCATTTATTTCTCTGTGAGCAAATATTCATAGCTGTGAACAAATTCTTTTCATAATCAAAGGAAAAAAGACTCTTAAGACTCTTCCCCTTCAGCACCAGGAAGAAAAATGTTTTCAAAATTGCTATAAACAGGAGTTGCAAGTGTCTTCAGCTGTTCACTCCCTGTTGCTTTGCAGCCAGCTTTTCATCACTGTCTGTGAGCCTGGGCTATGTGTGTTTCTGCAGGGACTCTCTTTTCCTCATCAGTTCTCAGCAGTCCAGGATTAAACACATTTGATTGCTTTATATGTGTGCATTAAGCCAGTAATGAGTAATTGCTGCACTGGTTTCCTTCAGTGACTGAGAGAGGCTGTCATTTTCCTGATGTCTTTCCTTTGGAGAGCTTAAGCTAATTGATCTCTAAATGAAAAGCTTCATTCTGAATCTCTGAAGCCGGTGGTGGTTTTGTCATGACCTCGGGGGAAAAGGCATGAAGGCCCCATAGGCACAATTTGGGAATTCCTTATCTGCATGTCTGATACTCCTGGTGCACCATTGTGAATAGGATTAAAAATCTGAGCAGAATTGCAGTTACAAAATCAATGCTATGCCCTCTGCAGCTGAGAGTCATTTTTTTGAACAATGGGAGTTGTTTTATACTAAGAGAAGTTTAAGGATCTCTGCCTGAAGGGGACTGAGTAATAACTGCTGAAAAAAATGGGCACAGATCTGTACACATCCCCTCAGGAAGTCACTTCATTATATTTCCAAGTGTACACATTTGGATGCATGAATTTCATACATACATTTAATGCAGTGAAATTAATGGAAACACTTCAGAGTTGAAGTGGAGTAGGTGACCTGGTAGTGCAGAATCAGAACAAGAGAGGAAAGAGAGAGAAGGAAGAGGCAGATGTGCAGCAAAGTGCAGACCCAGGTTATTTCCACTGTAGACTACAGACAGTGAGCAGGACTTTTGCTGAAAGAATTCACCAAGGTTCTACATTGATTGGCTTAGATTAAATTAAATACAAAGGAGAGGAGAAGAGTTAATGTAGGTAAGTAAAAGAGGTACGCCAATAATTGATGCCTTTCTTCACTAGAGCAATTGATTAAAAACCCAACTTGAATTACATCACAATTTCAAATTGTCATTTTTCCTCCCTACATTTTCATTTCTAAGTTGAATAAAACTTAAGCTTCATAGTTCTAAGTGTGTAAGACGTGCTTCTAATTAAATTTTTGGTAAACATTAGAGACATAAATGTAAACAAAAATGATTATTTGGACAGCTTCATTTTGAAAACGTAAGATATATATCCAACAATAATGCCAATAATTTTTTAGTTCTTTCTCTTGCAAATTAAATGACCTTCATACCAAACCCTCTGAGGTCCTTTGGTTTGTTTTAGCAAACGGCATATTGAGGAAGGAGTCTCTTGTAAGTTTACTAATGATGAATCTGAAACAGTCTATGGCTAAAGAGCCTGAAGAAATGCTGTGATGTCCTGGTCCCTGAATATTGTAGATCAATACAAAGGAGGAGTAGAGCAGCAGTTCTATACTCCTGACTGTGAAATATGGGATTATTTTGCTTACGACCCTGTTTTAACTGCTGTGATCTCCCTTGAGATCACTACTGCTGGTTTGAGAGCCACTGAAGGAGAGCAAAGCGTTGGCCAGGAGGTGCAGGAAGAAGGCTTGGCAGCAGGAGAGCCATGTTCCAGCAGGGAACAATCCCCCACGCTGCTCTGGACTGCTGGCTCCCAGGGAAGGGGTTTGCTGTGATCTGAGTGGAAAAGGGCCTTGGAGAGGCACCTGACAGTCTCTCAGGCTGTGTTTGAGATCACTTCAGGTAAAAGGATACACTAAAATAACTCCACCCAGTACGCCACATTTCCTTCTGCATGACACCATTCGACAACAGAGTTTCCTGGGTTTGTTGACATTTCTTATTACCTAATTATCATTAAAATTACTTCTTGCTAAGTGTGTATTTCCTCCTAATAAGACTGTGTTTATGGCACTCTGAGTACAGCGTTAGGTGCTGAACCCTCCTGCAGTTCTGATTTCTGTTCTCAGGTGCACTTGCCTGTCAGCGTCTGATAGACGATCCCTAATCAGCAGCTGGCTACAGCAGCTGACAATCATAATTGTGCCAAGGAGGAAAATAAAGCCCAGTTAAAATGTGTATTTGCTGTGCTATAAGTCGTGACAAGGTTTCTCCACCAGGGCTCCATGTAAGGAAGGAAAACTGCAGTCCCTTCAGTTATTTAAGGAAATTATCCCTGTAGGTGCTGAACAGTCTGATAGAAATCAAAATACTTTGTATATTAGAAGTACACCTATATATACGCCTATATTTTTTGCAGTTTATATTCCTGTATTTTCATTTGATTTTTCTTCTATTTCAGAAGTTCCTTACAACAAGAGCAACTGAGACTTTTTTCTTTTAAAATAAGTATTCCTAATTTTCAATGACAAATATTTCTATTTGCTGAATACAGAAGGTAGTTTACCATGTTATATATTAATACACTTTGGGATGGGAGGTTGTTCTGAAGGTCATCTCAGAGGTTCTGTGATGGTTATAAATTTAGTTTTCTCTTAGATCATTGGCTATCATGAGAAAGGAAAAATTAACTTTGGGTTCTCCTGTAAAAATGAAATTCACTTCCGGCTGGTACTGTAGTTGTAGGTTTTTTTCCCCCCCCAAAATCAATTAATGTTTGTAAATCAATTAATGTTTGTAGATCATTATGCTATTTCTAGTGTTGAAAACAACATATTCTGTGCTATGGTGTCAGTACTTATCCTTCATCTGGCAGTGAACCCAGTGGGAGCTGTGCTAGAGTAAGAAGATGACTTTATAGAAATGATGTGTTGGTACTTCTCTATTTTACTGAGGGATATTTTGAAACACAGAAATTTTACAGGAAGATAGAAATACCACCCTGCTAACTCAGCTCAAATCATCTTGCTGGCACTGAATTCTTCTTTTCTTTGCTTTTTGATCACCTTCAGAACTCTTGATCTCTGACACAGCCATTAGTGCAGGACTACTCTGGGATGTTGCCTACCCCCAGTGCCTCCTGAGGAGTGGGAAGGAGATCTTGGCTTCTGCTGGTCCTGCCCAAGCCACTGGAGTGGGCATGGCCTGTGTTGAGATCCCTCTTGGCTTCTGGGTAAGCTTCCATTAGGGAACATCTGAGCCTTTATTAGTAACTACCTATTTTTAATGTGAGTGTAGGGGTTGAGGACTTCACTGAGCTTCAGGAAGAATGAATGCTCAGCACTGTAATATTGTCTTTGTCCAGTCGTTTATGAACAAAAATCAAATCGAGTTATTAATGGATGATAATGATGAACATATCATCTAGCATCTATAATGTTACGATCTTCCATACTTGAACAAATAGGTTTTTTAATACTAGCTAACATAAAGATTCCTGACTATTTGAGGTGGGCTGTCACCCCTCTCATCATATGCAGACATCTCAATACATCTTATGTCCAGAATGCCCATGTAAGCAAAAACTTCTAGCTCAGAATGAATGTAGGAAATCCTATTTTGTAAAATTGCCATCTCATGCTTAATCTTTGATTATTAAAACTTACTTTTACATTTGACTGTTTAGGCTTGCATTAAAAGAAATATCTGTAATGTTGTTTGGACAAAACAAAAAGCAGCCTGGAAATTTTAGAAAGATGGGAAGATAATATGTTGAAATAGAAATTTAAGAGTGAGAAGGCATTGAAGTATTGAAAAGTGTTGGCAAGGCAGACTGTTAATGAGAAGAGAGAGCATTTTTATAGATCCTTGAAAGAGCTATTCAAAACTGAAGGAATGTGAAATTAATTATAGGTTACTTTATTCCATATGTCTGAAAAATCTGAATTGGCTTCATTTCTTTGTATACCATGGTTCCATTGAGAAGTTTGTGTATGTCTGTTGGAGACATGGTAGTTCTGCCTCAAGTAGGGGAAATAGTCCTGTTCTAAATACCAGTTTGCTGAAATGTTTGCCAAATTGTGACTATTGCCTAGTGAGTAATGTCTTGTGATTGCCTCTCCCTCTTCAGAGGCTGGACTGTGACTGACTCCCATAGAAACTACCACTCCACAGATAAATGTTTAATTATTATTTGGGATTGTAAAGAATCCCCAGATGAAAGGCGCGGGAAGTGAAGAGTGGCAGCACGCTGCAGAACGCCATTAATTTACAGTAATTGACATATCCAGTGCAATCACTGAATTTTATGAAGCAGTCAATAAGGAGAAATCATGCTTATTTGCAGGCACAAGGCTTAGACTGGCTCTCTTGTTGCAGCAGCTGTGATGCCTTTCCCCTGTACAGGGAGCAGAACGTGGTTTCCTGGGACAGGCGAAGGGTCAGGCAGTGTCACAGTGCCTTTTTCACAAGGACTTACGTGAGGAGCATCAGAAGTATGCAAAACATTGCCTGTGAGACTTCTCTTTGATTGCTTCATATTTTCTTGCTTGTGTTTGGAGAAGGTGTTAACTCATTTAATACAGTGGAATAAAATGAACTGTTGGAAGGCTGAGGAAGATCATGGTCAGCTTGTTTCTGTTTCTTGTCCCTACAAATATTGTAGGGGAAAACCTGACCCCAATCTGAAGTGGGGCATACAGAGGACTAGAGGCATTTCTTCCTTTTATAAATCTGCTGTAACAAAAACCATTTCCTTCCATGATTTTCCACAGGTAATTGCTTAGTTATATATTTCCTATCTATTGTATAACCCAGAGACTTTCTCTGGATCTTAGATGTAATTGTTGACTCCATTTTTGTTTGGAAGACCTTCCAGTATTTTACTCTCTGAGGGATAAAGGGGGGATGTATCAGCTCTTCTTAATTACAAAATAAATCCCAGACAGCAATAGAGACTAATAGTTCAGTACTCTGAGCTGATAAATTGCTCTTTACAATCTTTATATCAACTACTTTCTATTGCAGCCTGGGATTTTATGAGCAGAGCTGTACACATGAGAACATCTCTAATGTGGTTTATTTAAATCCAGCAATCCACAGTGATGAAAACACACCCCAGCCTGGATTAGTCAATCTGGTGTAACTGAACACTACATCACTATTAAGGTTCATAATGGTTCAAAAGTAGCTTCACATCTAAATGAGGTTTTATGGGGTTTATGTGCCTTTAATGTTAACTGTTCAAGATTTGTAGATGTTAAAATCAAATTTAAGTGCTGGGCTCAGATGATTTCAGATGTTACAGTGTTGTTATTGGCTCTTCCCATATGTCATCAAAAGAGATAACCACAGTAATAAATACCTCATTTTTTGCAAACAGTTAGAAAAACAGAGATTCCAACTTTTCTGCTTTTCAAATGGTGTGATTATTTCAGATGATTTGATAATTGAGGTTATCATGAATATGGAAATAAAATAATGCACAGCGGTTCCTGAAACAAGGAGAGAATAAATAAACTCAATGGGGAAAGTATATGCTCTGTCATCTCATCTGAAATATTACATTCATGCACTAACAGAAGTTCTTTGCTGCACTAAACACTGTTGAATCAAAGTACATTTGTCTGGTTAAATTAGCATGTAACAGCACCTGAGCAATCTAAGAATATTTATCAGAAATAAATATTTCTGGTGCTGGAGCAGTGAGCCTTTCATTCCATGCTCCACCTCGAGCCCAAACACTGCCATATCCATGTGAAGGGCCAAGGGGGCCTCTGAGCAGCCCCTTGGGAATGCCCTTGGGAATGCCAAGCTCTGTCCAGGGAATGTCCAGCACTGCTCAAAAAGGGGATGCTGCAGTGTGAGGCCCTTAGAGGAGCGTGGGCACGGGTCACTGGGGGCTGTGATTTGTTCTGTCAGTGCTGAAGTGACTGATTTGTATTATTTTGATCATGATCACAATAAATGAAATGTTTGCAGCTTTCTCCTGAGTATCAGGGCACCAGAAAGCTGGGAGTGTCTCAGACTGTCCTTGTGATGCTGGCTTTGGGCCCTCAGAGAGCCAAGGTGCTCTGCAGGGATCAGCTCACAAATGGCTGTGCTGCCTGCAGGACCACAATCATAATAGAGGGATGAAAAATCAATGTGTTATTAATTTTTTTAAAAAGTAGAACTTCAAACAAATTGCACTGAATGAAACAGTCATTAGTACATACCCATGATGAGCTGTGCTGCTGCATCATGAGGATTAAATGCCATATAAGAGAGTGCCAAGTCTCTACGGTGAATATTATTGGAGGAAATTTTTCCCAAATCATTCAAGTCAATCAGCTTTTATGGGTAGCTTGAATGCAGTTTGATCAAGCCACAGAATAGTTTTATTGTTGGAAGTAAACTGTTGGTTTGTGATTGAGACTAATCAGTGAGAGCTTTCAGTCTGTGTTATTTATTTAGCTAAAGCCAAAATGTGAACCAGAGCCACTCACTCTTATGGGTCATAGCCTTTCTTCTCCTTAATACTACTAAAATGAGAACTTGAGAGTACTTTCAGTTAATGAGGTAATTACACCACCCTGGGTCTGACCTTGAAGTTTATTGCTCATTTAACAATAAATGAGAAGCTGGGATATGTCTTTGTTGCTGGACAGATCTCGAGAATTTTGAACGTAAGAGCCAATCAAAGCAAAAAGATTATGGTGGTGAACTGGACTCTTGAAATTTGCATATTAATAATGTTGCTGAGAAAATCCTGTACAGCTCTGGGTAAGAGTGGTTGTCTGTCAGCTGAAGCATAGGGATCCACAGGGATACTGCATTTCACTGACAAGTCTTGATAAAGCAGATTTGCAAGCAGCAAAAGCAATTTGTACTGCAAGGAAAGGCAGAACTAAGAAAACTTCAGTGCATAATGGAGTCTCATTTGCTCAGTAGGTCCTGGGATATAATTAAAATCCCTCTCCCCTTTTAATCACAGCAACTTTAAACAAACAAATTTAACAAAAAGCCCAGCTTTTCTTGTGAAATTAAAGTTTTCCATTTTTTCTCTTTTCTTTGAAAAACACATGCTTTGAATTCAAGGGCAAAGATCTTTTGCTGCTGTAAAACTGGGTATTTAAAAATATAATTAAAATAATATCCTAATAATAAGGATAAAAGGAATAATAAGGGTAAAAGAATAATAAGATAAAAAAGGAATTAAGGTTTTAATAATTAACTATAAGAACATTGGGGCAGGATTTCCTCCTGGATGGCATATGTAGGAACAGTTGCTATGGCTATTTGTTTTGGGTTTTTCTGTGGAGAATACAGGAGTTTGTATTCTCTGAAACTCCAGGGAATACACGGAGCGGGTGGAACCAGCAGCCAAATTTGGCTTCAGGAAAAGAAAAATTAATCACACCCTTTTATCACTTCTAGTTGTGATGTGTTGTAAAATATTCTGATATACTTTTCTGTAAATTTATTGAAAATATTACATTTGTGCTTTGAACACCCATCTGTTTAATTAAGTAGATATATTGGTTTGCATACTCTTCAGCAGAGAGATTTTCTGTAATTAATGCCATGGTGAGTTTTTCTGCTTGCTTAAATCAACCGTGTTAGTACAAACCACAGTATTGGAATCTGGTGAAATATGTTATCAGAAATATTATGAGTCAGGAAATTTAGAATTTGGAATCATTTATGGAACACATTTACAATTTTAAGCATAGAAATCCTTTTCTTTGCAGGAGATTGTATTTGTAGGTTTGGGGGCAAGAAAAAGATGTATTTACATTGTCTAACTCTAACACACTTGTTAGCACAATTTGCCCTGTTGTTAATTCTGTTATTGGAAGCTTTTTGCCCTAGGCCTCCTAGCAGAACATCTCTCTGTTAAATTCATCTGCTTTCTGAATTCATCTAATATGGATATTTTATAAATTGTGGTCCTGTTCACCAGTCACCCTTCTTTTTTTTTTTTTTTTTTTTTTTTTAATTTTGTGAACTTTACTGACTATTTTTCTAGTAATTTCCAGTGAATGCTGGTCTTATAGAAATAATATAAACCTGGCAAAAATGTCCCTGGCTCTCAGCTGTGCCTATTCTAATCTATATTCAGATCTAAATTCTAAATTATTCTGCTAATCCTGAATCAATACCTGAGCAGAAACAAACATGATAACAGCATTTCTTAGTGATGTCATGAAACCCAGTAGTTCTATTAAGTGGTATAAAACAGTGAACAGCAGCAAGAAAATCCAGCTGAAAATAGTTGTGTGCTTTAATATTACAGACTCTGCCTTTAGTGAAGAGACAGAGAACATTTAGCCATTCTTGTGGGATTTTAGTCATCCCTGATTCAGTTAGCCATTTTGACAACAAAAAAGAGCTTCAGTGAATTAAGTGTTGTTTCTCCAGTGCTCTGCAGAAGTTCTTTAATGTTATGATTTTGTTCAGCAGCTTGACAGCAAATAAATATTTCATGTATTCAAATATAATTGCACATACTTAAGACTCAAAGATTTCAGCATGACAGGACTTTTGATTTTGATCATGTAGCAATTGCTGCAAAGGACTGTAGGGATGGAAATCAAAAGTCAGGGAAATAGAATTCCTACTCTTGTGCTTTGACTGGACCAGCTTTTGGGGGTTTGTGGTTGAAGAATTGTTTGTAATTCTCATGTCTTGTAGTTTTTACTTGGATGTAACTTTTTCCTGAAATCTGTGTAAAACAGTCATTGGGAACAGTGAATGATAGTGTTTCCTGAGAATATGAATAGAGAAAGAAATGTTTTCTAATTACTTGAAAATTAAAAAAATTTCATAATCAGCTGCTCTAGTGATAGAAACATTTACACAAATATGTATCTTTTATTGTCTATAGTGCTTAGTCTGCTGAAAACGTGACTCTTTTCCTTCAGGGATAATCACAACAGTAACCAAAACTCGTCAATAACATTTTCTAACAGCTGTCGCTATCAAAGATGCAAAATCTGCCATGAGAAGTGATAAATACACAAGGACCAGGATACCTGCTCTCCACAGAAGACAGAATAGTTCACTGGAGGTTTAGTGTGATTTATCACATAGAAGAAATTACTCAAATATGATGTAGCTGATGGAGCAAACTCAGCATGGCAGAGAATGTTGTTTCCTGTCCATCACCCACAAGCATTGTAATGACTTAGAGTGGATATCAGTGAGAACTCCAGCCTCAAAAATACTAACATTTGTGCCATAATTTGTGTTGGAAAATTTTACTGGCATGAAACATCAACTCAAGATCAGTGTTTGATTTGTCAATTACACAGAATTTCATTCCCATTTTCATCAGATAAGTAGATTTTTGGATCCAAGTGGGGTTCTTTCCTAGATCAAACAGAAGGCATCATCAATTTCAATCCAGCTAGAAGGAAGATATTTTGAGTTAGAGAACAATGTGATAAGTGGGGATTTAATATTTGCAATGTCAGTTTCAGATCCTTAACTGTGTTGGAGCCTCAGGTGGCCAAAGCCACTTTAGTTTTTGAGTGTTTGGACATTTGAAACTTCCAGAACCATTTCAGTGCTTTTGCAGTGTTTGTAGCAAAACCAGATTTCTTGGCTGTTTTAACAAATTTGGTGGCATCAACGGGCCCATAGGATCAAGTTTGTTAGTCTTGATCTCTCACTTAGTAAGTCTTCAGCTGAAAAGGTTCAGACTCAGAAGATTTTTTTCAGATTCAAAAGATTTTGACTCACACATCAAATCTTGGCTGCGTATGTGTTATATGAAATTAGTATCAAGATGTACTTTTGATTGTTTTTTGAAGTTGGGTTTTTTTTTAATCTTTGTTGGATAATCTTTCTTATTATAATGTCTGAAATGTGGAACATTTCTTGAAAGTTTAATTTTACTTTGTTCCTTACACCCTTTTTGTTGGCCTGTACAGCATTTTGGGACTGATTTTAAAGTTGGGTGTAAATGTAAAATGTATGCTATGCTTCAGAAATTAGTTGAGAAAGCCAAATAGTGTTATCAATATTGCTAATTTACAACCTTGTGATTAAGACAACACAAGTTTAAAAACATGGAAATTATTTATCTCAGAGGAAATCTCTGTCTCTGTTATTGACTGGTATTTGCACACTGGCAGCTGGGAACCAGGCACAGAACAGGTTTTTGTTCATTATTCCATGAATTACAAGCATAATGATAAATGCTTTTGTGATGGTTTGAAAGCAAAACTAGTGAGAGGCTCCAAGTCAGAAATACAATTTAATAGGAAAAGAAAAAAAAAATAAAATAAATGCAATAATACAAAAGACCCCTGACAGAGTCAGAATACAACCTGAGCAAGATGATGGAAGCAGCAATCCCGTAGAAAGGTCTGGTAGCTCTGATCCTCTGTAGATCCAGTGGGTAAGGTACCCCGTATTGTCCCAGATCCCAGATTATATGCAGGTGAGAATGCTTGGCTCCTCCCCCTGGGTGGAGCATCTCACAATGGGATAATGAGTCATACAGGGGGGTCCTTGATGGCCCATTAACGGGAGATAACTCCTGGTGGGAGTTATCTGTAAGTCATCAGCAGGCCATTAACAGAAAACACGTTATCAAAAGAACCATTCGCAGAGGACACCTTAACAAAAGACACCCTAACAGAAAGAGGGAGGGGAGCGTCTGGAAGAATGCTGCTTCAGCAATTGGTTTCAACAGTTCATGAAGATGGTGGTAGAATACTCCGTGCACGTTCTACACCACAACCCAGGACAGCTTTTTGAAGCATTAATTTTCTAGGTGTTGGACAGAATTTTGTGCTAACTGCCTAATAAGGATTTTCTTCGTGACCACATCCACAAATAGTTGGAAGAATTTTATAGGTAATATTCCTACTCTCCTGGATAATTCTGTATATCATAAAAAGTTAGCTTTTGCAATACAAAATTAACATAGAAAACATTTTCATATAAAATTCTGGCCAGCATTAGGCTATTGACATATCCAAAATGTCTTCAGTGATCTGGAAGCTAAAGAGAGAGTGGAAGTAGTGCTTCAATGCTCTTGAAGCACATGTATTTCATGTCATAATTGCTTGTACAAATTACTGGTTTTAAGGAGAAGAAGTGGTATGATAAGGAAAATATTACGTTCTGTCATTGCTTTCTCCATCTAGTTTTCAGTATTCTGATTTTATCCATATTCATTAGATGGTGCAAGACAGGTACAGTTAAGTTCCTGGTGGTTTGTTTGCTTGGTTAGTTGGTTTTGTGTTGGTTGGTTGGGTTTTTAAATTTTTTTTCATTTTTTTTCCCCAGTTGTTTCAGTCTTTTAACTTTTGCTTTTAACTTTACCAAAGAATTTTGTTTACCCAGCCTGTTGCTGCCCCCGGCAAGGCAGATAATAGGCTTGTAAAGCAAAGTGGTTCCTGCTGTTGGATTTGTACTGCTGAGAATGTGACGTGTCCTTTTCAGTTCTGCTAATCTTATTTCTTGGGGCATTCCTGTTCTCTGACTGCTCACCAGGGCAAACCTGCCCTGTTCATCACAATAAAGAAGTGTTATCTTTTGGCGTTCCTGGCCGTCTCTGGAACACAGTAAATTCCAAATAAAGAGGCAGCAGACAACTGAGGACGTCTGTTATTCTGTAATGATTGGCATCTTGATTTACACTCTGCCATTCTGGAATGACAAATGTTTCCTTTACCAGCACACACTTCCACTGAACCCTACACCCAAAGTCCTTCATTCAATCAAATGTGCTTCTGATACAGGGCATGTCTCAAAAACAAACAAATTATGTAGGGTTTTTTGCATATTTATGATCCACTCAGATTTCCCTGTTTGTTTTGTAAAACTCTTGCATACGATGGGACTTCATTTGTTTTTGTGCTTCAGCAACATGCTTTCTTCAAATCTGGAATAAAGGAGATAGTCTACAGAACAGAAAATCAAGGGGTTTAGAACTAAGGTTCTAAAGAACCTAAATTTTCCCTAAATTCTTTCCATGCTGTTTCTGGAAGTTTTAACACCTGCCACTTGCCATTCTTCCTCTGTTCTCCCTGAAAGCCCACAGCAAGCCAAGTACCTGTAAGCTAAAATGATGCAAATATTTTCATGGGTGATAAGAAGAGGAAAAATAGTGTCAAACTGATTTTCCAGTTACTTGTTCCTTTAGATTTTTTTTTAAATGTGTGCATTTTTGTCGGTCTTTACCAACAGTTTCCATCAGGTGTGTACCTGGAGCAAGCCCATCCATTCCACTCATCTCTACTTGGCTTTAGTATCCCATTACAGCAGGATTAAGCCTCTGTGGCAAATAAGAAGATAAACATTTCTGAAATATGATTTTAATTTATTTATCCCAGCAAAACAGGATTCTAGGTTATAGACAATTTTATTCATTCAACATAGATTTCTACATAAATTGCTAGTGAAAAAGAGCAGATTCAAAACAACTGAGATTGAGTTCATAGATATTCCATGTATCTTGTTATACCTGAAATTTTGCTCATAGATGTTCCATGATCTCTCTTATCATTAAGATATCATAATCATAATAAAATAATTAAGATTATCATTAATCATAAAGGTCATTATCTGCTCTTGTATTTCAGAAGAACTAACTTATTTCAAGTGCTGTTATGATTTTACTGGCTAAATTGTAGAAAAGTATGCATCATCTATCAAAATTGTACTTTTTATTGAGGCTACCATGCTTTTTCAAATATTTGTTCTTCTGTCAACCCTGAAGAGAATGCAGTGAAAATAATTGCTAAGTTTTAAAATGAGCTGGATTCTCTTTTTTTAGATAAAGCTTTTTACCTCATTGTGTAGATATTGGGGAAAAAATCAGGTCAACAATGTGTATGTTTAAATATGAATTTGGGCACACATAATTAGATAGCTATTTGGAAAATGTTGTTTCTTCTAATGAATTATTCCATTAGCAGCCAAAAAGATTTTTGGAGAAAGACTCAAAATGTGGATAGACCATGTAATAGGGTGGAATAGAAAATTACCAGAGATGCACTATTAGAAGTACTTTGCTTGAAGAGGGGAAATTAACCACCGACCTAGGAGGGCAGCTAAGGTTGAAACTACAGCAGTGTTTTCACAGGAAAAATACTTTTCAGTTTTTCATGATACATTTACTGAGTCAAAGATTTTGCAGAAAAATAATAAAGAAACAATAAATGCCAGGCAGAAAAGGCATATGTTCAGTGACATTAGACACAGTTCCCAATGGATTGGAGACTAAAATGATGTATATACCCTTTTCTGCAAAACTCATACTTGTAAGTGCATTTATGTTAAAGCTGAGGTGTCTTTTTTCAGTTGGGTGATGACAGACATCATAAGATTGAGGAGGTGTTTTGCCAAAACTGGGGGCAGAAAGGTGCTGGCACAAAATAGCTGGTCCAGAGAACAGTGTGTGTCAGGAGTGGATTTGGGATTGCACTGCTGAGACAGAGAGAGGTGTTCAGGAGCAGGCAAACACATGTAATCAGTGATGTTAAGGAAAACAAGCAATCCATGAGGACTGCTTTTAGTAGACTTTATCAAGGTCTAAATCAGAGTTCTCTCAAGAGTTATCTGGAAAAAGGAGAAAAGAGGAGCTGCAGTCATTGTTCCCACTTGATGTTAGAGATAAGGCTGGCAGACACAATCTTTGTCCCTGTATGAGCTCGTTTCCCTCTATTAGTCACTTAGAACAGAAACACATGGTCGAATTTAGCAGGTTTTTTTTGCAAGTTTGTTCCCTCTTGTTAAACTTGAGAATTGTTTTTCCCTCATATACGTAATGACTTTTTTAAGGGCTAAAGTACAAATCCAAATTGGATGCACTCCGTAAACTCATCAAGAAATTTTGGCAAGAGGCCACTTGGGAGTTGTCCACAGTTACTGGAGTTTCTGCACTTCAGATTCCACATTAATTCTCCCTGGGTATAGCTCATCTTTGGAAGCCTGCACTGCATGAGAAAACACATAATTTTGACGGAAACACATTTTGCTTTCCATCTCAAGGAATTATTTGCAGAATTTCCCTGTCTCCTGTGTGGCATCTCATAATGTCATGATTATTTTCTTTGAGTGCTTTTCTGGAATTGTAGTGAAAAAGGAGCCTAATTAAGAAAAAGTGTCAAGGAGAGAATATTGAGATACCCTTAACGTTCTTGGGCTTATGTATGATAACTTGATTGGGCTTTAGGACTAAATACTTTTAATTTTGTAACGATTACAATCCAATCACATAATATGATTATATAATGGTTTGCTAGGAAGTGTTCCTAGCAGATACAGTGACTGCTGCTTTTAATTAATTATGTATATATATATTTATTTTCTTGAGCTTGTGGTATTACACTTCATTTTATACTGTGTTTGAATAGAATCTGACATCTGACTGCTGCAGACAGTAGCATCAAGTTCATTTATTGTTTGGAATGTGCTATGAATCCAAATCCAGGCCTACAAAACAATAACTGAGTCCACCTTCAGGGGAGATTATCTGTATTTTTAATAGCTGTTGATGTGATTTTTATGTTGATTCTTTATTCCCTGATCATCTGCTTTATGCCCAAAAATGTCTGTGGTATCTTCAGGATGAACTGGGAAGTGGCAGGCATGGGATGTTTTCAGTCTCTCTCCAACATGGTGGGCTGGCTACACATGTTGTTACTTCATTGCCTTTTGCTGGATTCATATAGGCCAGTCTAGCCAAGAAGGTTCTGGGATTTTTTTGGTTTTGTTTGTTTTTTTCCCTCCCCTTGGCCTAGGGGCTTCTCCTCGGCAAATCCTTTTGGCAGCTTTTTGTTTTGTTTTATTTTTTCTTTTCTCTCCAGTCCAGGGAGCCTGTGGGGTGGCCCCAGTCAGTCTGAACTAAGATGAAGCCAGAAAAAGAAGGGACATCAAAATCCACCAGTTTCACCTGCAGTGAGGAGGAAAACCAAAGCCAGAGGTTGGAAACCCACAGGTTTCCCGTCTGCTGTGCCCTGGGCTGCTGTGTGAGCTCCTCTTCGCCTTCCCAGAGACAGAAGGGACCGGCCGCCATTTTGTTTTCCAGGCCACACGGCCGGCCCATGTATTTTTATTTCCCTGGGCATTTCTGAGTTTCTTTTTGTTCTGCTGTGTGTGGGTGTGTATATGTGAGTGCAGGGTAAGTTTCTGGGAGTTCATATCCAGTGTGTATTCAATCCTTTTCTGTGGCTTGTGGGCACCCCCTCTTTTTTTTTTTGTTAACAAACAGCTCTTTTTCTTCACTTTCACTGTCTGGTTTCAGTTTCTCTCATTGGCAGAAGAAAAGGGAGTTACTGAAGTCCTTTCCCTTCAGAAGAAAAAGTGGTGTTTTCTCCTGAAATTCATCTCCAAAACCGAGACACTGTTGTAGACCAATTTTAAGGGAAATAATATAGAGGCTGTTATTAATTTCGATAAGAAAATCAATTAAAAGACAAATAACCAGCTAAGAGCAGAAACATGCTAGATGCTTCAGATTTAAGCGAATAAACACTTCAAAAACTGATGAAAGAGGGAAACCCAAGAATGTCCCAAAATCACACCAGCTCCATTTTTGGTAAAGCAGGTACACTTTGTCTGAAATGGCTCCAGAGCAGCAGCAATCAGTGCTGAAAGCACCAAATACAGGAGTTCAGCTCTGCTCTGCTAATTCCAGGAAAGAAACCTGCTGTGCTAAAACCAGCTTCAGGTGAAGAACCTATTTCTAACTCAAGGCACCAAATGTCCTCTGGGCAATTTGAACAAGGGAAATCTGATTGTCTTTGCAGAGTCTGTGCCAAATAAATGACTGATGTCAGCTATTGCACCACCAGTCTTCCCTCACAAGCCTTGCCTTATAAATTCTGCTTTTTGTTCTGTTAGGTTGCTATGGCACTACTGCAGGATAAAACAACAAATTAAGAAAATGTAATTAGGAGCTACTACTGGGACCTGAGGTGTCAATGGTTTAGTTTTATGGATATTGAAACTAGAAGATAACACCTTGTTTCTATATCTGCTATGAAGTTCTGATTTATTTTTCTTTTTGTATAGGCTAACTAATATTTTTAATTGGGACCAATATGAACTTTCACAGAGTTCACATCATACTCATTTTATTTCATTTGAAAATACCTGTTTATTAAAAAAAAAAAGTCCTTCTTTTCCTCATAGTTTTATCCAAAATTGGGAGACAAATTGAAAAATACCTTAAAAATATTATTTAATTCTGTCTTTAGTTAGAATTGTGGCAGACCAAAAATCTCTTATGACAGAAATAATTCTAAATAATTTTTGCTATGAAATAAAGGGCAATGAATTAACGGTTTCATTTTAATCCATAGTTAAGTACAAATGTTTCATCTCTCTTAGTACTAGTAATTAGTATTGAGATATGGGGATTTTTTTAAGAGTCCAGAACATTAAAAGGTTTTTTATTATTTTGTTGTAATAATTAACAAAATGAAATATCAGTTTATAGGAAAACCTTTTGTTTCTTTATTTTGTTTGTTTGTTTGTTTTGATGGGCCTTTCTTTAGCAGAATGGCCTGACTATGAAAACAGGACTCCATGTACCTATCTCCCAGCATCAAGTTGTTTCATTTTGTATGAAAATATATAGAGATAAATAAGGGGACAATGCAAAGACTTTAAACTAGGGGATTTAAAAGCTTCTGTTTCTGTTTTCCCAGAGTCCTGAACAACATTATATTCTCATTAACTCTTTATTTTTTTCTTCAGACTTTGAAGCCCTCTTTCTTTGTTAAACTTGTTGGCTGTATTTTTTGCAGAAGGGATGATAAATGACACCTCATTTGTCTGTGGTCAGCACTGCCACCAAAACAGATTTTCAAGAGGGGGATGCCAGACACTTGAAATTCTTTTTTCTTTTGGATTTTTTCCTTATGGATGCCAAAACCACTCCCCCCCCCCCCATTCACTGACATGTCATATATTCCAGTCATGATGTTTTGGCAGGTCTAACATCAAATTTTCTGTGGATTTCAGAATGAGCAGGACAATGCTATGGTGCATTTTTCCCAGCCACACAGGGAGAAATGGAGAAAAGATGGAGGCAAGAGAAGGACCAGACATTACAGCTCACACCCACAGGAGATTCTATTTACATTTTTCTCCTTCAGGCTCACAGACACAATTAAGATAAATTTGATGGATTAAATATACGGTAGGCATTCTGAAGAGTCTTTTTAAATTTCTTTATCCTTACTTTTTATTAAGGATCCTACATGCTTGTGCTTTTTTGTGTGTATGTTTTAGAGTTAGAATTGACAAAAAACAAACTTCTTCCCTAACTTCTTCTTAAATGATATTCATTAAGGACACGTATCTTAAAAAAGGGTTATTTCAACATCTTGGACTCAATTAAAATTTAAACATTTAGGAATGGCCTTTGGTTCTTCTCCAAATTTTTACTTGTCTTCCCAAATTTTTATTTTTTGTATGTTCTACAAAAATACATTTTTTGTTGTTTTTTTAAATAATTTTTTCTCTTGGCTTTGATAACACACAGTGCAAATAAAGAAATTTCTGCTGACATTATCTAGGTTAGAAAACTGTGAATTTTCTCAAAACATATTGCACTCTCCCTTCTATCTAGCATACTCCATATGTTCTCCAAGAGGGCCGACTGGGGAAAAAAACCTCTTCCTTTCTGGAAAAAGTCTGGGGTTTGTAGAAAAAGTAATTCCTCTAATAATTCCTTCTGTGTTCCAATGGCCACATCTAGAAGAGTGCTGTGGGGTGAGTTAGATTTGCAGAGTTATTTCGGACAGCCAGTGCTTGCCTGTCTGTACTGGTTGTTAGCATTTGGTTTCTCCCCTGGCAGGTGAGATGGGCACACTCAGATTCCACCTGTGCCTGTTTAAGACCCAGCCTAATGCTGTATCACCAGGCTACTCTGGGGAAAAACTGCTTTCTCTCATTTTCAGGTAGAAGAGGTAAAGTTGCATTTTCTCCCATGAGAATGCTTATTGGAAAAAAAAAATAAATCTGGAGCCTTTTTTTTGTTTGCTGTTGGTTAGATCACCACTCATCCATGCTTATTATACCTTGCAAAAAGCAGGAGGGTGGATGGATGTACTCGTGTTTTGTCCAATATTTGAAGAAGTTGCTCCTGTCATGATCTTTTTTACTTTGCATTTCGGGATTCACTGTAAATATTCACAAATATAAGAACCATTTCTGCACTTTGTGGTTTTCACTTGCCTTTTGTAAAATTCTGGTTTATGAACCTGCACATTCCCTAATGAGTTGTATTACAAGTGGAAAGCTTTATTGATGGGAACACTATAAAACAGTATGTCTGTTCTTGCAAAAGTCACTATATCCATGGAAAAACACTGCAATTCTGCTTTTTTAACAACAGCACTTGAGAAATATTCTGAATCCTTGTGTGAGTGTGTACACTGAGGTAATATTATGTTCTTTTTTTATTTTAATATATCTGTTGATTGAACTGTGTTCTGAAATTTCACCTGAAGGCTTTGCATCTCTCTAATAACACTCTCAGGTTATAAGATAGAGGATGCTGGGCTTGGGAAAGAAAGAGGTTGAACAGGCATCTTATTTTTGTTTGTCAAAAGTAATGTACTTAACACTGGGTAAATGGGTTTTGTGTCTTTGTTTGTGTGCTTTAATACATGGTGAGTAATTGCATCTGGCAAATAGAAAAAGTGCAGTTTCAGGTCTCATAGACATACAACCTTCAGTAAATATTTATCACACAGAACATTTAAAGTTTTGCTGTACTGGTAACAGTGATTTGTAATACTTTTTATTCTCTCCCCCAAAAAAACCCAAACCACCAACTTGCGAATTATAGTTGGTTTGTTTTTTATTGCAGTATGAGCTGAAAAAGATCTTGTTTTCTCTGGAAACTGAGAGCAGTTGCATATCATTGCACGAGGGAATTGTTTTCACATACCAGTCTCTTAGTTATGATATATAATACACCATTTTACCTAAATCCAGGAGTTGCTAATACTTCTTATATGGCTCATCTGTCATGTGGTTTATAGCCACATCTGTGAATCATTGGGCCACAGCTGTAGCTTGCAAGATCACTTTTCAGTGATTAACAGGTCTTACAGCAAGCTTTTTCATTGCATTTTACAAAATCTGTGGGCTGCTGTAGAAATTGTTGCAGGTGGAGGCAGTACATATATTTGTGCATTACAGAAAGTGTGAAGAATATCAGCTACCAAATCTTTGCTTTATTTCAGTGTTCTGAAAATGAGCCTCACTTCTTCATCAGTGTACTGTGTCAAGGAATCCTATTACATTAAGTTTGATAAATAAACAACATTAAAGATTGCTCTGGCTGTGTAACAGGCTTGTTTGACAGTGAAAGATTTTAAAATGTCTACTTCACACAGAAAAAAATGAATACAAGCCCATTTTATGTGCCAAATGACAAACTATAAGGATTAATGGACCTATTTAAATGAATAATTGTTCTCTGTCCTATAACAGCTTTTGTAGTACAATAGCTGTATATGCAGCAGCTGGTAAACCTCTTCTAGAGATGTAAAAGATGAGAATTGGTAATGATAAAAAAAAATGGTTGAGCCCAGGCTGAGTTAAGATTAAGCCTCCATTGCATTCCCAATGACCTCAGTGGAGTTCAGAGAACTTAATTGGCATCTCAAGGTTTCATTCACCCACCCCTTAACTTTATTTCCAAGTCTTCCATGAATCACTCTACTGAAAAATATCATGTTTTAAAGATCTAAATTAATCCCAGTGAAACAAATCTATAGAAAATTTTCTTTGTTCTATATGAGATCAGTGATCTGATTCTATTTTTACTTAATAAAGTGGGAATTAATGAGGCCGGTGTAGATTGAACAGAGTTGGAGTTGGTGATCCACACTTTCATTTTTATTCTCCACTCCTCCAGCAGTGTGATAGGAATTCCTGCACTAGAAACTGTCCCAGGGCAGGAGGGGCCATCAGTGAGCGGTGGCACAGCAAGCAGATCTGGGTTTAACCATTTGGGCACAGATAACTTAGTCACTTGTGAGCAGCTGTTGGTGAGTTTTTCTCTTCCATTTTGTGTTGTGGGTCTCTCAGTCACAACATGAGTTCTGTTTAATGTATTCTATAGCATGGTCTTTAAAACAGGATGCTTTTTTTAATGTGTGACTGCAGTGATTTTTACCAAAGACTGACATTTACTAGCACTTGAGGTTTATTCTAGAGAAATTTTGGTAGACAAAGGTTTCTAACCCTCCCTCAATCATTGCAAAATTTCCACTATTTCACTTCATATATTGCGAGCTAATGGATTGCTTTAATAATTAATTTCTTTCTGCATTAGTTGAGTTACAGAGTGAGAATGAGTTAATAACCTTAGGAGGCTCTCCTTGGAATCCAAAGTCAAGCTATTACAGAACAACAGAAACAGGTAGCAGAATCTGAGCATGTGAACTGTGTAAAAGAAACCAGTTAATCTTTTGAAGTGCATGGCTATTTTTAGCTCACTAATGAAATCAGTGTTTTCTTAGGGCTTAATTCAAAATTCAATGCAATTGATGTAAGAATTTCCAGATTTAGGTGAGGTCACAATCATACTCTTGTGATAAACAATCCCCAAAACTCTGTTTTCTTCTCGGCTTCACTTGTATAAAGAAAAACTCTCATAAGCACATTTAATATCTCTAAAAATGCTTTCAAATGCAACTTCCTGAGAAGGGCTGTAAAACCTAAAGCAAAGAAAGAATAACAATGAATGGCCAGCAAGCCTGTGATGCCCTCACAGAATATCTTTCCTATCACTGAAAAGCACCTTTTCATTCTTTGAGGTCTTTTGGCAACAACAACAAAGACAACTAAAAAATAATCTTCAGATAACATGTCCCTGAGGCAATACAGAGAGCAGGCTGCAGAAAGAAATGAAATAGCTTTCTTAAAATGTTTTGTTTCCAAACCATACGTATTACTCTGTGCAGTGTGGAGCAGACACAGGAACTGCAAACAGCACAGGCTCTTTCATCCATCTCCCTGCTATTGCCCTTTCAGGTTTGCAGGGATTGATGAGACAGCGATATCACAGCCCATCCAAGCCTTTTCTGGGGATTTAACCTGCTGAAAACACATACTTTTATTCAGAGACAAACCTGAACTTCGTCCTGTTTGCTTTACGCAGCCCAAGATTCTCACCTGTTCTTTTTGTCTGGTTTAGTTATTTCATTTTAGCAGGTTTTTGTGTGGCATAGGGAAGTCTGTCTTTTCCTTATCCTTACAGAGTGCACCCACATTTGTGCTGGTCTTCTGTCCCTCCTGAAAAAAAAAAAAATAAAAAAAGCAGAAAACCAAAACAGTTCCTAAAGGATTTCCTGACCGAATGAATGGAAGACTGTGGGGTCACAAGAGGCAGAATACAAAGGACACCCTAATAAAGATTTATATGAGCTTGTAAGGGCTTCTCTTTCTAAGTGTTACTTGCTCTGTTTGTGTTATATCAGAGTGGGGAGAAGAATGCCCTGGTGTTACATTAGGTTGTGCAGTGAACTTTAGTACAACCTGTGTTGTTTTAGCAGACACATTGTGGTAAGCAATAGTGGTTCTCAGTGCTTGTAAGACAGGGATTTTTTTTCTTAGAGCCTTGCCATTTCATTTCAAGTGCCTTTCTCTTTTCTGAGGTACATCTAAAATGGCACTGGGAGATTTCATATTAACTGTTTTACAGAGTTTAGTGTAACATGCAACTTTTCCTTCATGTGGGCTCTTGAGATAAAGAAGGTTCTGATCTCATGAACTTGGTCAAATGACATCATTGTTGGCAGCACTAATTCCTTGGTCCTTTCAGGTTGTTTGCACATTTAACAATGATCCTATCTTAATTCATGATTCTAACCTGATCTAAGATAATCAATGAATTTAAAAAAAGGAAAATACCATACTTATGCAATTTGATGGATGCAGACAAATAGCTCTGTTGCATAACAGCATGAACTTATTGCTTGTATCAGTCTTCAGAGTTAGAATTACCCCTAGATATTGGCTGATAACCTTCTGTGGATGTCCTGATCTGTCATGAACCTGTCGTAGCTATGTATCATTTTTGTATGGAGATGAAATTGATGGAAAAATTTCAATATCCATTTAGTCCGGTCTGGAGAGGAAAAGAAGAGTCACTAAACTCCTCACACTCTATAGTTTTCCTGTTATTTTGATGATGGTGGACTTATAAAAGACAGATAATTGGCAAATTCACTGGCTTTTTTCAAGGAGTGAGGTGTTACTTGATGTGAATTGGAATAGAAAATTAAAACAAAGTCATTCAAGAAAGTAACAAATTGAAGTTTTACAGAATGTGCATTAGAAGACCTGTATTTATGCGTCTTGGAATGCTAGAAGTGTGATTGAAACAGTAAAGCCTGTGGTTTGTGACAGGTTTGTCTTTTTATTAAAGCAATATGCAAATTTTTCAATTAGTGGGAAGAAACTGCAGGAAGGAGTTGGTAGTCTATAAACTGAAAACTTTCAAGGTTGTGTCCAGGTATTCAAATCGATGCTTACAACAGATACAGCAATGCAGCCCAGCAAAAATCAATAACATGAATAGATCACGGTACTGAAAGTCATGTGAATGCCAATTAAGTAAATAAATGAGCACAATGAGATGTTGTCAATGAGACATCTTGAAAGGAAATAAAAATGACTGAGGTGGGAGAATGTGATGTGTTATAGGGAAAAGGCAAGAATTCAGTCACAAAGACAATCTCACACCGACTAATAATCATGGCACACTGGGATAAAGAAACAGAAGAGAGGACCACAAATCTGCAGCCAAATCCAGACTGCTCCAAAAGATATCTTCAGAAGTTAATTTATGCAGGTTATTTATACTTGAATTTTAAAATTACATCAAGTATTAAACATTATTTACAGGATGATTGCGACTTAGGTTGTCACTGGGGAGAATGATAACCAGAAAAAATATTCATTTAGGAAGGACATTTCAGTGAGGCAATAATACATACAGTGGTAAAGCACCAGAAGTTCAAATATGGTCCTGTGATGTTTCTGAGGGAAGTGGAAAAGGAATGCTTGAAACTTGAATACCTCTGCCTTTGTTCCCTGCTAGATTTCACTCAGTTATCTAGATATAACATCTGTTTTGGCTGCAGCTTAACATAGCTATTCTGGATTCTGCGTCATCTGAACGCTTGTCAGGTGGAGACTGTCTGTGCCTGCCCCTCCTTGCCTATATTAGAATTCCTGAATTTTTCTGAGCATCATGATAATTTTCTTAGTTTTTTATGTTTCTACCCTCTGAATGCAATTCCATAGATTTGTAGAGTAAATTGAGGCGTGCATGACTGAGAACTTAATGTTTTCCTAATCCCTTTTTTCTCTTTTTTCTTTTTCTTCTTTATTACCTCTCTATTTTATGGAGCCTTCATTTCTTGTCATCCAGATCATCCAGCTCTGGCAAACTAAGTAAATGTAATTCTGACCAATTATATCTTTCCCTTTTCTGTGGAGATGACCTGTTACCCACCTTCTTTCAGTGGTGAGCAGTGGATTAGGAGAGCTTTTGCAGAAAAAGTTCAATAAGGTCTTGCTACTTTTAACAGAAGAAACTTTCCTAATGAGCAAGCACCAGAAAATCTGCCATGTCAAACATCTCTCTCCATTCAATTTGGAGAGATTCACTTCTCCTTTTGAGCAAAATCCCGTCATTCAAATAGAAAACATAAAATAGAACCCGATATTTTTGAGTACCTGAACCACTTACAAAACAGTATTTGGGAAATGTAACTTTGCAATTGCTTATTAATTTTCTCTCTAAGGCCTTTTGCTACTTGTTCAGTGTACTATTTTTAGTTTACGTCTGGACCTACTCTCAAGTATAGTTTGTGTAATGTAAATATAGATTCTCAAAAATACTTTGGTTTTGCTACTGTAAGTCATACCTCTTTTAGTCTTTTGAATGAATTTTATTCAAGTGTTGTAAAAAGTTCATGAAAAATTCTTGACTTTGAAACCATATCAAAAAGACCTTTTGCAGAGTCACAACTTTATATATAATATCTTACCTTTACATGGTAAAAAAAAGTGTCTTAGATGTCTTTCCGTCTATTTTATCATCCTTTAATGATTTAAGGGTCACAGAGTTCCTGACAGAATTTTGGAGAACATTCATTTCTGAGCATACATTTTGAGCAATGGAAAGTCGTGTGTTATGTTGTACAGGAAATCTGTCTCTCAGCAAGGCTGGAAAGACCTGGAAAGTTCCATCTGAGTGATCCAAAAGTAGC
This sequence comes from Trochalopteron elliotii, assembly GCA_024734555.1. Lineage (NCBI taxonomy): Eukaryota > Metazoa > Chordata > Aves > Passeriformes > Leiothrichidae > Trochalopteron > Trochalopteron elliotii. The sequence continues at coordinate 880,144 of JANPWX010000594.1, read as the reverse complement.
ACTGAAAAGCTATTTTAGCTCTCCAGAAAGATGAAAGAGCTTTTTACTCGCTTGCTACTATTATAATTTCAGAGTGACAAGTGATTAAAGCAGCAATGGGCTGAGAGCCTCCCACAGTGTTTAACAGCATATATGAACCATATGTAATACTTACCTCTCTACTCATCTCAATAAAGAAAGATGGCCACGCTAAAAAATGGAATTGTGGAGATTACGTTTGTGTGTGCAACTTGATGTGCCCAAAAAACACAGCAATTAGCTGTGCAGGTATTGATAACAGAGATCCCTTTATTCACAGCTGTTGGAACACCAGTTAGTTAGAACAGATAAACAAAGATAATGATAAACTGCCAGCTGAAGAGTTTAGGAGAGCAGGTAGTGTGACAGAAGATGACAAGGAAGGCAGGAAATGAGCTAAAACACAAGGGGAAAAAAAGACTTATAAGCAAAAAAAGCATCTCCGTGTACTGACACCAGCTGACTTTGAAGTACATTTTGAAGAGGGGAGTTGCACAAGGAATATATGGAACAAAGCCCGCAGAAGTTATAAAAGCATTAAAATGCTTCCTTAGAAGTATCTGAAATAAACTTCTGCCCCATTTTTAGAGGCTTAGCAGCCTCTTTGTTTTTCCTCTGAAGTATTGTACACCATCTGCTATTGTTTGTCCTTTTGTTTATCAGACCTACTGATAAATCAGGTCTTATACATAGTTTTATTCTTAAAAAAGGACTTTAAAATAGAAGTCAAAATTCTCATCTACATTCTGTGAAACAAACCAGATTTTCTCGGTAGGATAAACAAGATATGGTGTTTTAGTGTTATCTTAAAGTGTGTGGTTTTGGGATCCAGCACTGGATTTAATAATTAATCTGGAAGTTTCTTCTTTTGACACTCAGAGTGCTTTGAATGTGGTTAAGTGGATTTGTTTTCTTACAAATCATTCCAAAGATATCAATCCCTTAAGAGAAAAAGTTGGGTTTATCAGTATTAAAAGTTTTCACCTTTTGGGGAAAAAAAATCCCCACTTCTGTTAGTTACTATCTATTATTTTTCTGTCTTTGGAATATTTTTTTTCTTTGTCCTAGCTTGGAATTATCCACAAGAAAAAAAAATCCAAGTTTCTCTCAGCTTTTTTAATTTTTCCTTTTATCTACTTCACTCAGGCAATGGCAGATTCATGTAAAGCCTCTATTAAAGCACATTGTTTTGGAGGTTTTGGACTTTGCTGCTTTCATCTTGTAATAGTTTTGCCATTTCTTGGGAGCATCACACTGTGGGGACTGTTAAACCAGGATTTTCACACATACCACATTATATTTTTTTAAGTGAGGGTAAGAGGAAAAAAACCCAAAGCACTGATACTTCTATTTCTTTGATGTATCACAGTTTTATATAAGACTAAGAATTTAAGTTGTAGCATAATGCATTCCCTATATGTTGAGTTTTATAGCTTTACTTCCTTTAACACTCATTTAAGTCTGAAATTTTGCTGAATAGTTTGATGTAACATTGTAAAAATCATATAAGCTCCAAGTGGATATCATGCAGATTTATTTGTTAATGTCAGATATAATTGCTCATCTAATTTCCATCCATCACATTTTATTTTAAGAATGGAACATCAATTATTTCTTTTTATAGAAAGTTTTTAGCAAGCTATTAAAACACACTTATTTACATAGAAGAGGAAGACACGAGGTGAGGATGGGGACACTGGTGAATTTCAAAAGATTGTGAAGTGCAGGTCAAATCAACACAGCACATGATGCCTGTGTTTAGCAGTTCTTAGTGCTGGGCAAATATTGGGTGTTTCAACAGTTAGGCTTACCTGTGAAGCTCCCTGCTTTTAATGGGAAATTGGATAATTCGAGTGCCTCCAGCTCAAGTACTGCTGGCTCAGTAAACTGCTGGAAAAAAATTCCTTTGATGGAAATGAAAAGCTGACAAGCATTCTGGGGATGAGGGTGATAGTCCCCCCTTGCCTCATGACAGTAAAGCTACACAGAAACAGACCAAGCCCCGCTGCTGAAAGTTCATGGGACATTTTGGATACATTCCCTGGTTGGACAAATTTAGTCCTGTAATTAAAAACCTCCTGAAAACTGTACATCAGTTTATTGAAAAGGCATGCAGTATTTTGTTACTTCTTGTAACCAGATGGAATTTTTTTTAATTGCCTTTCTGGTTCCCAAATGAAACAAGTGCTCTGAAGAAGAGATAGAGGTTGTAGGTGCTTTTTCAGGTGCCCAACCACAGTGTCACTGCTCAGAGTTCACAATTATCTCTGATACCATGAGTGAAATCCATTTTTCATGGAAAGCAAAGACAAAACTCCAGTGGGTTCAAAAAAGGTTCCAGTGCATAATTAGAAACATTGGAAACTAACTACGACCAATCTTTCCTGAGTAAATATGTGTCCTATTAAATCAGGAGCACTTCCACAACAGATGCTTTTTGTAGATTTCAGGTATGTTATGACAGCAATTCGTAATTATCCATGCTGTATTTGTGCCAAAAAATCATGTTGAGGACATTCACTTAGATGTAACGAAGACTTTGGGAAAAAAAGCAAAGCTCCCAACTGCTTAGAGAATATCAGTTACACTTTTCCCAGCTGTTGCCACAGCATAGTAATAACTATTTTATGATCTTACTAAATAATAATTAAAATTCCTAGTATCTGTCAGGGATGATTAAAGTCATTAGGAGGCTTCCTAGTATGGCACTATCTCAAATTATCCTTTCAGTTTTCTTCTACCTCTGAGAACCAAACAAAATTTGTTTTTTATGGTCCAGTTATGGAGCTGTTGAAGTTGAATAAGGTTTTCCATGCATTCTCGTTTTCATGAGGTCACTAGCATGGTGTTTAACAGGAACTTTTCCAACTGTCACAGCTTTATCTAAGATGTTGTTTAAAAGATGCAGACCTTTGGGGCAGCCGGGTGCGTGGTTTCGTTTCCGGGGGTGGTCAGGGAGGTTTGGGGAGGGCCGGGCACTCTGCGGTGTCACAGCTGGGGCTGCCCGCGCAGCCCCGCACACACCTGTGAGCTCCCACGGCCTGCGGGGGGAATGGATTCCCGTCCAGCCGAGTGTCTCCTGCAGCACCACGGCTTTGGAGCTGATCTTCGGAAGCTGGGAGGTGCGAAGGTGCTCACACCCAACGCTCTGCTCCCTCTCTCTCGCTGCCCTGCCCATGTCCGAAGGGACCCGGCAGCCCCGCGGGCTCCTCATCATCATCTTCCTCCTCCTCCTCCTGCTGCTGCTGCATCCTCCGGCCCGGGCATGGTGATACCTCTGCACCCCGCGGAGCCTCAGGTGGCCGCCAGCTTCGGCGCGGCTCCTAGGGGGGTAAGTAAGGTGTACATTCCCATCGTGTTTCTTTCTGGGTGTGTTGGAGATTGGGTTTGTTTTTTTTTTGGGGGGTGGGGGTAAGTTTTATAAGTTTTCGGGCGTGGTTCAGCTGCAGGAGGGGTTTAAGCGCTCCCGGGCACGAGCGGGGGGGAGGAGGGTGCTGGCGGCTCTCACGGCTCAGGGAGCCCGGCGCTGCCCTCCCCGGTGACGCGCTTACAGAAACAGAGCCCAATTCCCAGATTTTGTGCGCAATAGTGTTGAAGTAGCGCGAGGTTACTTTTCTGCCTTTCAAAATAAGGATAGGCAAGTGGAGATCCGGGAATGGATGGTCACTCATGGATATTTGCTTGGCGTGTGAAACTGACCTTTGAGCTTTGATATTTGCCACTATTGATATATGTAGTATTTGGTATATTAATGACTCCAATATGTTTCTGGAGGTCATTATTTTTCTTTTTAGGGGAATCCTCCACCCCACCCAGGTACATGCAATCTTGATATATAAAAATACAAACATAGCTGCATTTTAAGCATGATGGGAGAAAAAGGGTTTTCTAGTTCATTAAAATGTTTCTTTACTTGAAGGAAGTGGGGAAATTCAAGGTCGTGAGAAAGCATTTTTCCAATGATTCACAATGAAGCTTAAAGGATACCTCTGATCAGAAGCGTTTGATCTCCACTTTCTGTTTTATAAATACAATGATTTTGAATAGTCAATTGCAGAAGAATCATTGATACTGAGAAGTGAATTTGGCTCCTATGAAGGTTCCACTTGACCACTTAATGCAAGTAAAGCAGAAAGTAAACGTCTTTGATGATTTTGTGCTGCCTTTTCTTAACATTTTTTTTGTTTATTTATATTATTTTAAATACTTTAAACCATGAGACTGTGAATTGTACTTATTTACCAGGAATTATCTGTGCTTTTCCAGTACACAAAAGATACATGTGGAAATTAAGGCATTTAAGAGTTATTGTACCTGGACTATATGCTATCAATGATTAATTCTCATTTGAGAGATTAATAATGACTTCTGCCCAATTACACTGATTATTTTCTTAAACCAAAGTAGTGTTTTCTGTCTGTACCTGCCTTCTATTAAGCTTTGTGTTTCTGTAGCTGAAAAACTATGATAAATATTTGTGCTTGGAGTTGGTAGGCAAAAAGTTTTTTTAATCTAATTTCATTCAGAGAATCACAAGACAGTTGAGGAAATAGGATGACTGCCTACATGTATCTCTCTTTCACCTCAGATTTTCCTTCAGGCCTTATTTGCTGCTTGCTTTTTTCCCTCTGAACAATTGTTTTGTCCATCTGCTCCAGTGTGTTCATTTGGGGGCAGTACAGTATTTTCTTAAGTTTCTTAAACTTTCTTAACTTAAAACAAATAACACAGATAAATACAAGAACTTCTGATCTATTTTTTTTCCAAGAAGCAAAACCAATCAGAGGCCAAAGTTATTTTGCTTTCCTGTCTTAGGAAAAATAGGGGGCTTATTCTCACTTGCATTATTATTCTTTTATTCCAGTCATTAGTGTACAAAATGATATTAATGAAACTGCTAACTTTTATGCCTACCTGCAACATTAGTCTAAATCATAATTTAGCTTTGTCAGGGCTTGTCACTACTTCTTTTTTTTTTTTTTTTTTTTTTCCTGTTGGGCAGAGGGGAATAAATTGTGATTTTTGGTACTGTGTCTATATTAGAGTATTCATTATCTGGACTGTTCCTGCTTATGTCTGCATAAATAGTCACTGTGGTGTCAGGCTTTCATTGGTTTCGTTCTATTTTCTAGAGCTTAATTGCTAAGCAAAAATAGTTGTTTATTTTCTGAATACTTTAGGAAAGTGAATGCCTGATTAAAGTTACTACCATGTGTGATTTCCTTTTCATGGCACAAGTGCACTACTGAGAAATACGCTATGTGGGCTTTCTTTCCTGATGTGCAGGAGAGTTAAAATTTATTAAATACACAAGAATTTTTTTACAGTCAGCTCAGCTGAAGTCTTCATATTTGTGTTGAGTTCATACTGGCAGACAGTAAATGATATTTGTCTTTATTGCCTTTTTTTAAAGCCTTATGTTTTTTCACTGATGTTCATTTATCTGATTGCAAAACCAGCTTCTGCATGTAGTCATAGTCAAAATTCGAGGATAATTCTGTAGGCGAACCTTTCCAAGGTGTCTTGTCTGTTGTGTTGCCAGCTGAGACATCTGTGAGTGCTATTTGTAAGAACAGTTTGTAGGAATTCAGACTCCTGTCTGCCAGAGAGAAGTTAAACTGCTTTCTGCCTGTCACAGTCTGTATGACTGATGGGTTATAGTCAAATGTTTAAGGGCTGCTGTGGTCCCACCCCAGCTGGGAACTGAGCCCCACACAGCCCCTCACTCCTGCACCACCCCCAGCCCCACCCTAAACCCCCATGGGATGGAGGAGAGATTTGCAAAAGCAAGACAAGTTGCAGGTGTAGATAAAAACAGTTTAGTAGGTAAAACAAGAGCTGTGCTCACAAGCAAAGCAAAATCAGGAATCCATTCACCACCTTCCCTGGGCAGGAGGGTGTTTAGCCATCCCTAGGGAAGCAGGTCTCCACCGCTAACGACAGTGACTTGGGAGGACAAGCACCCATGACTCTGAACATCCCTGTTCCTTCTTTGCCAGCTTTCCATGCTGGGTGTGATGCTGTGTGCTGTGGAATATCCCTTGGGTCAGGTGGGTCACCTGTGTCAGTTTGCTGTGCACCCCCAGCTCCTCACTGGTGGGGTGGTGTGAGAAGCAGGGAAGGCCTTGGCTGTGTATAAGTCTGCAGTAATGCAAACATCCCTGTGTGCAATCCTGTCCTACAAATGGGGACTTCTACAGGAAATCCTTCAATGTGCATTATCACCTATAGATTAGAGCACCTGCTTCTAATGATATTTTCATTGGCATAAAGTTTGTGTTGTCTGAACAAATTAAGGTCCTTTTTAAACTTTTTCATCCCCTGAGGGCTCTCAGTATTTGTAGTCAACAGACACACCATATCTGTGATTGTTTAATTATGTGCAATTAATTGGGTCATAGCTCCACATGTTGGAAATAATGTTTATAAAGAAAATCTAGTATGGATTTAGTGAGTTGCAGCACTTTTATTGTGCTTAATATCTGTTTCTGGCAGTACTGGGAGTGCTGACTAGTTAAGAGTTGATGGATTTTTCATTGATGTTCTGCTGCTTAATTTCAAAAGATGGGATGCATTTTTATCAACTTTAATTTGCCAAAGCAAACATATGCACACTTTAATTGAATAAAGCAATAATAACTTTATGTGCTACTAAAAATATGGCTGCTCTACATTTATGGAAAAAATGCCAGGACAAAGATGTGCATTGTGAAGGATGTAGAAAAACAACTCCTTGGAAACACACCAACCAACCAACCAAAAATCCCTTTAAAAAAAAAAAAAAAAAAGCCATGACCACACTCATCTGGCTACTGTGGTTGTGCAACCACATGCAGGTATGTTCATAGGGAACTTTCAGATGTTCATGTTTCAGGATTTAAAACTTCATAAATGCACATAAACTCATAAATGCACATAAACTGGATTTGGACATAGATGTACACAGCTGATGTCAGTGTCCTTTCCATATTCTACCATCCAGAAAAAAGCAAGAAATAAGCAAGATGCACCAGTTTATAGAAGCACTTATAAATGTTGAAAACCTATTTTAGTATCAGGGTTTTTTCAGTATGGAGGTATTTTGGTAGAATTTAGGAAAAAAGTATCTTTGTTACATGAAAATGAAATGGAGTCTACTTGCTTCTGGGGGTTGGAACATCAAGGCAAAGTACACTTAAAAAAATTAAAGGTTTCTGTGGTAACATTTATTGTTACATGTTAGCACTTGATAGTTTCCTGTCATGCTTCTCCCTTTGGTTTACAAGAATTGGGTTCATGAATTTAATGTTATACTTGTAGGAAAAGGGAATCCAGGTGACCTTGTCCCTGATAAGTAACAGCTGTGTTAATTAACAATACAACCTTACCCCTAATGAGTCACAGCTGTAGCCAACAAAGGTAAGTGTGGTAAAAGGGAGTGGGGTTGGCTGCTGAGGGGGAATCATGAAGGAGGAGGAACCTCAAGGAAGAGGGAAGGAAAGGAAAGGATCATGAAGAAGGATCCTAGTGAGAAGTGAAGGCTCTTGACCTCACTGCTGTAAGGTCAGTCTGGGTGTGCAGTCAGAGCCTGTTGTTGGAACCTGCAGTCACAGTCTAGCTGGGTAAAAGCCTGCAGTCACAGTCTGCAAACTGATCCCTGCAGTCAGAGTTCAGCAGGGAATAACCAGCAGTCAGGGGCTGCAGGGGAAACCTCCAGCAGGAGCTGCTGCAGCCAGGGTCAGTGAATGGTTGGAGTTGGGATGGCTGAGCTGTAAGGAGGAATGAAGCAGGACCATTTTCATGCTGTGATAAACAAGAAGTCTGTGTCTCAGCTCATTCCTACCCTCTAACAAGAGGGCCACTGCAACATTATACTGACACAGGAAAACAAATAAGCAAACCCATTCTCATAGTTATGTTAAAAGTTTTTTCAATGTTGTAGTAAAAAAGGAGTTAGAGGTTTGCCTGAAAGCTCACATGTTGCCCATGAAGGTTTATCAGCTCAATGTGATATCTGAACAGATCCAGTGAGCTCTTAGCTAAAACTGCTGTTAATCTTAGTTTATACAAGAAAACATTAATTTTTCCTGCAGAATTGGAATGAGCTGAATAGGAAGACAGTTATTTCTATCCCTGTTATCTGTATTTCTGTGGTTTTGTTTAAGAGTTATTAATGATTCTGATTCTCTTATGATTCGAGTTTATCATCTTTCAAGGTAATTTTGTAATTTTCTTTTTTTTTTCTTACTATGGAAACATAGTTTTAAAAGTATGTAGCAACACTAGAAAAGTCCAAAGTGACTGTCACTTTTCTGCAGTTGAAGAATTAATACACAGTGCAGTCCCACTGCTGAAAATTCATGATTTTAGCTACAAAATGTTGAGAAATAAAATGAAACTTACCTGTCTCTTTGAAACAGGTTGTTAATACTTCTGCCATTATTAGAGTAAGGCCTATAACTGTCATCTTGAGTGAGTCAGAATTTAAATTTTTAAGGAGCTGAGAAATTGCAGTGGCCTACTGACCTGCAGTATGTTTTGCACAGTTTGGATGAGCAATTGCTGCTGTGAATGAATCTCAGATTTGGAGTGGAGCATGCAGCTGGGATGTGGCTCATGTTAGAGAGGGTTAAGGGATGCTCTCCAGGGGAATTTAATCTCTAAGAGACTTGAAATGACTCCTGGATGGTCTTTATCTGCTCCTGCTAAGACCAGTGGCAAGGCATGGTGCAGAGCCTGGCTATGTTAAATACTGACTGTAAAGATGGAATGTGTATTTATCCCTAGTTTACAGCTCAGAGTGAATAACTGCATGGGATTACAGTCACAGCTGGAGTACCCAGGGCAGTGTCCTGGAGTGTCAGTTGTCACTTAGTGATTATTTTGTGCACATATCATTGTTTGGGTTTTTACAAATCCAATATTTAATCAAGAGATTGTCAGGTTTAGAAATTTAGCTTGTTATGATGGCATAAAAACTGGCATAAGCCTCTCAACAGCCTCTCTCAAGTGTATGCTGGGGGAGGCAGGCCTCTCAGTCTTATTTTTGCTGCAAGAACTGTCATGACATTCAGACTCTGGGATGGGCTGTTTGGACAGCTGTTCCCTCTCTTTCATAGCAGTCTCCAAAGAGTGGACCAAATGGATTTAGTCTCTGACAAAGAGAAGACCTTTGGGAGTCTGTGACAATGAAAGTTTGTAGTGATACAGGCAAAACCTTATGGCAATAAATGTTCATCACTTGCTCACTTACCTGATGTGTAGCAGGTTTTTTTTTTTCGATATGTACTCATTTAGAGTCTTATAGACATTTTGATGCCTGGGTGTTGTAGCCACAGACTTCAGCCAAATAATATAAAAAGGTGGTGTTGTGCTATTAAATAATAGCTCTTTTTTGAAGGTAATTTTGTATATATCTCCATATAGGCAACCTTTCAAACGTGTTTGGTATTGAAAATAATTTTATTTGTATTTCTTGTTTAAGGTTGATGTTTTTGAGTGTGTATGGTATCTATTACATACAATGTCTATAAAGCTAGTAGGTGTGAACTTAGTGAGAGCTCTGAATTGCTATACCATAATAAATGCAACATGTGGATATTATTTTATTACATGTGTGAGTAGGAGCTCTACTGAGAAGTTCTTGCCTGACTTTAGATGTCCTGGATCATCTGTGGTAGGATTATTACTGAGTAGAAGCTCTGAGTTCTGCTCTCAAGAGTATGGTCTTGTGAGCAAACAAAACTTTGCACGACTGATGATTTTGAATAAGGACTGCTAATAGGAGCTGCTTCTTAGTGGGAGAAGTAAAACAGGGTAATTTAAACCTAATGAAGACATGGCTATTTTTACTCTCATAGCTCTGTGACATCTGTAGACCACATGAATGGGGGAGTTAGGCAGGATTGTACATTAATTTCATGTTAATACTTACAGGAGTTATGATACTGAAATTATATGTTGGTGTCTTGCAGTTTCACTAGTGGAATGTTTGACACTGAATTATTAAACATACATAATGTTGCAAGTGAGGCAGAAAGGTGTATTTAAAGTGTTTGCTCTTTTACTATTTCTCTTCCAAGAAAATAAACTTAATTCATTAGTGATAACAGTGCAAAACAACTTATCAACCTGCTAAGGTAAGTTGTGGCTACAATTGTGTTCCAGAATATTGTCGAGATGAAGTGGCAACTGAAGAATTATCAGCATTTTAATGGAAAAAATTGATTATTGGTCAAGAGCAAAGCAGAGAGGAAAAATAGTGATCTTTAGACTTCATGTCAAGAATGTAGAATATACAAATGAGAGATGGTAAGGGCATCATTGAAGGGCAGCTTTAGTTTTTATTGCTTCAAATAAGACTAATGGAAGTAGGACTCAAATTTATGTTTTAAAGTGTTCATAAATTATTACATTAAATTATTTACTTATGACATCCTTTGAGTGTGGATTTCATTAATTCAAGATGAGTTTTTACCATTCTATTGTTTTTTTGTTTTTTTTTTAAAGTTTTGGAGCCTTTGTGTCCTTAACAGTCCCCACCTTGTTGTATGTTGTAGGGGTTTTTTCAGCTAGGAAAGGAACTTCTGTATGTTGAGAGAAATCTCCCTGGAGGCTCATAATCAGATGTTAGGATTCTGTGGTGAGTGAAGTTGTGAGCTGATAACTTTTCCTGCAGCTGTCTGTCAGTCATATACTTAGACATTGCTGTAAGTGTGGAGGATGTAGGTTGCTGGAATTGTCCCCCATTGCTGATCTGGAATTTGGAGGCATAGGGAATTTTATTACTGCTCTAGACAACTGACACCTTTTCTGATTGGGGGAAATAGAGTATAGATTTCATTGCTCAGTGCTTGTAATGGCTGGAGATTTCAATCCCTCCTTGGGATACAGGAAATAGAATTGAAGTATGAAATCCTAACTGATTTGAATCAGTGACTCCATTGAAGTTACCTACTGGCAGTGATCAAGGTGTCATTCAATAAATGTAGCACTGATGCTACAGCGAAATCCATGTGCACGTGGAGCTCCCAAAGAATTAATTTTTCATTCCTTGCAAATGGCTTTAGGTTTTCCTTACAAAGAGTACTTGTGTTAGGTGGAGTTTAAAAGTAACACTATTTATGTTTACAGCTGAGGGATGGCTGAGACATTCACCTGTAGTTTTCAGAATAATATAACAAGAGAACATAGACTAAGGGTTCTTTGCTTTTGTCTGCTATGGAAAACTTCAGCTTAAACTTGGAAATGAAACTGCAACCAGCACAAGAGGGAGCACCTTCACTTTTGGTATTGTACCGTGAGCACTCTGGATGCTTCTCTATAACCACAGAAGAGTTATTGAAAATGACAGAAATTAACACTCTCCCACAGCAATCCCAACAAAACACCAATCACCGCCGTTTGCCGAGTCTGTGAACTATTAGATGTTCATTAAGAAAGCCACTGGGCAGTGTAATTGTGTGGAAAACAGACTGCTTATGTTTTGGAATTGAAATGTTTCACACGCATCTGAGTTGGAGCCTTTGTAATATTAATGGCATGGGCACGTGCAGTTAATTTTTTTCATAGTAGCAAAAACCTTTACAATCCCTGTATGCTGAAACTCTGAGTTTTGGAAACAATTGGTGTATTTGGAAGTGTCTGACACTTTGAAATAATTTTTTAATAGTAGGAATTTGAAACATTTAAATAGGAATAAGCCATGATATTTTTATTATATGAAACTTGTTTATATTATGAACATACTGGATTTTTCCTTTTTTTTTTTTTCCAACCAGATTCCTCTTAAATCCATCCTTTTCTCCACTGTTCAAATCTGATCCTTGTCCCAGTGATGTCATGTAGGATTTTGCTATTATTTTGAACAGGAACAGAGCTTTTAGGAAAGGCATCAGGTGAACTGAACTGTAGAAACAATAGTGACACAGTTAGAAATGACATTTTTAGGTTATAATAAAAGATTTGTTCCATTCAGCAAATGTAAGTCAAAAAAGAAATTGTAAACACACATGGGAGGTTTTTCTAAGTTTTGAAAAAAGTCTTTGACCTTGTGAATAAATTCCACCGAGCTGGGGAATTTACACAGGAAGGATTTCTGTTCTATTTCTCCTGAGAAGAACAACGTTTTGATGGAGAAACTGGTTGTGGGGGGAGTTTAGTTTGTTTGTTTATTTACATTTTTTTACAGGTTTCACTAAAGAAGTTGATTTTATTGAATGGGGTATCTGTCTGGAGAACGAATTGATTCTTGCTTAGCACGTAAGAATGCTGCACTATTGCGTGACAAAAAGTGACCTAATATGGATACAAAACACTTGATTGGGACTATTTAAGCTCAGATGAGACTTTGAAAAGATCTGTCTCTCAGACTTGTTGACTTTCAACAGCAACATGGCCAGATATTTGTTTCTCTGTGGTGTGTCATCGTAGGATTTCACATGTAAGAAAAAAATGGGTATTTACATTAATATATCTGGCACTGTTATCCCCATGGGGATCTTTCAATAGGATAATATTAAATTCTGCATTCTCTGAAAAGTCAGTCTCCTTTGGGTAAGAATGCCTATCCTGAATGGTAACACATTAGAGATGATGTGATTAGGAAATGGATTTGTTTAGTAGCACAAGAGTTTGTATTAATAATGTAAAATAAAACCAGGGTTCTTCTGATATTAGTTGATCTCTAACCAGAAGGCTGTATATATGGTGAAAAGCATAGGGTATTATAATCAGAAAGTTTTATTGTAGTAGTAAATGTAACAGCATTTTAAATATAATAGTGAGTAGCTAATCAGATTATAAAGGGCACTCCTGGACTGGTGAAGAGTTTTCACCTATGTAAGATGTGATTTGCAAGACAAGTCAGTATCACAGATTCATGATGTTTAATTGCGGGAAAATGAATCTCAAAGGTGGTTTGGTTCAAGATTGGTGTTTCAGAACCTTATTCACAGCAGAGAAGTGAAAACATGGAGGCTTCTCTCCCTTTTCATCCTTATTGGACTAAATTGACAGCCTTAAGGACAACATAAGGGAAGAAATGTTAGGGCAATCTCAAATTTTGTTTTAAGGGAAGCATCATTAGTCTTCTGGAAGAGCTGAGAAAAAGAGAGTGGTTAATATTAATAGATAACGTAACAGACTATAATCTTTAAACTGTCAACAAGAAATTTGCTTCATTATATGAGAGATGGGTTAGAGGTAGAAAGACTTGGATTTATAATAAACAAAGAGGCCCAACATTAAATAGGGTACCAGTGAGCTTGAGGGTTTGCCACTTCACAGATAATAAACATAGTGTATCTCATGGAGGGGGAGTGAGGGTTTTGTTTCATTTTGTTGATTTTTTTTTTATAGAAAGAAAACAAAACTCTCTCAGGGATTTAACTTTGCATTTCCAGGGGGAATTCCTGCTGTAAATATTGACTGTGGTCATCCAACCTGAAATTTCTGGTAAACAAAAGCTAAATTGCTAAACATTAAAAAGGTAAAATGTACATCTGTTTTATCAGGAAAAATTCAAAATTCGTTGATGAGAGCACTTAAAATCCAAAGCAGTTTGAAGCACAAGCCTGCTGAAGTGAAATTGAAAACCCTTGTTGCATTTCATTGGCTTTGAATTAAGATCTAGTTCATCAGTACCCTTGAAGTATGGACTTAAATTTAACCATATTGATGATTTAATTAATTTAATGGAGTCATTCATGATGTTGAGTGCTTTCAGAGCTCTGTAAGCAGATGTGAAGTTGCTGCAAGGGTTGATTTCCATTGCAAGGTAGAGCTCCTGATGTCCAAGAACTGGGACAAAACAAAGGCAAGTAGAGAATCTTTTGCCAAAACTGTTAGACATTGTGGTTCTCACTGAGCTTCTCTATTGCTTTCTCTTGCTGTACCTAAAGAAGGGAAATCTTTTCAATCCAGTGCAAGTAGGGCTTAATTTGTGATCTATTTAGGATAGCTAAAGATAAATAAGGTGGCAATCTTGAAGAATAGATCTATCCCATAAAGTTTTACATCAAAAGGTTTTATCAGAAAAAATACCAAATAAAACCAAAGACTTAAACCAGTTGATGCTGGGTATTTAGGGGTAAATACATTGATCTGAAATTTAGAAAGTCTGTCTTCCTGAATGAAGGATTTCAACATAAATCCTTGATTTATTTGTTATTTGGTTAAAATAAAATGATGGTATCTGGCAAACACAATCTAACATATCAATGATGCTTCATGAAAGATTTTAATTAGATATCTTTCTTGTTTTTTCTGGTTTCATTTTTTGAAGTACCTGACTCTGTTTATTATGGAGAATGAGGAACAACTTCTGTTCCTCATAACAAGCATGGCTTAATAAAATTTAGAGAGCAATTGAAGCCTGTAGTGTGTAATTAAACAAAAAACCCCAAACCAAAACAGAAGCCAAACTCAAAAATCAAACCAAAACACAATGAACAAACACACACAAAACAAACAGGCAAAACAAAAAATGCACTTTCCATGAAAGATGAAGTGATGTTTCACCAAAGAAAATGCTTTTACAACAAAAGTGAAAAGCAGTGATGGGCTTCTCACAATTTTTAGATGGCTTTGGTCTTCATCAGAGCCCACTGGGGTGCTAGAAAAGTTAGTTCTAAGTTTCTTGGTCCTCTGAAAAATCTCTGATAAATTTTCAAAATACATGGACCAAAATGATTAGACTGTTTATATATATGTTTATATATTAGACTTGATTCTCTTTCTGTGTCCTCAGTAAACACTTAACTTCTCCCTCAGGGTTAATACCTGTTGTTTACAGAACTTGGCAAAACTCTCATAACCAAAAATAAATCATGGAATCTGGTCAAAATAGTAATGGCAGATATTGGTGCAAATCACTTGATTCAAATGGAAATTTGAGGTGATAAAAACCCCATTATGTAGGTTGAGATTGTCAGTTTCTGTTTCAGTGTGTGTCTCTGAATGACCATTTCCATAGTTTCTCCTGTCCTGACTTGATGTTTTCTGAGTGCTATATTTAGACAGCAAGTAATTGGTGAACTATGGCAGAAATATTTTGATGTTGGTGGGCTGTCCATTTATGTTTAACAAACTCTTGCAAAACTCCCATATAAGAAATTCTATAAGGAAATGCACTTAATTTTTCTGTGACATAGGATTCTGTCAACCAAATTGTACAAGGACTTGGGTTTCCCCAAGCAGTACCTGCAGATACTCATCTGTGTGTTTTTGGAGCTGTGCCTTATGCTGTGCCAAACCAAGAATTATTCAAACGCAGGTTCTGGAGAATGCGTGTTTTGGTCTTGTTGGTTCCCTGCCCACACTCCCCAAGGTTACAAAGCTCCTCGGGCTCCGTTGATGAGTTACCCTTTCCCCTCAATACTATCATTCCCATGTTTTGCCTGAGAGGATTGTGGACACCTCTGCTGCCAGCCCCACTGGTGCTCCTGTACTGTTCCTGCCAGTGTGTGCCTGCTGTCCAACACAGGGGGAGCCTGCTCTGTGCAAACACGCCTGCACACAGTTCAGTTTAGCACCAAATCCCAGGAAAGCTCCCTTTAACCATGCTGAATTCCATCTGATTTTTAATAGTTTCTTGAAGCAAATATTCTTTCATTTGTGGTCACCCAATTTGCAGCATCAGTGGTGAGAAAATTTGTTGGATTCATTACTTGACTAGTTAGTTTTTTAGTTGCTTATTCTTTTTAACGTGAATCTGTGAGGGAACACACAGTGGTTATGAATCTAAAAGGATTAATGTAGTGCTGTCGTTAATAACTATTCCTGATGTCCATGCTTGGGTACAAGATTGGTGCTGCCAAGGTAGCCAAGACTGTGCCCCCAACTGTAATTAACTGTAATTAACCAAGGTGATGGAGGAGGCCAATTCCACAACAAGCACAGTTGTCTATTTATAGATCCAGTGCCATCTCTGGTGTTTAATCACTGCCATGGCCAAGCTGCTAAGTGCTGCTTGGCTGTTTTGTGAATGCACGGGAACGGATGCACAGATAATTTAATTTTTAGATCTAATATAAATTTTAGCAAATAGCACAGCATGTGAGTAGAACTGTGTAAATTTATGCTGCTCTAAGTAATAGAATGTATTCACAAAAATGCTAACGTTTGTAAATTTTGAAGGAAAAATTGCAAAGCTATTTTGAGGAATCACTTTCTAGCTAGTGTCCAGAGGAAAAAAGCCCAATTTATATGACCTTTGGCTAAAGTCTACAAAGTCCTGGCCTTTAATTGCTAAATGCTTGATAAATTGAATTCTGGAAGAGGGGAACAGTACAAAAATTCAGCAAAAGTTGACACATCTTGAGTTTAGTGCTCTTTGCATTATGTAATAACAACACCCATCCTCTTCTGGCAATTAAAACCAAAATATGTTTTCTCAACAGTTAATAGGCGTTAACCTAAGTAATAAAATAAACTTAGTGAATATTTGCAACTATATTCTGTCTGTTTAATTTTAATTTAAAAGCTTCTTTTATCACCTCCTTGAGGGATTATTTGGGCAGTTGTAACTAGATATTTGACTGCTAGTAGTTTAAATCTGTCCTCTACACTCCTGCATTTGTACTTTTGTGTGTCTTTAATTATGAAGAAAAAAATATTTTTATTTGTCCAAGATATTACTTGAAAAAGCTGCTTTTCCATAAAATCTTCAGCTGCTTTTTTTCTTTTTCTATTAAAAGTTTCCCTTTTAATATTCTGCCTGTGCATAAATTCAGGCACTCTGAAAAACGGAATATAATCCTTTCTTTACCAGTCTTGCAACTGGAAAATTAATTTTAAAATTAAAGCTTTCTGTTTCAATACTCTACCAAAATATCAATAAAAATGGTCAGATCTCTTTCAAAGACTTGCTTTTTAAGGCCAGAGGTTATCATTAGATCATCTACTTTGAATAATATATAGCAACCAAATGATTTCCTGTCAGAAAAATTGGCTCTGGGCTATGGCCAAGAACAAAAATTATTAGGAGTCAGGCAAACATAATTTGAGATTATTTGAAATAATTTTGAGATTCCAGGTTGATTGTCCAGATGCTGGCATCTCCTTTCCTTCCCAGCAGTCTTCAGCAGTTTATGTAGTATTAAAAGCTGTTCCTGTAGGAGGGCACTGCCCGTGTCTGGTGACTGAGGCATAATGAGACCTATTTTTGGTTTTAAGAAAGAGAGGAGGGAAAATACTGAAGTAAATTCTGGAACAGTTCTTGGGGCTCTAATCTTTCACCTCCTAGTTTTGGGTTGAATTAAGACTGATTATTTACAGGGAAAATATTGATGGTTTGACTTCCAAGATTTTAGTAGGTTTCATGGCTTATTTCCTGGTTGATTTGTGAGCTGCTCTAGCTGTGTTTGTGGTGCTCTTATGGAGGATATCCTAATTTCATGATGTGTCGTATGTGCAGCAATGTTATCCAGCAAAAAGTGCAGAAAAATAATAGATGTATACATTAGGAATAAATAGATGTATACATTAGGAATAGGCACCTAAATGGCATTATAGTTTGTTTTTCAGTGTGAGTAATGCATTTATGCCAACCTCAGGTTTTTTTCCCTGCTAAATCTTTTCAAATTCCAGAAGAAGTTTTGTATTGTTTTGTTTTGTTCATTTGGGTGGGTTTGTTTGTTTTGTTTTGTTTTTGTTTTTTTTTTTTAAAATTGAGTGTGTTGTTAATGTCAGGAGTGGTCCTATAGCTGTGAGATTCAGTATTGTCTTACAGGAGGCCTAAAAACTCAGACAGTAAACTATAGACTCGGAACATGTATTCAACAGAGGCTTGTTCCAAGGCAGAGGGAGTTTATTTCAAAATCTGCAAAGAAAACTGAGCCCTCTGAAAGGCTGTTGTTATTCTATCTGTAGAGCCACGTTACAGCTGGGGATTCTCTTTCATGTCAGATTTTTGTCTCTGCAGATATGAATGCTATAATCAATGCATGAGGGAGCAGCATTTCATTTTCTCCTACTAGCTGAGCTCTGTATGATTGCTTCCAGTGTGCAGTTCCATTGCAGAAAATGCTCTGTGCAGCCATTAGTATGACTTGTTTTTGTTTTTGTTTTTAGTAGCAGCTTGTGCTTGAAGGCTCTATCTCCAATCTGCTTCTGTGAATTTCCCTCCACCTTTATTCGTTCTGCCAATATGGATATAATTTCAGTGTCATGGAATAGCTGCCGTGGGCTGCCATCAAGGGGATATGTGGAGACCTATGAAAAAAAGGAAGTGAGAAAACATGAATTCATATTTGACATGGTCTGCAGCTTTTTATCCCCCAGAAAAAGAGATAAAACTCACTGAATTTTGCAAGTCTGGGAGCCAAAGTGAGAGATGAGAGAAGCTGGACCCCTTTCTATGTAGCATGTCTTGGGACAGTTCTTAGTTAATTCTTTGGTATTTCCCATTCCGCCCTTAATCTGCCTGTCTGGTTTTGGAGGTAGTTGATTATGTTTCTTTGTCTGAGATGCTTCTGAGGAGATGAGCACACCCTCCTCCATTCCCCCCTGCTGACACGCCCACTTCAGTGAGAAAACAAGGTGAATGATCGTGTACTCTCCCTGGTTTTGCTGTGTCCTGTGATTTGATGTGCTGCCGTTCCACCACTGTGGTTGAACACTTCTGTTCCTCCTAGGCCCAGTTCACCTTCCCTGACTCTCCTCCTCGGGCTGCTCAGCAAGTCCCCAGTGCTGCTCACTTGGTTTATCTGCCTTCGTGCTTGGCATGAACAGATGGTGCCTATTACCACTTTTCTTGTTGTGCACAACCAAAACCAGCCCAGCATAGCAGTGATTTGCTTTGGACTGATATATCCCTTCACACACCACAGTTAATGCAGCTCTGTTGCCCTCAGCCTTGCATGTATTAAGTCAGAGGCAGGGACTTGCTGAGAGGCATTAGACTTCCTCAGAATTCTTCAATACAGTAGATTCATTATATGTGCTCAACCCCCTCCACTTGTAAAAAATGAAAAATCTGCTTTTGAATAAAAACGTGCTCTGGCTGAAAAAACTTTTAAGCTCTCTCAGAAATATGTTTTGATGCAGAAGAGAAGAATTGGCAGCAGAAAGCTCTGTTTAAAAATGCAGCTTGCTTTCTTGGCTGGATCAGTCACTGTCTCTTCCTGTGCACTCTTGCCCCACTGCTTCTGCTGTTGTCTTCTGACATAGTTTAAAAAAAGAGGCTGAACACTGATGATAGGGAATTGTGAAGACATCAGGGAACAATCTGGACATATATTTTTGGCCATAGCAAATTATTTTTTCTTTTCCACAGGTAACAAAAAATGTGTCATTCTGTCCCTGGCTGCCCAGCAGCTCAAAATTAGCAGCTGGATGTCCTTTGATCATCCTTTCATTGATAATGCATTGTGCTGTGCTTGCCATTTCCAGTCCTAAGTCAGCACAAAACCTTTGCTGTGGTACAGTAATTGCTGTTTGTCTGTGCTTAATGTGTCTCCCTGTTTAGGAAGTAAAGTTTCTGGTTTTCTGTTGGGTAAGGAAACAGTTCTGTGAGAACTGATCATGAAAATATTATGTTTTAAAGATTAATTTTAATCCTGCTAGGGACCAACCATTAACAGGAATTCTTTGCAGGCTTGTGTAGCCTCCAAATGCTGACCATTTTTCCCCTTGATTCTATTCTAATTAAAGAAGGAGAATTTGGCAAACCCCCTTTTCATTGTTTGAACAGCTCCTCACTGGTTAACCCTGGCAAGGGAAGCTGTTTTGTCATGGAGCAGTTCTGGCTCACAGAGTTCCTGTTCTTGCCTGTTTGTTGCTGCCTCTGCTGTACAATGTTTTACAGGTGTACTGAAACAAGTGTTTCGTGCAGATCTGGCAGGGACTGAATCAGGGTGCCTATGTGGATAAAGAATAGGTCCTTTTCTTTTTATTTTGCCCAGACCCTGATGTGTTTCTCAATTCAGCCTTACAAACAATTTTATTGGCACAAGATGAGGTGGCAGAGTGCTGCAGAGTCTGTAACTGCAGATAAGAAAAGACAATTTCTTACAGTGGCAAAGCTGCCAAAACCCTTGCTTTGTGAAACTTCTCCCTCTAGTTATCTTTTCATCAGGCAACTGAGGAAATTGGATTGTAGGCCTTAAAGACAAAAAACAATCAAACATCAAACTCCACGACTTTGTGTAGGTCTCATGTGTAGACTGATTAAGTCCAGACCATCCCATTGGAATCACTCAACATACTTTCAGAGCCAGCTTTATTTGGCTGATAGGCTGCTAATTTTTGGACATTCATAATCTCTAATGATAAAGAAGTGATTCTGTCAGAATTTTCATCCTTTCACAAAGCAAAATAACAACTGTGAACTTCAGGGCACAAGTCTGGATTGCTGCTGATATTTGCCCTGGAGGGATTTTAAAAATATGTGTGTGTTTATTTTTTAATATATCTGGAAAGCAGTGTAGAGTTAAAAACTGAAGTCTAGGGTTGGAAAACCTGAGCAATTTCCAAACTTTATTTGGTTTCACTAATTCCTGGATTATAGAAACTAAATACTGCCCTCCTGACCTGAGTTAATCCCTGCCATTGATACTGTTGCCAGCTGTTGGCATTTATTAGCTGTGGCATGACCATCTAGAGTACAAGAACAGTTAGGCATCCCGTAAAAATGCCTAACATAGCTTTAAATGTTAATCACATTACCTGGATATTGAATTAATTGCTCTTGAAAAAATGTTCTGTCCAGCTGAAACTTTTCATCAAGACATTCTCATTCTGGCATTATAATAGTTTGAATAAAAGGAAATATTAAGGAAATACTTTGTTTGCAGTTATAATGGTTTATTTTTTGAGATGATTTTTCCTTTTAATGTAATTCTTAGTGGTAGTTGAGAAAAAATACAGTGATGTTAGTGAGAATCTCCTCTTGGTTTACAAATTTCTGAATGGTATTGATACCTTTTTCATATTGAAGAAATGACAGGTCACTTAAAAATCTCTGTGTAATATCTTTAGCTATCTGCAGAATTTTAAATTTTGAGCAAGATACCCAACAACTGCTTTGAAGGTTTTCCAGTAACAGTATATTTTCTGGGACAGAATGTATTTAATTCCTTAAAGCATGCAGGAAATCTCCAACCAATAATCTTTTTTAAATGCATGAAAGAAACAGCTTTGCTTATTTCTGTGGGCTATGTCTCTGCCCAAGTGCTGAGAAAAGAATCTCAAAGGTGAGGTTCTAAACACAGTTCCCCAGTCAGTGGAGGCACTTGTTCTTGCACATAGTTGTTAATGTATCAAATTGTTTAGTCAGGCTGTGTTATGTTTAAAGGCATTTAAAACAATCTTCTGAAATCTGCTGGTTTAACTACTGGGACAGTGGTGGGCAGATGAAGCAAGAAGTGCTTATATGAGCCATGGCACAGAATATGTAGTGTCACCATGTAACAAAACTGATCAACTTCTCAATATTTTTGCAGCATGGATACAGCCTACCATAGAGGGGGGGGAAAAAAAAGTTAATTTTTCTCTATTTTACATCCACAGTGTAAATTCACAGAACTGTTCTAACTTCTTATTGTCATAGATGTATTTTAAATGTGATTATTCCAGGGTGGTTTTAATTACTAATTATGTAATCACTGAACTTTTAAGAGCTTTTGATTAACTCACAGGCACTATTAAACAAATTGAATTGCTGTTGTAAAGCTAGTTACAATGAAAAATTACTTCAGAGGAAGTTAAAACAGACATATTTATGTGTTTGTGTTTCTAAATGGTACAGATTGCTGCTACTTCAGGGAGTAGGTCCAGGTAGATAGCCAGGAAATCAACAATATTGGAATGTCAGAGGGAAAGATAATGAATTGTTCAAAACTGGGGCTATCATTTCAGTTATTAGCAGTGTCTGATGATTCAATGTCTGTCTTTGTTTTCTCTGACAAAGGTGGATGATTTTTAGATTTCCCTTGAACAGCTCTGTTATCTTCAGCTGAATTTTTTGGTTTGTTGCGAAATTCTGCCGGAGAGCTCCACCCAGTACAGAGAGTTAAATAGTCCTGAGAGGAGCTAAAGGTGGCAGTAGTTCTCCCCTCTTCTGTCAATTCCTGTGTGAACATTGCTAAGTGAAATTTGCTCTCCAGTCTTGAGGCAGTCATGTGTTGCAAAGACTATTGGGGAATGAAAGTGTGTGTTTTAGTCTCTTCCAAAAATGCTACATTCAAGGTACAGCAGCTATATATACAGAGTGACCTGAACTGGAGGGTGCAGTGCTGCATGATGTGCCTTAGATCTTGGTCGGCCCACTGTGCTCCTTCAGACCTCAGCATCCCTCATGACTCCTCCTGGTAAATGAGATGTTGAACCCGTTTGTTCTTAGGGTAGGGGAGGGCTTTGACTAGCTCTTGTCTGTGCTCTGCTTTGCTTCTGGCTCTGCAAGTGTTGCTCATCTTCCCTGTTTGTCATCTACACATTCTACTGCCTACAATTTCAGGCTGCTCTTTTGTGCAAAACCAACCACCTCAGTGTGCTGTTTTATTTTAGTCACTGAGGTCCTTATTCAAAAAAACCAGAGTCGTTAATTAGGAGTACAGATATGAGTAGGTGATACAGATGGTTCTTAGTTTCCTTTTTTCTAGTGTTTGATGTACCTCTGCAGAAAGGGAAGGGAGCTCCTCTGGTTAAAGGATGTGTAGTTATGGATAACAAAATTTTCGGTTTTGCTTGTTTCAAAGCAATGTCATGACAAAAGCATCTTTGAAGCTATTGAGCAATCTAGCTGTACTTAGTGTGCACAATACCAGTGGCCATAAATGTTGAATGATTTTTAAGTAGCAATATCTATTTCACTTACTTATTGGTCTATGGGACATTTCTCTTTTACCTAGTGTAGTAAGATGAGAGGTGTTGGTGTCAGACTAATTCCCAAAGGTGTATGTGTAGACTGTGACCAAGAAAAACATTCTCATGATGCTCCCTAGTGCACTATTTGCTATCTTTTTGCTGCAAGGAGATGTAAAATAATTTACTTTGCATTTGTAAACCACCGTGTGCATTTTGCCTCAAAGGTGGTAGGGTCTAAGTGCTCCATGCTGAACCTTGCTGCTTGTGTATTCCAAACTGTGATGTAAATGTTGGGAGAACTGAAGGGCAATATAAAACTGGAGAACAGCTGGCAAGTAGAAAAATCAAAGGAGCCTTGTCATCGCAGCACATTGGCATTTGAAATGAACCCAAATACTGCACTTTGCTTTTGGATATGGATAAAGTTTTTTATCTTAGAAACCAGCTATTCAGTTTAGTATCCATCCCTAGATAAAACACTTCCACTTTGATTAGAACAAAAGTTGTGCCTGCTTTTTGGAAACAGCATTCCTGAGAGAGAATTTTTCCTGACTGTCAGGAAACCCATGAAAGATGCAGCTGCTTTCACTTTTGTACCTATTCACACATATTGTCTGTCTTTGATCTACTTGTCAGTGAGGTTTTAAAATACTGCTAATTCTGCGATAGAAATTCCATATTTGTGAGAAGTTTTGGGTTGGTATGGGGAGGAGGGGGAAAGAGATTGAGAAGCAGCAGAATTTCCATCTGCTGAACAAGGTTGGGATTTCTTGTTGCCTGGTGAAGGATCTCCAGGAAATGACCAGGTACAAAAGGAACCTGATGAGGACAATTCGGTTGCTTATATTGCAGAAGTGGTGTGAACACTGCTCTGCAATAATGGGGTTTGAGTGGCTTTGGAAATTCAGACTTCCTTTCAGAACTCTGTAAAATGCATCACAACATAAATACTGTAATTTCTCCTTGGAAGACATTTCTACTCCATGGTACAATTGTCTGGTTTATGGTGTCCATGCTTGCCTCATGTCAGTCTGGGTAAGACTGTGGTGCCCTTTTCATGGTGATATCCAAGTTTTACACCATATATTGTTAGCAGGAATGTTTTCATTCAGTGGAGGATAAACTGACCCCTGTGTAGAGCTCATAAAGCCACTACGATTCTCTGGAATGAAAGTGCTGGGTAAATATCACACCTATGCCATTTTAGTAGCTCTTATGTGTAACTCTTATTTTCTAATATATATGTTTATTGCTGTATTTCTAGATGTAGCAGGTGTTTTTTTTTATTTTTCATTTTATTTCTAGATCAAAATATTGGCTCTTTTCTCTCTGTAACAGAAGGTCTCCTAAGTTGGTAGTGTAAAACACAATCTGAATACTTAGTCCAGAATACATCCAAAACTCAAGTTATCCTCACACCAGCTAAGTCCATTAACAAACTGAGAACTTGGTAGGGGCCAGATGCTGTTCTTTATTTCAACCATTCTTTATCTGTCAATGCAAGGTGAGAAATTCACAGATGAATTATCCATTTCTGCCTTGGCAGTTGACTGGGACAAAAGCGAGATCCTCAGATTTGAGAGCTGTATGATTTAGTGTGCAGCCAAAGGTATAGTACAGCTAGTAGTTGTAAAGGAATTGAACTTAATATTTTAATAGGAGTGCTAAAAATAATCTTTATATAGTCAACATTATTCTAAATTGAGTGACTGAGATTTATTTGGCAGGAAACACATTTCTAATTTTGTGATATATGAGCATATTTATTTTGTATAAATAGTATTACGTAGCACACAGTTCTTTCTAAATATTTGCTAAATAGAAAAGTAACTTTTAAATTAGATTTTGCTACATGATGGTTTGCAAGCACTTGAAACAGGCAAAGAAAGGCTGAGGCCCTAAGATGGTTGTAAGTTACTTCAGGTATGATGAATCAGAGTTACAACCTGTGGGTAGCACCTTTTTTTGGGAACAAAATGTGCCTAAGGAGGGTGGTGAAAAGTTGCAGGGGAAGAGAGGAGATGCAGCAGAATTCTTGCTGAATTTCCATTGAGTTGCAGGTTTTAAGTGTGTGCTAAATGCAGACTTTGGTGAATCAGAGTCTGAAGTTTATGGCCATTTGTTTTGGGGGAAATCAATACAATTGAGATGATGCAGCTTCTGTTGTTATTTGATGGCAGCCAACTTGAGTCATGGCAGTTAACAAATGAATTTTTTAGGTGAATTAGGACTTTAAATCCTGGTTTCAAATGAAATATAAGCAACTCTGACAAAACTTAGTGCTCCTAAGGCATCTGAAATTTTAATAATAATAAAGAAGAAAATCAAATATATCATACTTTGTTATCTTTGAAAACATTGACTTTTTCCCACCTAAAACTTGGATAAATACAGGAAACTCCCTTCCTTTTTTTTAAAGTTACTGTGACTTTTATTTACCTTTTGTTATCTACATGATGACCTTTGCTTCAAGTAGGGCAAGTTGCAGATTCCTATATTTCCCTAAAGGGCTGTAATTGTTATGCTATGTGTTGGATAGGAATATTTGAATTGCTCATATGAAATGTCAAAAAATAAAAGTCTTGAATGGATTTGAACATTGAATTTGCTCTTGCTGACATTATAATCTACACAAGCACTCAGTGAATGGCAGTACAAAAAGTAGGCTGACTTATATTCTGAAATACTTCAGAGAAGTGAAAAGATGGACTTATGCTTTTTTGGGTTCAAAGAATGCCTCATTCTGTGGAAAGAGTTGAGTCACCTGAGTTTTCACTGCAAAACTGTTTTGTTGTGGATGGTTATGCACAGTATTGAATGTGAACAGGCAAACCTCAACATTTCTCATATTATGTGGTGAGACAAAACCCTTAAAGCTCCTAACATGCCGGTGTGAAAAATAAGGCTTGCAGGTAGACATTTTAGGGTATGGACTGTCTGTTTTTAAAGTATTAAGATTAATCATTGATCTTTATCCCTAGCCTGACATAGGGTCAAATCTGGATAATAAGGAAGCTGTTAATATTACAGATCATCATTATATGATTAATTTCTGAAAGGAGGACTGTTACTGAGTGTCATCAAGTTGCCTCATCTCTATATGAGTTTTATGAAATACCTGTAACTGTATAATCTTGCCAAGAACATAACAGGCTACATATGTGATACTAATTCTAAACCTATTTCTCTATAATTTAATCCTATTTTCTGACTTTTCCTAGAATTAATAACTAGTCATATCTTGATTTGTCCAGCAAAGTTGTTTCTTAAATGCTCTGTTGTCAATGTGATGAAATTCAGAAAGGTTGTTTTAAATTCATAGTGTTATAACCTAAAAAGGTACAGCCATTTTCTTCACCCTAAAATTTGAATAAGAACTTCTTGTAAGAAATCCTAATATTAGGAGTAATACTTGTTGAATTTTTAAAATATATTTTGATGAGGGTCATTAAATGATTCCTGTGTTTTAAATTCATCTCTGTTATTAGCTGATATAAGGCCTAATCAGTAAGTTAATTCAGGATGTTAATTCGTGTAGTGTAACGCTGGACCTCCCAGGAGATTTCTCTGCATGGCACATCACATATTCATACCAGTACTAAGAAATATACATGATTGATGCTGTTCCCTGCTCCATTCCTGATGCTTATCCAGCAGTGACAAATATTTCCATGTTTAGCAGTAAAAAGGTACCATGACTGTCTGAAGTGACACTTAACACAGAATTAGCTCTTTCTCAAGTTCTTTCCTTTCAAATTCTACTTCCACTCAAAGCAAAATATCTGGAGTGAAAAATTGATGGAAAGATGGGCACTTTGTTAACAACAGGAAATTGTTAGGAAATTCAGGCCTTTTGACATATTCTTTTGGTTAAGAATATTTCTCAGTGCAAACTAATTCAATAACGTTTTTTCAGTGAGTGTGCTGAAGCCTCTTAAAAAACTACCAAGTTTTGTGTTAAAAGCATTTTATGCCTGGTGAAGAATTGTAGGTACTGACAGTCTTGGGGACATAAGTAGAGAATAACTTAACAGTAAAAATAACTTGGGAAAAGTTGTAGATTATTTCCTGGAAGTTGTCACTTCCGTGTAAGCACCTTGTATCTTCCAGTATGACAAGTTAACAAAAAGGCTGGTGTACTGGAAACTGGCCTATACAGAACCTTTTATCTGTGTTTAGTTTGTGGTGAAATGTTACAGTGATGAATGACTTTCAATTCCCACACTTTCCCTCCTGGCACTAACAAATTTTCATTTGGTGCCACACTTTCAAGTCAGACAGATTATACTCCTCAAACTGGAAAGTCCCATTACGGAACTATTTGAACACTGTGCTGACACCTGTAAACCTGAATAGATCATTATTTGCAGTTACTCCCTCAGCTTTTCCTTTGTACTTTCTCCTCCTAAAGTTAAGTCTCCTGCTGTAAGAAAATCAGCTATATTTCTAGTTTTCTTGCTAGATCATGGGTACATTTATCTGTGCTCTTATTCATATAAGTCACTTATATCACTCCTAACACATTCTTGCACCAGACAATAATATTTTCTGTCACACGAATAAAACCCAAGATGCTGCAGCTGAAGAACCATAAAGGCCTGTGATTATCGTGGAAGCTCCACATCTTAAAATACAATTTACACAACTTAAACACAAATTTACACTGAACGTTACTATGTAATGGTATAAAAAAGTCCTTTAGGATAGCAAAAAAAGGATAAGAGAGCAAGTTATCTTGAGGAAACTTCTGGGTACGTAGAATTTCTGCCACAAGTATGTTTAACTTTTTTAAGTCATGATGTGTAGTGTCTTAAAAAAATTAAGTATTGGAAGTAAAATAAGTAAAATAAGTATTAAGTAAAATAATTTTGCAATTATAAATGAGATTAAAAAAACACCCATTCTGGAATCTTCTGTGTATTTACTGCATAGAGGGCTGTATCCTATATTTTTATATGAGCAAAGTCCTACCCCATTTCTTGAGGCATGAGTTGCATTTTCTAAGTTGTTTTTTATTGCATCCAACTACTAGTGAATTGTTTCTCCTGCCTCTTTGTACTATTCAAGGGGCAAGATGTGACTCTCTTGTCCTCTACCCATTTGCTTGTGGGTAAAGCATACAAGGAAATTCAGCAGGGAAAACACCCAGCCCTGTTTGTCATTATCATTCCTTGATTGTATTTATGTGGCTCCTTACTCCTCTATAAAAAGATCCTTAGAGCAGATGCAGTTTCTTCTTGAAGAGCCCCACCATCCTGTGAGAATATTCATAAATAAGTAACTTGCTGGAAGTGTGACTAGACCTCAGTGTTCTGATAAACCAGCTGGGAAAACCGGAACACAACCCAAGCTGGGCCACAATGGGATAACTGGTCTGTTCAACATACTTCTCTGCAAGAAAATGGGTAATCTTGTGCCATTAAGCACTTTGAAAATTAAGAAATACTGCTAGTTTATTTTTATGCAGTTCTAGTTTAGTCCTTTTACAAGTCCTTTGGCACTGTATGAAGCAAAACCTTGCACAAGAAAGTGTGTTTGTCCAGTCAATTTGGACTAAGTGAATACATACATTTAAATTTATGTGAGAGTTAATTCAGCCCTGTGTAAATGGACATTAGGATAATGGTCTGATTTCTGCCCTTCTCTAATGAAATCTAATGAAATATTAAACTCTTTAATGCCTACATTTTTCTGGAGTTCCATCAGAAGTTATGCTATTACGTGATTTCCTTCACATAATAAGGAAGGTAGCAAAGTATAAAATAATAACCTAAGAGCTTTTGGGTGGAGGGGTTATGATTTAGGAGTTGTATCCTATAGGTTTCCAAATAAGGGCAGAATTAGTAGATATCCATGGTTTCACTAATTCCAAGGCACACAAAAACCCAATTTGTTTTCAATGTTAAAGCAATTGCCTACTTTATTTTGCTCATATTTCCTTTGGAGACTTTCATTCAGGTAATTTACATTGCTGTCTTCTTTCAAGTTTTTCATAGCAATTGGCACAATCTATGAAACTGTGGTAGGTTTAGAGGCCAGCAAGTTCACCAAAAGTCAGATTCACGGTGAATAAAGCTATATATTTTGGGTTTATGGGATGGCATAGAGTGGCAAGAATTTTTCTGTATTTATGAATTTTGTTATGCACTGGAAAGCACCATCAATTCAAAGTAAGCTTAGCAATTGTTAAGTAACACTCCTCTTTGTAAGAGACTGATTTTTTTTTTTTTTTTGAGCCACCATTTGATTTGCAGGACTTGATGGCTGTAGGAGATTTTTAACTGCCCAGAAATTTGTTGATGAGGAGTTGAAACTGAGCACAATTCCTTAAATGTTTTCAGAGGATATTTCCTACAAAGAAAAGAGCATAAACTTTTGAAGATTTAATTGTGACTGGCAAGGAAAGAAAAAAGTGTTAAAAATGTCAAGGTGAAGGAATACTGAGAACAGCTGTCAGCATTGCAAGTGGTGATCTCTGAGACAGGAAGGAGGAAAAATAGCAAAATAAAAACAATGCATTTCAGTATGACAGACTCTCTTAAACTACTGGAATTGGTCAGTAAAATCCTCTGAGAGGCGTCTCAGAGGCACTGAAGAAAATTGCAGTCTCTCCAATTAATTATATTAGAGGTAAAAATGCATTTCCCATTACGGAGGGAGAAGTAGGAACCATGTGAAGTCAGTTGGTAAAGCTGAAGGTTTGTGTTGAGTGGTTGAAAAGCAACCTGCAGCCAAAGAGGGGGTGAGTCTTGTTGCCACTGTGGATTCCTTGCCCTGAACTGCTTCTGGTGCTCTGCTGCAGACAGTGAGCAGACTTGGAGAACTGAACTTGGTGAGAGTTCCTGGGCTTTTGTGGACTTTTTTACGGCAGCTCACTGTTAATTCGGAAATTATGTGCAATTCTGTCACAACAAATGTGTGGATACCAGGCATGGTATCCACAGGCTTGTGGGTGTCAAACTTCACAGGGGGTGCACACAAGGTCATCTTGCTAAAAAACGATGGAGAACCCTGGCCTTAATATGTGTCAGAAAAAAATCAGCTAAATGAAGTAATCTGAAATGGTACAGAACTGGTCAGAAAACTGCAAAGAGAAGCTCTTAATATTTTAATGGAAAGTGTGTGGATATGCCCTCGTGTTTCAGTCCATACAGTTCTTTTTCATCAGTGATGGTGTATATATAGTCTTCAGTCAAAGCCAAGCTGAAGGAAGCCTTCAGAGTAGAAAATAGTGGGGGATATAGCGAGAATTCAAAATTCAAAACAAATACCTTGTTAGATGGTGAATATCAGTGGGGAAAGAAGTGAGGTTGGAAATTGTTCAATCAAAATAAGTGCTTGTGCATGAGAAGGAACAGCTAACTGGGTACTAGTTTTGCAAAAAAAGGGTTGATTTTTCAAATAGGTAACTCATCAGTGACAAGACCTCTGAACTAGATCCATAAGTTGTCTAGAGTAAATGTAAAATCAACTAACAACAGTTTTCAAGTATCTGGCTACTGCTGTGAGGAGGGAGGAGGAAACCTGGTCACTAGGTAGTTAGTCTACTGTTTCCTCAGGTTTTAGCAAGGGAAACTAGATTGCATTTAAAACAGAGATTAAAAGTAGGTGCAGTAGGGGAAAAATGTCAGTGTTGCATAGTTAACTCATTTACTATCTTAAATACTCTGACGAAGCTGAAGGAGTGTGAGTGTAATAATGCATATGTATGTATTTTAAGCAAAGTGTGCCATTACCATGGGATTGTCTTCACTGCAGTCCTGTTCCAATCAAAGTGAGCACAGCTGTGCCTGTTTCTGCTCTGATAGGAAATGTTGTGAATGCCAATGGAGGAAATGCAGAGAGTGAATTCTCATCCATCACTTTAACACACTGTACCACGGGCTGAGCTGTGATAAGGGATCCTTGTCACACTGCAATTTCCAGCTTCCTGAAATACTTTTTTGTACTCTGCCTTTTAGGGGGGTGATAGAGGGTGAGGGAAGCACAACATGGACATTTGTGGAAACTTGAATGAAATTGCTGTGAAGCTGCTTTTGATGTAGCTCTTTGGACTGCGTTCAAAGTTGTTAAATGACAGGACAAGCTTTGTTTAAAACACAGCTTTTTAAAAGTTTGCCCCTTTATTTAATTTTTTCATTTGCTATTTGATTGGTGGAACTTTTTGCATTTTCAGTGACTGCATTATTTTTTTATGCAGGAGAGCAGTTCTGGGCAATTCAAGCTCTATTATGCAAAATGCTGCTTGCTGTTTACTATTAATAATAAGCGAAAAGCTTTGCTGTCCTTTTTTAGTAGCTGAGTACTTTATGTTGCAATCTGGCAAGTGAAATTAGAGAACAGTATCTCAAAAACACTTAGTCTCTATGTATGCTGTGAATTTTTTAACTGGTATTTTTTATACAAAGTAATTCAAGAATGGAAATGAATATTTATGTTCAGTTAGTGAGAGGGTTGAATTTGTGCATTGTGACAGTGCCCTGCTACTGAATTAGAGTGTGAAACAAAACTCACTCAACTTTTGTTTTGTAATAGGGGTGCTTTATTTAAATCTGTAATTCTTCATTTATAAGAAGGTTAGGATAAGCACAGTATTTTGCTCAGTTACTTCATTGGAAAGCTGTTTTCAGTAAGTAAGCTTCAATACCAGAATCCAAAGCAGATTTTTAGAAAGTGGTCTGGAAGACTGAGAATGCAGGTACCTTGAGGTAAAGGCAACCTATGAACTCCCTTGTGACATCTGTATGTGACCTGCTTTCCTCTTCAGAGCCCTTTTTTGGAGGAATTCTACTGTGTGTAGCATTTCATTATTTCTCTGTGTGTGTATTTATTAATAGAGTTTACTGTTCTTTATCCCAGAGCTCTGAAAGTATTTTATTTCCTGTGTCTGAACTCTGTCTGCCATGGATTGCACCATGGGACAGGATGCTGGGATGCAGCTGGCTGTGCACACGTGGTCCTGGATGTGTGGTCTTCAGAACATACTGGATGAGGTGGCTTTAATTAATTTTCCACACCTTCACATTTGCTGCTAAAAAAAGCATTTAACAATACCCCCTAATGCTCTTAAATGTTTGTCTTGGGATAGGAGAGAGGCTGATTTTACGAAGTGGTTGCCTGAGGTGTATATGCTCATTTATCAGTTCTTTGGTTTCTTCAGCTTCTGGAGTATCTTCCTAGCTTCTAGCTAATATCCTGGACTGGAAGTTATCTTTTATTTAACAGGAAAATGCTGTGCTTGAAGTGCCTTCAGTGCTTCACCCAAATGTGTTTATGTATGTGTGTGTATATATATATATATATATATATACACGTGTATATATATATATATATATATTTGATTTTTCTGATCTTGCTTATACTGCATAATATTCTAAAATAGTCTTAATCCTTCTCTCACATCACTGATCATATTCTGTTGTTAACTATGTGGAACACATTGCCACTAAGCGTTGTTGATAATTACGCTCCTAAAGCTCATTTCTGTAGGAGAGCCATATGGTGTACATAATGATACATAACACTGATGTGGTCTTCAGTTACCCAGAAGTGAATAACTGTTTGAGATGAAGCTGATGTTTTATTCATCCCTTTTGGGAAAGAAAAAAAGAAAATGGTATATTTCAGGAAATGAAACATGAGGGGGAAAAAAAGTCATTTTCTTGAAAGAGAATCTAACATTTGCACCATGTAGTGACTGGGAGGTACTTAGTGTTCAGTAAAGCTGAAGTAAAAAGAAGCAAAGAAGTAAAAATCTCCTTTAAACTTCTGCTGAAGCTGTCTGGAAGTGAGGCTACTTGGCAAGAAGCTCTCAAGGCTAAGAGATGGAT
The DNA here is from genome assembly GCA_024734555.1 of Trochalopteron elliotii. Classification (NCBI taxonomy): domain Eukaryota; kingdom Metazoa; phylum Chordata; class Aves; order Passeriformes; family Leiothrichidae; genus Trochalopteron; species Trochalopteron elliotii. The sequence goes on along the minus strand of JANPWX010000594.1, from coordinate 847,511 downwards.
AAACTCCTTGTGATGAGGAAAAAGGTAGGGCATGAACTCATCTTGCCTGCTTCTTCCAGGCACTGAGGCAAGGAGGATGAACGACTGATTAAATTTGGCATTCATATAGATGTTGTCACTAACATTTTCTTGTGCCTTTGGAGCTCAGAGGGAATCCTGCCTTTTCCACAAGCTGGGGAGGCTGCAGAAGTGCAGTCCCTGGTCACAACCACCCAGCTTCAGTGTGAACACAGTCAGGGTAAACTGGGATTGACATGCTTTCATATGGTAAATGTTACACAAGCAGCAAGAAAAACACCTCACAATGGAACAGAAATTAAAAAAAAAAGCCCTGACTGGTCTTCAACCTCCTGATTTATAAGGACAGTAACTCGTGGCTACTGTCTGGCTACTACTGCTCATGGCAGCACACACAGGAAGGAGATACTGGTACAATTTTCCCAGTTCACTTCCTTTTCACTGTATTTCACTGTAATCTGTCTATCCTAATGTGATGTATTCCAGATGAACTGAGCAGGAAAGTCATTAATTATTGTGAAAAAGGAGGGAGTTGTGTTAAAAGCCTAATTTGTCAAGTAAATGAAAATTGTCTTTATTCTGATCGCTTGCTTGTGGTGAAACATGGACAATTTCAGAATCCCTTTTTCAAAGAAAAGAAAAAAGTTTCACTGTTCCAATTAGAGCTCTTTGGGAAGCACTAATTATTGTCTTTTTCAGGAGAGTAAAAAGTAATGAGCAATTCCATATTGTCACCACTAACCTTGATTAGTCCTTCAGATAAAATTTCAAGAAATGCCTTTTACATTGGTTTCATATTCATTATACTTCTAATTGGCAGATTTTAATAATTTAGGGCTGATTAGTATCTGTAATATTTTTTTTCTTCAAATATTACTGCCAAAACACTTTGGCTCAGAGAAGGTCCAGTATAGACATTGTTACATTCCAGGGGATAGTGTTCTCCTCTTCCTGTGTCTATTTGCTTGCCACAAAAGAAGCATTCCAATGAAGAGGTTTCCTAAATTCAAGTTTTGAAATATGTGACCTAATATGGGACTTGCCCATCTCCTTGGGAATGCTCATCTACACAGACATTCAGAAAAATTCCTTGCAAGGTTCCTGTTATCTGGAACTTAAGGGACTGAGTTTTCTTTGCTTCTGCTGTAAGTGAACTTGCAGACCTAATTTAAGCTTACTTGACTTTTTTAAAGTATTTCTTTCACTATTTGGTGAAAAATCTTCCCAGCAGAAAAGCCCAATACTAATTTGAAAGTACCCTGTAGGTAGCACATCCCCAGGAATCAGGGCACAATAATCAGAACAGAAATTACCTTTTTTTTTTTTTTTTACAAGATAACTCTAATTTGGTGAGGTTTGCAACTGCTAACAGAAATGTGAGCAATTTTGATATCCTTTCAGGAAGAAAATGAAATTTTTCTGAGATTCAGTGTTTGTTAGGTCTTGTTATGACTCTGTAATAACAGTGATTTTTGGCATATGTGTACATGCATAATTTTCATTATTACAATAGAAACAAACTGCTATTGATGCAAGATTCCCAAAATCTGCTTAAAAAAACATCCAATGAAAGGAGAGAGAATGATGAATTGAGAAGCTGGATGCCCTTACTGCATGCAAGAAATGCTTGCTTAAGTAAAACCAGCTAAACTAATTAATTCTGAACTTTGTTTAATTCAAGCAGCATAACAATAGTGCCAAGATTTCAGCCACACCTGGTCTGAAAGTTGATAATGCTGTAAAGAAACTTCAGTTAACTACAAAAGTAATTAAGCACTCATTACCCAACTTTTTTCAAAGGGTTATAGGTTTTATGTGGTTTTGACTTGTTTCATGAACTTCAGTTTTCAAGTAATTTTCCACTGACTGCTGCTTCTATTCTTATGTGATTTGGTGGTTTTACATCCTCCTGTATTTGCTTTAGCAAGCACACTCATTTAGAGTCTGTAAATGGAGTGTAAATTGCCTCATCTTTTCTCTTTACTATTATTAGATCTTACTTGAGAGAATAGAGCCATTAAACTATTTCTAAGGCATAATTTCTGTTTAAAGAAATAGAATAGAGGGAGATTGAAAACTGGGCAGAACCTGGAACCAGAGAGTTAAATGCCTCAGATGTTATATTTTCAGCTTTTAAGGTGCCAGCAAAAATCCTGAGCTTCAGTACTACTCTTAGACTGATAAAAAGGCAGTGATCCCATCAGTATTCTGTGAGATAAAATGGTGACCTTGCTTCTTGTAAAGGCTTGCCTTTGTTGTATACCTGTAATTTCAACGAAAAGTAAAAATAAAAACCCTGCAGAGTACCACTAGATTCTAAGTTATCTTCTGACTGTAATGTGCTTTTATTTAAATCTAGTGTGTAAGCCTATCAAAGTAGATATGTTGGTGCTGGTGTACCCTCCATTTAATGAATAACATGCAACTTGAACCAACAACTTCTGAGAGGCTGATTTGATGTGTTTTATCTGGAAACAGCCTGATACGGAAAATAACAAGAGATGGCCAAGCTGAGTGTTGATATGATGTTCTTTTGGGAAAAAAAAAGTACAGAAAATCCATATGATCTCACTGATATTTGGTTTTTGTTCTTCTGTGTTTTGGGGGGTATCTGGTATGTAAATATTCTTCCTCCCCTCTGTATTCTTCTTCAGCAGACAAGTTTCATAACCAGCAATAAACTTTTTGGTTAGAAAAATAATTATGTCTCTTCAATCATACGTATGTTAACTAATACAGAAGGTGAAATGTATTTAATACTTCTGAAGGGAAGGAATAACAGCTCAACATCCCTGCTGAGCTCACATATTCACATAGTATATTGTCTGTGAGATTCCTGTCATGTAATGCCCATGGTTCAGTTACCAGTCCTCTGAGAATCATAATTTCACCACTTCTCATTTGTGATTTATCCAAACTTTGGAATTAACAACTGAAGCTAATTACACCTCAGAGTTCAAACCTCATAAATGAGGGGAAGGAAAAAGATGTCACCCACAGACTTGACCCATGTTTAAGATCTTATCTAAGGACTAATCAGCCTTGATTTGCATGAAATATGTTGCTCTTTTCAAGGCAGAGCAACACAGAAAACCTTGAGGTGGAACTTCGAGTATCCCACAGCTTAGCAATAACTCCTGTGTTAGGCTTGTCTTAGGGATTCTTGGTTTTTTTTCCCCCGTCCTCCCTTCCACCATTGCTGTTGGAAGTAGATGTCAAATTTTAGTGTAGAATTCTCTTTGAAACTGTCTTTTTCTGACTTCTTGTTAGGGATTTGGACTTGTGAGGGGTTTTTTGTGGCAAAAAGACCTGAAAGGCACAATATGGTTTTCCAGTCTGCTTTAAATACTGTTTTATGATAAATTGAAGCTTTCAGCAATTCTAAAGGAATAAGGTGCCCCTGAAACCTGAACTTAGTCTGCAGTCTCTGTACAGATAAAGCTATTGATATTTTTTGGACTTTCAAACAAAATGCAGGTAAAATATTCTCAACTGAAGGAGATTGTATCTGTGCCTTTGAAGTTCCTTTCATTTCCTGTATAAATGAGTACAAAATGCCTCTTGAGCACAGGCATGTAGAGCAGATATAAAATGATCAAAAGCATCTCCAGCTCTCAGATGGCTAATTCTTCTTTTTCTGCATGAAAATCTGTAATAAATTGAAATTCCTGTGGAATCTGTAGACTTGTAATCTTCAAAAGTTATCCATGTGTGTTACATGTTTGGTTTGTGCCTTCATACCTGACTTGCTTTTCTGGAAAATGGAGGGTAAAGGAAGAATGTGGGTGTCTTATACACAACATATGCTGTTCAGGAATAAAATAAAATGTAATTGAGCCAGTCAAGAGAAATAATAGCCAGTCTAGGTTTAATTTCTAATTCAGTTCTATTACTAGAATTAATTTGTAAGTGATTGTATCAAGGAAGTGAAAGAATAATACTTGGGGAATTAATCAGGAATTCTCCTTTCAAGTATTATGAGCAAGTAAAGATTTCAGACATGGTGCTCAGGTGTCTGGTTGCACAGCTTTGAAGATGAGGAATATGAAAAGATGCTTGTGCCTTTGCACTCCAGAGCCAGGGGGATTGCCTACCAAGGGAGGATACAAACAGTAGCAGTAACTTTTAAATATGTTTTTAACCTTGCAGCAGTATAAAAGTTGGTTTGAAAATGTGAATTTCAGGCATCGTGTATTTGTGGAAAATCTGAGTATAGAAAAGTGCAGGAATTGCTTAAACTGTTCTTCCAGTCACTATGGGGCTTGTCTGGATGTTTAGGTTGACTCAAATTTCTTTTGTGGTGCTGTAAGAATCTGAAAGGAATTTTTTAAACCTGTGGTCTATTTTCATTTGGACTCGTGAGCGTAAAACTCCTTAAAGGCACTCAGAACACCTCCAGATGTATTTCTACAGTCTTCACACCAGTCTTTCTTACAAAATAGAGTGAGTTTTAAATCTTTAATTAAATTTTGGAACCAAAAATGTCACCTAAACGAGAGCTCCTCCTGTGAAGCCTTAAAAGATTTTATTTATTATGTACTTAATAAAAACTTAATTATTGGATATGCCAGTCTCTAATTGTGACCTTAATCATGAATTTTCTATCATTCCCAAAGTCAGTCTTTAAAATTATATTAATAACATTATATGCACACATGATTAGAAGGTAGAAAGGATTTAAAATCTGACTTTTTAGGTATATTAACTTGTATGAAAGCACATCTCATCTGAATGGGAGCCAGATCTCTATAGAATATCCAGAAAATTCCATGAATCTTAAAATGAAATGGTTGTGGTTTACTGTTAAGGTATAAAATTTGCCACCACAAAGAAATGTTCTCCCAGTCACTTGACTGTTTTGGGAAGAGGAGGTTGCCCATCATGTGAGACAGCAGTGAAGGTTTGGGGATGGCTGTCCATACGTGAAAGGAAGCACAGATTCCCTGTTTCAGAAATGGGTGGGCTGTCAGTGCCCCCTGGGACTGTTGGACACCAAAAGGTTCTCCCATACCCAGAGCTGTTCTCTCTACTTGTGCGCCCTGATCTCAAAGCAGTGGTGGCAATGAAACACTCAGCTGCTTTTTCACTCTAATAAAAACATCTGTTTTAATGTATGCAATGTAAAATACATATACATAGAAATACAGTGTGCTCTCTGTGAAGTATTGGTGTTATCAGATTTATTTCCTCAGTACCTCTTTTCTTTTTTCCTGTGTTTATTTTGGTATTGATTTTTGCTTTTATTTCAATCTTTGCATCATAGAACTGACTTCAGTAATTCTGTTTAAATGATGCACTTCTGGTAGAATTCTTGGAATCAGACTTATCAAATTGCTTTTTTAATGATGGTTTTCCTCTGGGGTGTTTGCTGCTGAGTTTGTGCAATATGTTTTTGAAACTATATTGCTTTCGCTGGGAAATGGTTTATTCATACAGCAATAACCCAAACATTTTATTGTCAGAGATTGCATAAAATTCAGTTGTGGTGCCTCTGCAAATTTTCTTCTATAAAAAGAATGAAAATGTCTTGCTATAAAAGATCATGACTCACTGGTATTGGTAATTATGCAGCTTTTTAAAGTTTAAATATTAAAACTACGCTCTAATACCTAAAAATGACAATAGTTTTCATTTTATCTCACAGTCACAAAGACAGTTTCAGTAGTTTAGGATTATGATGATGAAGGAATTCTGCCAAATTTGTTGATGTTGAGAAAATTTTTCCTCTGTTTGTACTGGTACTGAAGAGTGTGTTTGTATCAGATAACAGGTGGTTGCTCCACTGAGAATATGAACAGGATAAAAGATCCAAAAACTTTGTTATTATTAGTGCTTGCCAGCTCATAGTACTGCCATATATAATGTTGTGAGATGATATGATGTACAATACCAATTTTTGTGTCTCAGAATTTTTACACATCTATTTGGAAAGGTCATTGAAAAAATCTGATTAGTTTGATTCATTGCCATCTCAACAAATACAGAGCTCATGTTATTATAGTATTTATTATTTAGTTTCTTTTTCTTCAGTGCTCTCTCTACACTGACAGAATCTAACTTAGCCTGACACCTTACAGCAATTCTTCTACTTTCAGAAATACCCATTTTAATTTGAAAATGCCACCAGTGAATGAAATGTTGTCTTATTATATTATCTGAATGCTTTATACTTACAGTGATGTTCCAGTAATAATAATAATAATCTCAATCTATTCCTATGACTTTCTTACCTTGGTGTATTTGCTGGCATGCAAAATCAGTGGGAGATTGCTGTCCTTGATGTGTGTGTAAAGACTTGCTAAGAGATTCTTACTGGGAGTCTTTAATCTTTGCTTTTTTTGGCTTTCTCACCAGCCTGTGGGTTCGGGGTTGTAGGGAGCAGCAGCAGGAAAACTGCAGCAACCACAGATCCAAGGAAAGTGTGGGAATAGGAACTCCACACGTCTGCCAGAGTGGAGGAATGCCCCAGAACTACTTATAACTTGAGGGAACTGCAGCTGTTGGGGATTAGTTCTTGAAGGGTGCTTAGAAAATTAGTAGGTGTGTGTTAATACCTTGTAAAGCTGAGGTTTATGTATGTTGTTGCTGATATTGATTCTGGACATTTCCTGCCTGTGCTGCTGATTGTGTTGCTAATAAATCAAACTGCTTTGATAGTAAATTGATTGGTATGTTTTGAATTGAGTAGCTTTCCTCCAGACAAGGTACTTAATATTGATTAGCACATTCAAAAATTTTAGGAGTTATCCAGCAGCAGTTTAAATGCAGTTAAACCAGTCTGCTGATCCTTCTCTACCATTATTCCGTGTGGCTGCTCCTATTTGGTTTTACATCATAGCTCAAAATCCCCCTAACCCCAACTTCATTAGTGACCCCCATGGAATGCAAGGTGAATTTCAGATCTTCATCACGGGCATTCAGTTAAGTAGTCTTTGTCCATCAACTAAGTGTTATTGCATTTTATTTGTACTTCTGTCATGAGCAATTAGTGTTAAAAAAAAAACCAAAAAACCCTCTCACACACACGTGCACGCCCTCCTCCCCTGCAGCCTTACTGAAAATATTTTCTAGGTAGCAAACTCTGGGAAAAAGAAATATAACCAAAACCCCACCCAGCTGCTTGCCTTGGGCAGCTGCTTCTCATTCTGTCAGTAATTGCCTGCATTCTAGGTGCTTCTCTCAGGACTGCAGTGAAATTGCATGCAGAAGGCCTGCCTAAGTGGTCACAAGGGTCTATTCTGGCTTTAAAATCTGAGAAATTACTGACTCCTGAAGGTTGCTAAACCCATTCAGTTTCTACTGAATGAACTGGAATTAAATGTACTGAGTTCTTTGCAAGGAAGCACTTTTTATAAAGAAGCCTTCAAAGATGTAATAAGCTATAAAAGGTGAGATTGAATCTGCTCTGATTAGCACCTGTAAATGAGCTTGAACTGACTATAGTCATCAGATGCTGACAGCCCCCTTCTGCATAAAAGTAAAGATAATTACCCAAGAAGTAATCTCCTGGATGGGTTTAGCCTTTCCGAGTGTGGTTTTTCTGTATGTATTGCTGGCTGGAAGTTCCTGTCATGCTGAAACACTCAGCATTTGGCATTGTCTCTTAATTTGGTACCTACAGAAGGCAGGAAAGTTTCCAGTGACTGCAGTGAGTTTTGAGTCGGGATCTGATCAAATATTCTGTGGTATTTTTTTATCACTAATGACAAATACATGATTTGGTTTTCAAGTCTGTGTGAAGGGTGGTGCATGGGGAACAGAGAGCAGAAGGTTTTAAGTTTTTTCACCTGTTGAGAATGTTTCTGGTTCAGGGTGTCTTGGGGCCCCTGGGATGTTTACAGCTCATGAGCTCATTTACAATCAGTTTTCTCTGACTTTTTCAGCCATACTGTAACACCCTGTATCTTATGGTTATTTTCCAGTTGACAAACTGGTGCTGGAACATGAATTGTGTAATCCTGGGTCTGTAATTGAACATAAAAGTATTTATAAGGAACAAGGGAGGAAAAGAAGCTTTATAATGGTTCTCTCCAGTATAAGCCTCAAACTGATAAGACAGAGCAGGTCGGCTTCCTAGGAATGTGTCTCTCCAGGGTTTCCTAACCCCCTGACAGTCTCCAGATTGCAAACTGGTCAATTGTGTCCACTCTGTGTTCTCTTAGAAGTCCAAAATCCTTTCCAAAACACAAACCCCAATAACATCGTGGCAACACAATGACATGGAAAATCATATCCTCGTAGCCATGGTAGGTGTGATGTTAAACACAGGCTCTCCAGAGAGTGGCACCATAGGTCTTGAATTATGATACCTTATCAGAAGGTCTTCATCAAAGAGCCCTGTAACAACAGCAAACTGAAAAATGGTTCCTGTCTATTAAAAACAAAAAGTGTGAGGGGTTTTTTGTCAGGTTATAATGTTGTTTGGGTTTTGGTTTGGGGATATTTTTGGTGACAGAAGTGCTTTAAGGACAAGGGCCTGAGTAAAGTGAACTGTTTCAGGCATGTCTCCATGTATCAGAAGCTGTGGCTTCTAATAATTTCCAATATATCTGCACAAATTAAGTAAGAAACTCTTGCCTTGAGGTTACTTAAATTAGATTTAGTATTGGTTTTGATGGTGGATAAAAGCTGCTTGGACCTGAGCTATTTTCAGAGAATGTCTGTAATCAACTAATGAACTTTACTCTTAGGGTTGTGTTGGACTAACAAAGTGTTAGAACTGGTAAAATAATGCATTCATTGAGAGTTGACCTTTCTGTACTTGGATCTTTACATCAGTCTTTTCTGAAATATATTTTTAAACTTTTAAGAACTAAAAAATATTTTTTCTTTCAAGAATGTCTCTTATTAGGGTGTTTTTCTCCTGTTTGACAGTGGTTCTTCTAACTACATGATGTCACAATGAAAAATTATTTGTATACATTGAAAGAATTTGAAAATTATTTCCTGATTATATGGAGACAATTTTCAAAAGCAAGTTTTATCTGATATTTGTTTTCCCTAATAATTGGGTAAAGTTATTGCTTCTTGTTGAGTAAACTCTGTTACTAGAATAGCTTTGAAAAGTGTGCCATAAAAGAACTGCAATCTTGTCAAACTAGATTCTGTATAGAATTTAAATGAATCCAAATTTGAGAGTCATCTATTTTAAATTGTCTTTCATTGGGACAGAACAAATAACTGAGTTTTGAATGTGACACAGCTGCAGAAACTCTCAAACCACAAAAAAGGCCCCAGTGTAATGGTACATTTGTAGCTTTGTTATCTGAGCCACCCTCAAATAAAGGAAAATAAAGTTTTATTTACACAAAACAAAGAATAATTTAAAAAAAAAGGCAAAAAGGGAAGTGCTTTCTCGAGGGGCAAGGTAGGAGCTGAGTGGACATCACCTTTATTAGAAATCTGTGTGAACTGAGGAAAGGTGAGAAGTTTGGATTCCTTCTGACATGGAATGAGTTTGTGCTTTCTCTCACCCATGGAAATACTGGAGAGTATTTCAGCAGAGGTGTATTTGCTCAAGAGAAACACTCAAGGATGTGCTGCTTTGCTGAGTTAAAGCCCTTAAATTATACCTTTAACAGCTGCTGGAAGATACAGGAATATTTGACTTTTTGTTAGTACTGCACATTAGCTAAAATTTTGCTGGGAATGTTGGGAAAGATATTTCCTGTGCTACCACAGGTACATTGTACTTACTGGAACACTGTGTTCACGCAAATGGTCGAAAAAGTACATGGGATAAATCATGTGAGAACGAGGTGGCTCTTCCAAGTTCTGTGGTGAGACTTCACAGCTTTTTTCCCGTTTTGGAACAGGGGCTTTGCAATTGTTTAGTTGTTTGCTCTTTGTATTTGAGAGTGTTGCAGGCTTCAGTAAAAGTTCCAGGCAGTGCAGTGGTGGTGTACGTGCTTCAAGCAAGAGATATCTTTTTTTCCCCTTTTAAAACCTCATATTAAAGAGATTTACCAGGAATACTCTACAAAAGCCTATCCTCCTGCTTTTCATTCTGTTGCCTTGTTCATACTAGATGTCCTCCATTGTTTTGTTTGGTTTTTCAATATTCCTTCAGGAATATTTTTCCCCTTATGCATTCTCTCCTTTATTCAAGCCTATTTGTTCTCCTACTTGTTTCTCCATGTCGTACCTGTATTTTAGGTTTTCTGTGTTTGCTGCTTGTGGTATCCATAGCTGCCATAAAGTCCATGGTTTCTTATCATCTGCTGGTAGTTCTTTTGATGCTGTGGTTTTCAATACTGAACCCTCTTTTCTGAATTCTGTGGCCTTCAGAGTGTATTTATCTGGGCACAGAGAAGCATGTAGTAGGCTTTTTGCCCCCAGTCAATTGATAAATTATGGTTGAAGTAAAGTAATAATAGGCCAGTGGATGAAAAAAGTTCCAGTACAAAGCACTGCCTATGCTTTCACTCTGTTTTCACTGGGATTTTCCTAGAAGATTAGAGATAGTCTAAAACTATACAGCAAGAAAACATCCTTTGCTTTTCCTCCTTGCAGCTTTATCAGGTGAAAGGGACCTATAAAAACTGCACAGGTGTCTGTACTCTATAGTGGAATGTATGCATTGAAACTTGTAAAAAACTTAGAAAACTAGTGGGATAGTAATATGTACAATAACATGTACAGTAGGATCTATTTGTGATTGGGATTTATGGTACTAGGAGGTAATAAACATATTGTCATTAAATGGAATAATTACTGTTCTTTAGAAGGTATAGTTTTCATTATAATTTGAATGACTGACTTAATTATGGGTTCTGGATGATATTTGATTAATTTATTCTTCTTGAGAGGCTGAATTTCACTTGGAGAAACTGAGGCTTTAAAAAAGTTTTAGGTGTCTGTAATGCACCTTGAGTAAACTGTTTTACTTCCAGGAGGCCAAAATCCTGCAATGGGAGAAGAGTGTGGGTAGCCCTTGGCAGGGTGCTGCTGTCCCCTGAGGGTGATGAAGCCATATGCCAGCACCTCCCCACCATATCAGCCCTGATAACACAGAGAGCAAAGGAACAGCTTGGGCTTTCACTCACCTGTTTCACCACTTGTAAGGAACAGGGAAATCTGGCTTAAACAGCTCCTTTTCCTGCACTAATGGGCTGGGAAAGATGAGAAAGCAAAGTGGTTTAAGAATGAGAGCTGAGCCTTGTGATGCATGCTCTAAGGGGTGCTGGAGATTTCAGTCAAAAGGTTAATTAAGGCAACTGTGAAGTTTAATTTTACAGTCTGTCTTGCACTCTTAAGGGGAGAAATTAGTTTAGCAGTACATTCTGGGGGATGAAATGCAAGATCAGACCTTCTGCAGTTGACCCCTGCCACCTGTTTTCAGCAGTAGACAGTTTTATTAGAATCTAACAAGCAGCAATGTTTGTACAAACACTTGGATACATGTGGAATTCTGGAGGAAATGTATTTTTGAAATGGACTATTCCCCTTGCAAATGGCTTGGGGAAGAGACGAGCTTGAAGTGAGAAAAAGTAAGGGTTCATTGTGTCTTGTGATTGTTGTCCTGGGTGCCATGGCACTCATCATGCTTTAAAGTGATCCTAAGCATTAATTTAATTATGTTTGGAATTTGAAACTGTGAATAGTCTGCAGTGTTAGAGTAGGGTAGGTGAGCAGACGCTGGAGAAGTGTTCACTGTGAGTGTCACTTAGTAAAAGTAGATGCCCTGACAACAAATTGGGATCAAGATGTTTCAGAATGCTCATCTTTGGTGACTTATCATTAGAGAGAGTTTCTCCGAGAAAGCTGAGGAAACATGTTGGGCTGGCAACAATTTTTTCTGGTGTGTTACAAAAATACCTTCCCTATTTCTTTTATACTGGGTGCCATTCATAGGCCATAAATGTAACTCATGATTCTTCTCCTCCTCCTCTTGGGACAGACCATTTGAAAGGGCACAGCTTTTAGACATTCAAAGGTCACAATTGCAAATTAGCACCAATCTTTATGCACAGAGTTTTATTTTTATCACTAAGGAAAACATGATTATGTGACATGAAATCTCAGGTTTTTACTGTAACAGGCTCTGGATGCTGTAATTAATGTAAAGAATAGTTAGTGTAAAGAAATCTACTATGTATGTATAGTTTTGCACTTTAATTGGAATGTTAAAAATGCAGTAATGTCATAAAAATGTACTATTACTGTAGCAGAACCTTGCTTTACACATTTCTGTTACAGTGTTTTGTCTTATTCAAAAACTTGGTGCTTACATCAAAAGGACAGCAAACTTTTTATTTAAAGGGAGACATTATTTACTAATAGTGAGTGTGAATCAAAATCCTGAATCCAAGTCCCAAATTTTGGAAACTTCAGTTTTTGGGCATTGAACTATTTTAAATTTAAATGGTAGTAAATTAGATAGTAAACAAGATGTATGTGAACAGTAGGCTCCACGGGAACTAAAAATACTGCAAAAACTTAATGAGGACCAGATAGAGTATTAGCCAAGCTGTTTTTAATATAACATTGGAAATTCCAGAAGAGACCAAGGTTGACCTTGCAAGGGTAAATCAGCATGGAATACATTTCTTCCTGCACCAGGAAGGGCAGCCAGCAAGGACTTGGATCAGAAGGTGATTGTGCAGCAGCAAGTGACTGTGTAGCAAAAGCATAGCATGTAAATTTTTGGTTTTCAGACTAATTTTTGTAAATTGCTTGGTTTGGAAAGATTTCATAAGAGTCAAATATTTGGACACAACATAAAGGAATTAAAATGTCTGATTGCAGTAATCTGTTAATAGTCCAGTTACCAAAAAGCACAATGAAAGTGAATTTTTTAGACTGTAAGCTCTTTCACCCAAAATATTGGTGTTCTGTCATTATTTCTCGCAGTCCTAGGACTATGCCAAGCTGTGCAGGGTGGAGCTGGCTGTGCTGTCCTCAGCTCATGGCTTTCTCTGAGCTGGCATTCTAGTGAGTCACCCCTGCACTGGATGCTGTCTGCTCCCACAGTGTCTGGCTGGAGGACTCCCACGTGTCTTGCAGGATAATTTCAGGCCCCTTTACACCTCTGAAGTAATCATAGTCTGGCCCCAGATCTTTCTAACTTGAGTCTTGCAGGTTGTCTGTGATATGCTAAGCCAAAAGTAGCTGAGAAAAATTGTCAATGTTCAGTGCTTTAGTAAATAATGATCTTTGTTTTACTGAAAAGAGTCAGTAGCTATAGCATTTTCACTATCCCAGAAAATTAGCTTGCAGACAGCTGAATTTTATAAGCAGTTATGCAAACTTGTGAGAGAGATTTGCCTTACTAATGCTGATCAAGTAATGAAGCAAGACAAATACTATTTTTTTAGGGTTTCTCAGGTTTTTGGAGACATTGCAGAAATGCTAATCTGACCATCCTCCAGCACTGTTGTGCAGTTCCAAAGAGCAGAAGGGCTCTTGGGCACAAGTTTCAGGGAACAGTGGGAAACAGAAATTTATCTGGCTGAAGGGATGATGAGAGTCCAGCAGGGTCAGGTGGGAAGGACAGGGACAGACTCCTCCTGCATACTGAGGGATGGCTTGGTGGTGGCTTGTGCTGGAACTGGGACAGAAACCTGAGCCTTGCTGCTCCTCTGCTGAGTTCCAGTTTTCTCCAAGCTCTAAATCTCTGCCTCATTGATGAGGAATCTTTACATTGGATAAGTAAGGCAAATATGAAATCCCGTGTATTGTCCTGATACTAAAACCTGCTGGATTGATACAGTCACACCTGTCAGAGATAAGGTAGGGTCATGATTTACTTCAGATGATTCCATGAACCTTTTGTTCATCTGCACACATAACTGGAAGCCAAGGCCCCTCGTAAATGACATTTTAAAGAGTCTGACATTGAGTCAAGGTGACCACCAGCTGGTAACTTTTGGAAAAATCAATAATGCAAACAGTGGTCCATTAGGAGAAATACCACTGTGAGGTCATTGTTAGAATAAAGCTCATTCTACTTGCCTCGTTGTCCCATCTACTCTTGCAAAAAGGGAGATACTCACTGCTTTAATTACTCTGTGTGCTGTGTGACACTGCGATGACTGCTTGTATAGGCAGTCTACCAGCGAGAGCTGTTACTTGGCTGTGTTAGTGCAGGGGAGCAGTCTGGTTTTAAGCTTGTATCATCATCTTTTCTTAGCAGCAAAGCTGTCAAGATAGTAAATAAAAGCAAGGCTGGTGATTTTGAAATGTATGGTCTGAATCATGTATCAGCAGGCATTCTGGTAATACAGTTAGGCTATTTAACAAGTCAGTCTCCAGTCTGGCAAAGGAAGATATGTTTATTGCCTTTGTTTCCAAAAGTAAAGCCTAGATAAAACAATATTTAATAAAGAAAGAAGATTAAAAAAGACTATAGAGTGTATAAATAATTTGTTGGCTGGTTTTTCTCATTGTTGGTTTTATTTCTAGTTCTTTGTTTGTTTGGGTTTTACTTGTTGGGTTTATAACATCTATGTAGTGCCAAAAAGGCTTCACAATGGCCCTGACTTTGGCATCTCTTTTTCTGAAAGTCATGAAGACAGGAAACTTGGGTTTTTTTGCAAGTTGCTGCTACTCAAAAAAAAAAAGAAATCTGATGTTAACATCTGATGACTGATCTTGAAGGATGAAAGGAATAATAGAAATATTCAATGTAAAACTGTAGTAGCTGGGCTCACTGTGTTGGATGATCACGCTCTTGCATGAGCATGTTTTCTTGTATGTGGAGGTATTAAGATAGTAAATGGTCAAGTAATCTCTTAGCACAGCAGGCAGGCTCTCACCCTGTGAAAGTGGAGTTTCAGGTCCTGCTTACATTGTCCTGGCTGATGTAAGCCAAGAGAAAAAGTCATTTGACCAGATTTTGCCATGGCAAAATCAACAGTCTGTTCAAGTGCATGAATGTCTTCTGGGGAGTATTGTCACTTCTCAGAATTGGATTGGAAAAGATAGAATATGACTTGCTCAGTAGATGGACACCCTGGAGGTGGTTCAGCTTGTCACACCAGATAAGATGTGTCCTTTGCCTTTGTATTAAAGTTCATCTATATTTATTCGACTCAGATAAAATTAGACAAGGAAAGTTATAAAAAACACCTCAAACTCAGCCTAAATGAAAAGCTCTGTTGTGTGCCACAGAGGATAACAATATTTGAGATCCAAGTCAAAATCCTTATTTTGAAATTTCAAAAGAAAATATCATGAGTATAAATGCAGTGGTAAACGCAGTAAGTATATTTTCCTGTAGTCTTTAGTATTGTAGCACTGCTCTGGTTCTGTGATAGTCTCTGAATAGTTGATGGTAATTCCCTGTTTATTGAAAAGCAACAGTGAGCCTTGTGTGTTACTACTTTCCCCTTCTCATTTTACATTTGTACCAAAAATGTTTAGGAGCTTAGGAGTCCAGTAAGAGTTTTCAATAATACGGTCTCGTTCCTTTTTTCTAGTGGCAACTTTCTCTAAGCCTCCTGTAGATTTAATAATCTTTTTCTTAACACTTGTGCCCTGCCTTAGATCAATGTATGCTGATTTCTGCATTCCTTTAGCAAGCTTTTGTCTTTCCCAAGGTTCTTTTTCACTATGAATTGGAGTTCAGCAAGAGCATTCTGGTGTCTGACATTTCTGTGAGCAGAGGTTTTTACTGCACCAGTAGCCTCTTCTCTCCAACATTAGTGGCACTAACTGGAGTCAGGCTGTTCTTTGGTCTGTCCCCATATCTGGTTTTCCTCACACATTTCATTTGTGCATGTAGGTGTCACAGTGAACAGTTAATGCTTAAGTACTACCACTTGCTAGTGCTCATATAGATTTTATACCACGTGTCCAGCTGCATGCAGTTTTAAATTAAAAATGCCCAGTACATGATAATTAATGATGTACATAGGAACAGCTGTTATATTCTTTGAAGAATAGTTGAGTGAGAGTAAAGCCTTTGTGGCTTTTGAGGTGAACAAAATCATTTAAATCAATAATACTCTACTTGTGCCACCCCTTCTGATAGCTGGATTTGGACACCTCAGTAAATAATAACGTTTAGATGATGCCCATCAGCCCAAACCATTCTGTGTTTCTGTGATGAAGTGCAATTTGCTGTGTAATCTTCAGTGTCTTTTTTAAACATAAACCTGAGGGCTATTGGGAGGTAGATTGTTTACTGAATGTTTTCTCCTCAGCACTGTGTAATTATTTTTCTATTGGCACTTTCAGTCACAAACTGCTGTTTTGTGGTGCCCTGTCATCAGTAGGATCAGCCCTCCTCCAGAAGGCCTGATGTGAATGAAAGTCATTACTATTTCCTAGAATGCATTGCAGACAAAAGATAATGTAATTGCTTCAGACTGGAAAGCTAGCCATAACAAATGTCATCTTTTATCAATGATAACAACAGGTGAAATAAAGAGAGATAGGAAGAATTTTCTTGAGATTATGCAGTGTGTTGTAATTGTCTGTGACAGGCTGAACCTGAGGCTGGTTGTGACCCTTTTTTAATCTTAGGAGACTAGAAAATAAAACCCATGACTTTTCCAAAGTGGTACCACGTTTGGTACAGTCTGGTTTTGTTTGCCTTGTCTCATGAATAAATTTTCATCATGAAATAGCTCTATCAGGTTCAGACACAAACATTTTTTTGCTGGTGATCTAGTCTACTACTATATAAAATTCAACTCATATTAGTCTGCAGATGAAATATATTTATATGGTAAAATAATTATGGTCACATAGAGATATCGTATAAAAAGGGCTTTTTAAAATGCTTTTCTGAGGGTAGCTGGGTGATATGGAAGAGATGATTTATGAACTTGCTTCACTAAGCAGTAGCTTGAAGGCTTAAGAGACTAAATAATGCGTACAGGATGCAAAATATTTCTTTGAGGGGAGAAGGACCAGAAATTACTTTGAGTTTTTGTGTAACTTCCAGTAACACAGTAAACTTGCATCATAGATTACTCTCTTTTACTAACTTGTCAGACTATAAATTAAAGAAACAGCTGGAGAAATTCCACAGTAATATTACAATGCTTTTCTTCCATTCTTTCTTACTAAAAAGCATCTTTGTAAATTTTTATTGATTCTTAATGGAATAGCTAAAGTTTTATGCAGCTGTCTCGTTTAGACTCTATTTGTATTAGCCAAATACCAGGTGTGGTATACCAGCACCTCTTGTGGACTAAATCAGTGTTATATTTTTATTTCTGAAATCAGTTCCTGTAATTACTTGACTTCATAGATGAACTTCTTTTGTCCTGTCAGCAACTTCCTGAAATGGAAAATATTTAAGGTGTTATTTTGCTCATCATCTTTTGCCATCAGTTAGAGATCATGGAAACCATGTTTGTCATAATTTATGGTGTCCTTTTGATGGACTTCTACATTGCTTTTCAATTTCTGCATATTTCTGATTACTGCAAGCAAAACTCTCATGGTTTGATGGTCTTTTCATTTTCCAGCCAGTTTCATGTAATCACAGGACAGTTTGGTTGGGAAGAGATCTTTAAATACCCTCTAGTTCCAGCTTCCCAGCCAGTGCATGACTTTTTTTACCACCATAATGCTCATGGTGTTTTGGGGCACAATTTATTAAACTCATTAACCAAAAGACTTGCAAGCTTTATTCCAGGCAGTATTTTAGGTGTTGAAGGGGGACTGTCAATTTAAGAAAATTTAATGTTGCTCTTAGACATCGTTTAAAACAAATAATTACTTTTACACTGGTTTAACTTTTCTTCTTCGGAAATCAAAAATGAGAACTAGCGTATGTATAATAGAAGTATGAGTATAAAATATATTAATTTATAAATATCTTAAGCATACATTTAGACTTTTCCTCCAAATCTTATTGGGATCTCATGAGGGGTTATACTATACACAAGATTTTAAACAGACCTTTTGTGTTAAATGAGATAATACTGAGTGAAGGACATACATAGCATTTTAGGTAACCTACTCAGGAATTTTGGTATTTATGTTCAGTCAAAATTCTCAAATTTTTAAGTGAAAAGCTTAGAATTTCACAGGAAGTCTTACCAGAGTTCAGTGCTAAACAGAAGTCTCAATCTCCTGTGGAGTAATTAGAAAAGCTTTAGTTTATATTTCTTGCCCAATGTTACTGAAATCAGAGGGACTAGAATTTATAGCATTCAGATTTAGGGGATATACCTGATGCACCTTTGTATCAGGTGAATGATGTCCAAGATGATATACACCTTTCCCTCCTATTAAATTAGCTTTACATAACTGTGAGGGGTTGGGATGTTGTTTCAACATCCCTGCCAGAGTGGCCTATCCCACTGCAATGTTATGTTACCCACAGAACACTCATAGCACTTTCTCTAATGCATGAAAAATATGTTCAATTTACTGGTCAGCTGGGGTATTTTGCAGGAGATTGTTTTGGGGGCTTTTTCCCTTCTCAAGTTCAGGCAGTGTTACAATTTAGAAAATGATTAATCAATTTAATCTGGTTTTAGCTTGCTGTTTGTTTAACTATGTTTATTTTTGATAGAACAGCTTCATGCATAGGGTATAATTTGAAGAGTGCTATGAATGCTTAGTCAGATAGAGACAATAAGAGTGCAGAGAGCAGTATAAACCAGACAAACTTCACTTTCAAATTTATACCACTGCTAAATTTCAACAGCATGTAAATAATTTACAGATTTTGTGTTAGAAGTCAAGCAAATGAAGTTCTATGTGAAGTTTTTGGGGAAGACACCTGGATACCTGCAGAGGTACTTCAAAGACACTCAAGTGCCTGACTGCAGGAATTTGTGCTCTGACTCTGATGCACTTGAACTTTCCTCCTCTGACTGAAACAGATTTATCCAGTCAAGGACTAAGATATTAGTGGCAATATTTAATCCTTACTAGATATCCAGTATATTATTTGAAATGGAGATGACAACTGGCCAAGTGTAAGCACCAAGCACGAGTGTGTTGGTGTTCTCTAGGTGCCTTTGTGGCACAGCCATTTCTGTTTCACTGGTGGGGAACAACAAAGAAAAATCAGCATTTTCCAGAGTTAAAATGTGTCCACTCCACAGTATTTGACAGGAGGAAAGATTCCTGAAAATGAGTTAATAGTAGATTGAGGAAATAAAGTACTAAGCACTTTTTTGCTTGGAAGCTGAGGTACCTGCAGGCTCTTCAGGGCCATCTGCTTTTACTGTTGGTGCTCAGTGAAGCAGGAAAGAATGAATATATTGATAATCCAGTTTGCTGCCTCCCTTCCTGGTTAGTCAAAGCTGATGCTATCTACAGCTGCATGATACTTTTTAACAGTATGAGATAGGGAAATAATATGAAACATTAAATTTGAAATTCATGTCACAGTAAGACAGCCTGCAACAACAGGCACTAATTTAGATGCTAAACTGAGGAAATAATTTTGAGAATGTTAGCTCATTTAGCAGCAATAAAACAGACAGGGAAATATTGGGGAAACACTTCACTAGGAACAGTGGTAGATGCTAATGGAAACCACACACTGTATTTAAGGAAATTTGCCCAAACATGACAAGACTGCATTTTGAAGTCCCTTTTTCTTGATAAACTGTTCAGGAAGGACCATATCCCATGGAAACTTTGTCAGTGTTTTTCTGCTGATACAAATGTAGAAGGTATTTCTACTTATCTGTTGGCTAAGCTCACATTCTCCACTCTCAGCTGTGAAAATATCTGAAGAAAAATTGCTCAAACATGCATCACAGCCCAAAGCTGGGTAACCATCTTTTCTGTTAGAGTAACGTCTAAACTGAAAAAATGAAGTAAAATATTTGTAGTTGGCACATAAAAGACACTACTGTAACTGGGTTGCTGCTGCAAGGAAAGAAAAGTGGTTTGGATTTTCACTCAAGTGTGTTTTCTCTTCTTAAATGGAAAAGAATATATTGTTTTAGGATTCCAAAAGACATTTCTGTCCTTCACGTGATATCCTCTGATACTTCTTTGTGCATCAATGGTTGTTGCTGCTTGCTTGGTGGTTAAATGGCTCCTTTTTTTCTTTGCCGTTACAATGGGTTTTGTCTTTTCATATTTTTAAATGTAAATGAGACAATAAATTTTAAAATGAAAAAGGATGCATATAACTCAGACTTAGCACATTGAGCAGGACTGAGTGCTTCATATATTAGGAATACAACTCTCTGAAGTTAGACTTTTCCTTCCTGCCAAGGGTGCTACACAGTATTTTGCTCTTCTAGGGTTAATGAAGATGAGGTTTATAAAATGGCTGAGTATAATTAAGTGTTCTTAAGAAATGAAAATATATAGTGAAAGCTAAAACTAAACTAAACTAAAATTAAAAAGTGGAAAAGGAGTTTAATATGGAAATAACTTCCAAAAAGCAAGAACAATTTTTTTAAAAAGCAGGATCTCTTGCTAGTCAGTGTTCTAATGGTGTGCTTTTAAATATATTAAGGAACTGAACTAAATAATGCCTGTACTTCTAAATCTTTTGCAGCAAACTCACACTGGTGCTTTAAGATCCTCAAGAAGAGCTCCAGACTAGTGACAGTATGTTAAATCTTGTCTCAGTAAAAGCCAGAATATATCCAGCCTGAGCAGAAGAGTAAAATGAGGTGTAGAGTGCAGGTGAAGCAGAGAATCTTGTCTCATTTCTCCATGTACATCCTTTAGGGCCCTGCTGTCTCTGCCATGCCTGGTAATGGGCTGCTTTCTTCTGGCCAAATGAAAGATTTGGGGCTGGTGGTGTTGGATAATTGGTACTCAGTATAGTAGGATCAGTAATTCTGTGTATCATAAAAGTTGATGCAGCTGTGAGATTTGTTTTTAGTCATAGTCACAGTTCTCATTGTAATGCCATTGCAAGGTAATTCAGTGATATTTCTGTATCTTTATTTACCAGGTTCTTGCTTCTAGTGCAGGTTATTTCCAATAACCTGCCTCATATGTCTCTCCCGACCCCTGCCCTAGTCCTCAGACCACTTCATGACCACTTGCACACTTGTGTAAGCCACAAAGTAGATAATACACAGAAAGCCTGGCTGCACATTGATTTGCTATATGGCAGCAGTATTACAGCAGTTGATTTGTTTCAGCTTATCAGGGAGAAAATCCCATACATCACTGACTGGGGATAAAAAAAGCATGAAGAAGAAATAATTGTGCAGGGTAAAAAAGGGTGCAGAGCAAACTCCTACTTTGCAAAAGTATGGTAACACATGCAGAGAGTTGGTTAGGTGTAAAAGAACCTGGGGAAAACTGGCCCTGTATATTTATGACTTGAGAAAACACTGGCTCTCCCAGTGAATATAACTGAGGTCCTTAGGAAAACTTGAGGGTTGAAATTTCTGCAAAAGTTCCATTCTGTTTAGTCCATTTTTGCTTCAAGGCAGGGTCTTTTGTAAATGTTGGGCCATAACAGGCAATTCTATCTACAACTTCTTGCAGATCTAAAGAATAAAAAGCTTTCAGAAAAACAACTGAAAACCCTGAACAAACTGATAAATGTCCCTTCCTAAATGAATGCATAATGAGTATTTTAGACTAAAGAAGGAAAAAAAATCACCTTAATGTTTTCCAAACTTATTCTCACCCCTCATCTAAAACTGTTGGATGAGCACTGTGTGTATTTTTGCCAGATGGCAACAGCTGTAATTTAATTGTGAAATGTAAAAACTTTTTAGAAAATTTTCCACTTCTTGAACTATTGTTCTCATCCAGGTAGGGTCAAATCCCTCAAACTCAGCTCTTACAAAATAACTTCCCTTTCCTCAGGAAGGAGAAAGAAAAGCAAGAAATTTCTTCCTCTGCTGTACTGTATCTTTAGTTATCAAAGCAATGCTGTAATACAAATTCGTAGTGATTTTAGACCCCATACCTCTTCACGACTCTGTATTTAATTTGTGTGTTTCTTTTATTCCCTCTGAAACCAGGGCTAAAATGCAAATTCTCAGTGTCTGTGGGATTCAGCAATATTGTGACCTTATTCATGGCTGGAGCTGGTCGTGTGTTTCTTTTATAATCCTGTGGTGGCCTTATTGTTGGTTTCTGAAAAACACAGGCTTTATGGACAAATTTTCCATGTTAGATATGTAAGAATTATGCTAGGGACCTTGTGGATACTAAAAAAGTAATTTCACAGTAGTCCCTAGTTCAATGAGGATTTAAATCTATTAAAAAAAAATATGCATGCTTTAATCGCCTTAATTCTTTAGGAAATTTGGTCTTGTTACCCTCCCTTTTTTTGGGTAATTTTTGGCAGGGCTGAATGCATCTGGAAAAAGAGAATCTGTGAGCAGGAAATGCACAGTTTGGATATCAAACACTTGCCTTTTGGATGTGCTAGCCAATAAATAGCTGTGATTTAATGATCTCCTAAGCTGAGCATTAGTATGCTCCCTGCTGTGGATAAGATGCCCAAAGAGGCTTTGCTGGCAGGCATCACTCAGGAGAGGAAGAGTCGGCTCTCCTGCTTTCTGAAATAGATTTGTGATGTTGTTGACTTGCTGCCTTCTGCCCTTATCTCTTAATTCATTAGGGTTTTAAACCTCACCCATGTTGGTGTGGGTTTTTTTCCCTGTTGAACCCCAGGGCAGATACCAATGTCCATTCCAACAGCTCTGCCTGTGAAGTGGATTTTACCTTTTTTTTGTGTGTGGCTCTGCTCCTCAGGCTCCCCCACAGCTTTCTGACAGCACAAGGGTTCCTGTAGATGACTCAGAGAAGATCTCAGACTGAGGGTTTGGATCCTTGGAAGAGGGACAGTTCTGGAGCATGTGGAGCTTCTTTCCTGTCAGACATCAGATCTATTATGTGAAGTGGGCTAAATCGAGGTGCTGGAAAACCTGCAAGTTTTCAGGTTTCTCAGACAGATTGTTTAGAAATGAGATTAAGGGTATGGAGATGGATAGAAAACTGTTCTTTTCACTTTCACGGATATGATCATGTGCAATATTTGATATTCAGAAACTGCAGAAAAGCTGGTATCTTGTGGGATGCTTGACCCGTTTTACCTGACTTTTCTTACCTGACTTTCTGGAAACAGCCTTGGCTTGTAAGACAGTTTATTTTCCTTTATATTTGAATAAAGTTCTGTAACTCATTAAAGGTGTTATTCAAACTGAAGAGATTCTTGGACTGATGTTAATTATTACCTATGTTTTAAAAGTTCAGGAGAGCTCTAAGTCAGAGATGTTACAACCCATAATTGGCATGTAATCAGGCATCAAATGTGTGATGTTCTATTACAGGTGCTTGCTGATTAGTTCTAGTAAAACAATCAAATTCTGGTATTGTGTAGTTGAAAGTTAATGTTTCAGAAATGACTGGGTGATGCCTTCAGATCAGCTTGATTCAGTAAAGGTGTTTAGGCCAAAAGACTCCGTGAATGTATGATCAGAGTAGCCAGCCCCAGGTTTGAGGATGGAGTAGAGTTTTACCTGTTTGAGACTTGAAGGAGAAGTTACTGAGATCTCAAAGTTGCACGGAATCCATATTTTCACTCTGGTTGGGTGACTCTGGCTTTCAGCTAGTGCAGTTTAATCTTTTTTGTCTCGTGCTGCACCTGAGCTTTAGTCTTTGTTATATTCTGCAAGCTTTAAAATCTTTGTAACATCTCTGTATTAATTTTATACATTAAAGTTATGCAGTCCTTTTATATGCATATTATCAATTTCATAGAGCTCTTTTAAATCCCAGATTTCCCACGTTGATTAAATACTAGCTGTTCCAAATATTTTCAGCATTACTTACTTATAACTGCAGATATGTGGCGGGAGTAATGTGAATTTCTGGGAGATTAGCATTGGCTGTTCTGAGGTAACTTAGTAAAGCTGTTCCTTTGAGGTAACTGTTGGATTTGGTCAGTACCTTTTTAACAAAAGAAAAGAGCCTTGTATTTAGAAAAACAGTAACCAATGAAAGAAAAAAATAACCATACTGCTGTATGTTGATTTACTTCAGCATGTGTAAAAACACTCTTTCCTGGAGATGTCATTGATGGGTCTTGAAAAAGAGGAGACTGAAGCAAAACAGATAAGGAAAAGGAGGAAGCAGGGTACGAGCAATTAAAGCAAGGATATACTGTAGAACAAAGAACAAGAGGGAAAGTAACAGAGAAATTTCTTTTCTTTTTAAACATTGAGTGGGAAATTGGTCAGTATTAAAGTGCAATTAGATGTGCTGGTGTGTGTTGTTACCTCTAATATTTTCAGTTGAGAAGATGCAACTAATGCAGGGGTTTTTTTTGCTTTGATTTCAAGATAATTATTATGGTGTTAAGGTCCAAAGACGCAGTGCTGAGTCAGGAAGTCTATAACTTTCAAATACAACCATCGTTGCTAACAGTTTATTGTTCTGTATCCTGTCATTGTAACAATGCGCTTGTGTGAGCATTTGTTCTTAACTTTTCTTAACTTTTGATGGTAGCCTTCTTTGGAGACCCATCACTCAAAGTGTGAAGAGGAGTGATACTGTCGACTTAAAATTATTCCTCAGTCTTTTCTCGGTATCAAAGTACAATACTCTTCAGTTTTTCATCTATATAATGATGTGTAACAAGTTCAGTGCAAGGAAGAGCAAGAGAGACAGAGCAGAAGAATGTTTATGGATGCACTTGAAATCTTGAAGAAAATCCCCCAAACCATTTTATTTTCTCTTAGGTAGTGAACAGGGTGCTGGATGTCTAAGCTGGCAGCCCTCATAAGGTAGAATTTACCTACCTGTGATGTCTGCTGACTTCTATTTCTATTTTGCTAAATTAATAGACTAGGCTATTGAGAATGTGTGATTGGAGAGTATAAGGGACCTATGTTTTCTCAGATAAATAAGGTCATAGCCCTGGAGAATGTTCTGTGCAAGAATAAACATATTTTTGAAACTTTAATTTAAATGAAACTTTGAGAAGTCAGTATGGCGTCTAAAGAAGGGGTAGCACAGCAGCAGCTTTTCTCTGTTGGTGATTAATTTTGCTGCAGGCGTTCTGGATCAGCTGAGGTTTTCCCAGCATGTTCAGAAGGAAATGGAGGTCTACACTGCAGCTCCTGAAGTGACAAACAGTCCCTAAAATGTCAGGCGGTGATCTGTATAATGATCTTTAACTCATATGGAAAAAATTTGTTTTTTCTTGAAAACTTTGGAGAAAAGATTTTGAATCTTGTGCTGGTCAACAATAAAGCTGTCTTCACTTGGTTTTTTGAGGAGGGATATATGAGTATCTAAAAGCATTCTAGTGTTATGTGACTAATAATTAGGCGAAATTAATGAGTAGCATCTGTTCTGCTAGAACAACAGCTTAATAAAGCTGTCCACTCTTGAAGATGAAGGATGTTTGCAGATGAGTGGCATCGTAGTTGTCGAGGGCTGAACCCCAGCTATCAGTTTCTTAAAAGGGGATTCTGCTTCAGGGAAACCAGCAAGGTTCACTGATTAAGAGTGGATTCTGTCATTCCCCTATCCTAATGTACCAACACATCAGTTTGACACTTAGGCTTCCATCTAGACTCGCATAAAATGAATGTGCAGAACTTGCTAGTCATTATAAGCTGGGTGGGTCAGCTTGAATATTTGACAGGTCTGATCAGTTTAAATTTTACATGAGGTTGCCCCAGCAGCGAATTGACTGGAACGG